>NW_020769394.1:672048-702308 GCF_900518735.1 Pseudonaja textilis
CTTCTTCTTCTTCTTCTTCTTCTTTCTTCTTCTTCTTCTTTCTTCTTTCTTCTTCTTTGAAATAACCCGTTTTCTGAGTTCGCACAGCAGGTGAATCAGAAACTGAGGGGTCCTGGGTGCTCTCTCAGCTGGGTTGTTTTCTTACAGGTGCTTCATTACCCAAACCAGGTAACCTCATCAAGTGCTAGGCAGAAATTGGCCCGCTGGGTTGAGTTGACATGACATGCTGACTGACTCACCAAAGTGGGCCTTTTGCCCAATGGGTTAAGCATGTTCCCAACTATGCTGGGCACGCATTGAGCATGTAAGCATGGAGGGCTACTGGTTTGGGAAGGAGGTGGGGGTCTCTCCAAACTCAAGGGCCAGGCGTGTGTGTGTCTTTTGAGCCCTTCCACCATCCTCTGCTCCCGAGAAGGGGCCAAAGCCCCCCCCTCCCCCCTCCCCCGACTTGCAGGGGAGATGCAGGCCGGAGACTAGCTTGAACTCACCCAGATGCCGTCTTGCCCCCTCAGGGACAGCGAGTGTGGCTCGGGCCTGGAGTTCCACCTTTGACCACATCATTGGGGGCCACATCTCCACGTTCTTCCGGAACCACACAGCTTTGCACCTGGACAACGTGCTGGCCGAGTATCCCGACTTCTTCGCCCTCTTCTTGGTGCTGGTGCTCACAGGTGAGGCACCTGAAGCTGCCCTGCCAGCTGCGGGGCTCAGGCAGGCCAGGGCTTCCTCTCAGCCAGGGGGAGGCCTTCCAGGGCAGGGAGGGCCTGTTCGTACAAGGGGGCAAGGCCAGGCATTCCTGCTGTGAAACCTCTCAAGACGCTGTACGAACTTGTTGAGTCTTAGGAAAACAGAAATGCCGGATGCAGCAACGCGGATAGCAGGAAGCGCCTGGGAAAATCCCAGTGGATTTTCCTAAAACGCATGCCTGGCAGGGACGTTGTTTTCCTTCCCCTTTCATAACTCTGAGGCAGAGTCTGAGGTAAGGCGGGCAGCTGTGTAAATGCTCTGAACGAGCAAAGCCGGGCGACGGGAGATTCACAGCAGGAAGGAGAAAATTTGCTTCAGGCCTTGCTCCTCCCCTGCGGAGTTTCTCAGGTGGACGATGGGTGGACTTCAACTTGCCCAGGTCGACCTCCTGCCTTGGCTGCCCCAGGGGAGCCCATCAATGACCAGCCAGTTGAGAAGGGATGGACGTGGGTGACGAGAGAGGAGGCGGAGGGCAGGGCCAACATTCCTGGGGAGTCGGCGGGAGGGTGGGGCTGGTCCCCACAAGGTGGGCTGATTGGCTGCGGCCGGAGCAGAGAGCTGAACTGGACCGTGTCTCGAAATGGCTGCTGTGCTGTGCCTGCTGCCATCTTGCAGAGTTTGACACCTCCTGGCCCTGCAAAGATGCGACTGGACGGAGGTTTGATCCGATTCCACGAGGCTCTTGGGCGCTTGGGAAGTGACTGCTGCTGAGGCCAGCAGAATGTGCTGATGTTGGTCATGAACAATAGCCAGGAAGGTGCCCAGGTGCAGCTGCAGAGAGGCCCCCGTTCCCCCCCAGCGCTTGACTTCCAGAGAACAAGGGAAACTGCAGAATAGAAATGCATGAAGTGACCGGTGCCAGGATCGGCCAGGAGGGGACTTTTAATTCTGACCGGCCTGGCCCGTCTCTGGCCTCCGGAGGAAAGCTTAGACCGTGGAGAAAAGCTTAGACCGCGGAGACTTTCCCCAACGCCCCCCCCCCCCTTTTTTCTTCTTCTTTCCTTTGGCTCCCAGGCCTTCTCTCGTTCGGAGTGAGCGAATCTGCCCTGGTGAATAAAATCTTCACGGCCATCAACCTGCTGGTGCTCAGCTTTGTCATTGTCGCGGGTTTTGTGAAAGGAGATGTCAAGAACTGGAACTTGTCCAAGGAGGATTGGCAGAACCGCTCACAAAACCTCTTGGAGTCTAGACACAAGTACGGGCCCCCTCCCCGGTCGTGGCTGCCTCTTCGCTTTTCCACAAAGGGGGTGGGGTGGGGGGTTTCTCCTATTCCCCTTGTGCCGATGGAGCATCGGCTGCTGCGGGTTTCCTGTTGCGGTAATGGCCGAAGGGAAAGCAGCCGCAGCAAGTTAGAAGAGCTGCCCTGGAGGAGGTGCCTTTCCTCCTGCCCTCACCGGCCGGCCGGCCTGCCTGCCTGTCTCCCCTCAGGGACAGCTTCGGCGAAGGAGGGTTTGTCCCCTTTGGCTTCGAAGGAATCCTCTCGGGGGCTGCCACCTGTTTCTACGCCTTTGTTGGATTCGACTGCATCGCCACCACAGGTAACGTGGCGCTTGGGAGGCGGCGGAAGGGCTGGTGGGAAGGCAACCCCGCTTCTCAGCGCACTCTAATTGGGGCGGTTGTGTGGAAGAGGGCAGAAGACGGGCCTTCTGGCTAGTTTCAGAGGGCAGTGCTAGAACCAACGCTCCCTAGAAGCACATTTGGATTATTCCTAACAATTGAAGTGGTCTGGGGAGCCTGGCTAGTGGCGGAAGGCTTTCAAAGGGTCAGGGTTGCTTTGCTGCCCGTCTCTTGCGATGGGCAGAGGGGTTCGGAGCCAGGGGCGCCCCACAGCCTTGTCAGGGGGGCAGGAACTAAATGCATCAGCCGGGAGGCTCAGATTCCCGGTTTCGCTGTGCCACATGCTCCTAATTTGGGCACCACGTTATGCCCAGTGGGGGCCAGGACCGTGGGTGCTCAGCTACTCAGGAAGTCCACTTTGTGCCGGTGGGAATCGGCCTGCCGAATCAACAAGGAGGGGCAGGAGGGGGTCCTTGAACCTCCGTCGGCGTTGGGGACAGCAGAGGAAGGGGGATCGTGTTGGAACCTTAGCCGGGTCATTCTGCACCTGAACCGCCCCCCCCCCGCCCCCCCGCCCTCCTTCCGCAGGTGAGGAAGCTCGGAACCCCCAACGGTCCATCCCCGTCAGCATCATCGTCTCGCTCCTCATCTGCTTCGTGGCCTATTTTGGCGTTTCGGCCTCCCTGACCTTGATGGTCCCCTACTTCCTGGTGGACAAGGAGAGCCCGCTGCCTGATGCCTTCAAGGCCGTGGGCTGGGAGCCCGCCCGCTACGTGGTGGCCATCGGCTCCCTCTGTGCCCTCTCTACAAGGTGAGAGAAGTGGAGGGAGGCGGCTCAGCTCAGCCAGAAGCCTCTGGCTGGCGGGCTTCATAGCCGTCTCACCAAGATGACTGACGGGTGACTTGTTTATGAATCCTTGAACTCAAAACAACGCTTTTTAAGCACCGAAACCCCATCAAACAGGGCTTTAGGCAGGCCGTTTTTGAAGGCAAGGGCAGGAGAATAGGAGGGCAGTTAGAGGTTTGAGGGAGAAAAGCGGCCAGATTCCGTGGCTTGAAGGAGAGCAACCTGCCCAGACAGAAGGAAGGGAGAGGCCACCACAGAGAAACTCCTTTTCCCCAAAGCTGCTGCTTAAGCCATGAAAGGCAGAAGACCGGGAAGGGCCACTGAGCAAGCCTTTTTGGAAGAGGGCCAGTCGCTTGGCGAGGCTTCACTGAGAGGCCTGAACCCCCATCCTAGACTGGGCCCAGGAGCCCAAACGCTCCAGGCCAAATCCATCCGTGGCTCCTGCTCTCTTTCTCTGCCGCGCAGCCTGCTTGGCTCCATGTTCCCCATGCCGCGAGTGATCTACGCCATGGCTGAAGATGGCCTGCTCTTCCGGTTCCTCTCCCGGGTTCACAGCCGGGCCAAGACCCCCTTGGTGGCCACTGTCGTCTCGGGCATCATTGCAGGTATAGCTGTCCATTCATGGGTCTCCCCCACCACCACCAATCTGTGATCCAGAGATTTTGGCAGCCTCTCTTCTCTTGCAGCCCTGATGGCGTTCCTCTTTGAGCTGAAGGACCTGGTTAACCTGATGTCTATTGGCACGCTCCTGGCGTACTCTCTGGTGGCCATCTGTGTGCTCATCCTCAGGTGGGGGCCTCTTTGGGGACAGAGCTTGCCTCGAGGGGCTGATCCCTCAGGCTTCACAGGGTGGTGATGAACCTTGTGGTCCACATGGGGAGAAGCTACAGCCGGGAAGGTTGAGGAAAGAGACCGGGCCATCGGGCCTTTCTTCTCCCAGGACTCGTGGTTGGCAGAGGGGCTAACCTGGGATTTCCGCTTTGGCCACTCCGGCTTTCCTGGCAGGTACCAACCTGAGCTACTGAGGGCCTCCAAGGACCTGGAAATGCTCGAGATCAACGGAAGTGAAGAAGAAAAGCTGACCATGAATTCCACGGGGGGTGATGGGCCGAAGGCATCCCAGGAGAAGTTCAGCTGCAAGAGTCTTTTCTTCCCCTCCGAGGCCATCCCGACCCACGTCTCGGGGCGCCTCGTCTACATCAGCACCACGGTCGTTGGTAAGGATTACTGGGGAGAGGTAGAAATTGGGGGACACGATGGCCGAGGCCAGGCAGTCCTCTCCAGAGGTGACTGGAGTGAGCAGCTGGTCGGGCTCGGCTCCTTCGCAGGAGACCAAGAGAAGAGGAGGGGGAGGAGATCAGAACCGGGCGCCAGGATTCCGGGCTTGAGCGGCTCCTCGGGCGTGGGAATGGGAAAGGTCTCACCTGAATAACCCTTCCTTCCCTTTGGTCTCCTTTCCTTGCAGCTGTCACGATCACTGCCCTGTGTGGCATCCTGGCCCATGAGTGGGAAGCCCTCCAGAAGGGCAGCGTTGGCTGGGTCATTGCCTGTGTCATTCTCCTGGGCATTTTGTTCGCTGGCACTGCCATCATCTGGAGGCAGCCCGAAAGCAAGACCCGGCTTGCTTTCAAAGTAGGACCTCTGGCCAGCTTTTCCCCAGGGGGGAGGGAGAGGAGGAGCCTGGCCCTAGACACGGGAGCAGGAGAGCTGGGCACTGGCTCCTTCCATGGCGCTTGGCCCCAGAGGTGGCCGCCTGCCTTCAAGCCAAGTTTCCACGCTGGCTGGCCCCCTCCCTCCCGGGGCCTCTCCCAACTGGCCTCCCCTGCCTTTCCAGGTGCCCGGCCTGCCGTTGCTCCCCCTCTTCAGCATCCTGGTGAACATCTATCTCATGATGCAGCTCGATGCAGGAACCTGGGCCCGCTTTGCTGTCTGGATGGCCATCGGTAAGGAACTTGCTGCTCGACGGCAAGAGCTGCCTGGCGCAGAATCTTCCCCGGGTGGGGATCCCATCTCAGCTGCTCTTACACTGGGGGACATTGTCTCTTCCTCAGGCTTTGCCATCTATTTTGGTTATGGGCTCCAGCACAGCGAAGAAGGGCAGGGGGCCCCGCAGTCCCGGTCAGCCGCCGACAAAGGCCTGCCTTCGGCCACCTCTGAGCTGAGCCAAGAGACGGCCGCCTGAGAGAAGCGGATGCTTCTGTCCTCCTTCCGCTGCCATGGAACCCCCCCCCCCCGAGTTCTTGTCTGCCTCCTGCCCCACCCTTCAAGAAGGAAGCCGTGGCACGTGGGACCTTCACGGGTGCGTTGCACTCAACCTGTGGTGGCAGCAGCGGCAGCTTCATTTTGCAGAGGAGGTGGAGAAAGCGAGCTGGGATAAAATTTAGGGGCAGCCATTTCTCCTAGGTGGCGGGGGGGGGGAGGGTGACCTTCTGCCGAGAAGCTGCCACCCATGGTTTATTTATTTACCTGGTTTTGCTGCCTAGACCGCCTTCCTCAGACCTAGATGTGCGTAAACGTGTCCCCAGATGACCTCCAGAACTATCAGTCTGGTGATCTTAACTATTGCTTGTATGATATTTTTCCCCCAAAGATGTTACATGTTTTTTTTTTTAATATGAGTACAACTCCATGCTCTTAGCTATTTTTTTAAAAAAGTTGGACTCATCTGACCCCCTGTCAGTTTAGTTTCTTTGTAGGCCTATCTCAGATGCCCTTGGCCGTGGGTCTCCAGCAGAAGCAACCGGGTGGCCTCCGGAAATGGAGACAGCCTAGGAGTTGTAGCAGTGCAGTATTAATCCGGAGCATAATGGCTTAAATAATCATGGTTGTTTGGAGTTCTGCCGTTCTCCTTGCCAAACATTATCAAATGGATTCCTGGGGTTTCTCCAATAAAAACAAACGGATTAGAGGATACAAAACTGGCTCACCCAACATGCCATGTAGGGATTCAGTATCCTGTATACCAGTGGTGGGATTCAAATGTTTTTACTACCAGTTCTTGGGCGTGGCTTGGTGGGCGTGGCAGTCTCCTTCCAGTCAGAGGTGAACTTTGCTGATTCTCCGAACTACTCAAAATTACCGCTCCTGCTTCTCCAGAACTGATCAAAACCTGCTGAATCCCACCTCTGCTGTACACATTCAGTCCATAATAGTTTATTCACGAGAGCAGGCTGTACTGTCGTGAATGAATCGGCCCAATGGATAGTGTTGAAGTGGGGTGAGAGGGCCAAGGGCTGAGTAAAGTCATAGTAAAATAAGTCAGTTTGTTATCATGTAGCTAAGTCTGGAGAGAAGCACCATCACAACATCAGCCTTATGGCGGGGTGATGATGTAAGAGAAGCGGAGGGAGGCTGGGCACTGACCTCGTGGTCAGTAGCTGCCAACCGGAGAGCTCTTGGCCCCGGTGCCGCCACCTTCTGGACCAGAGGTCAGGGCTAAAGATGGAGGCCGAGCAAGGGCCTAACAGCCCGGCTGTGTCTGGTTGCTTAGAACGAAGCCAGCAGCAGACCACAGCTGGCAAAACCTCAAAGCAAGGTGAGGTCACTGCCAGACTTCATCTGTTGCAAAGATGGCAAAGCCAATAAACCCCCATTGGCTCCAAAACAGGGTGGAGATGTTTTCCTCCTCATAAATGAAGCCAAATATATTGTCCAGCTAGTGATTTCCTATTTTGGCCCAACGTGAAACTGGCAAGGAATTCGGTCCCTAACTTGGAAGGCACCAGAGTGGCAAAGACAGGATTGGGGTGACTTGTTTTCTGGGGAAAAAGTGGCTTGCTTTTTGTCATGATACAGATTATTTACCAGAAAAATAATTCTGAGAATTCCACAGAAAGCTGGATAGTGACATTGGTTGTATGTACGTAGATACACTCCACTTACATCAGAAAGCCAGGCTTCCTAACAACTGCACCAGGGCCAGGTTCTATAATGCCAAAGCCACTTCAAACTTCACGCAGCTCCGTTCCAAGTCTTATGATTAATTTCCCCAACATTTCCAAAAGCAAATTGTGAACGTGCAGAGCCAACACTGAGTTTGTTGTGTTTTGGAAATTAGCTCTATACGCACAACTTTTGACATTTCCTCTTTCTGAAGGAGATTTGGGACAATCTCAGTTTAGGGCCTGTAACTCAGCAGCAGAATCTTCATGGTCCCAGGTCTTCAGAAAAGGCTGGGAGCACCAGGTCTGGAACCCACCCTGAGATAAATGGGCCAGTCTCAGCAAAGGCGGCTTCTCGTGTTCCTAACCTTACGTTATTCCGCAGCCTTGGGCAGAGCAAGAGGGGAGATTTCCACTTGTTTTAACAGAACTTTGTTGTCTTGTCTGAACATCTACGGTACATGTGCACAAAAGTTCTTCAACGTGAATATAATACCCAGCGTCTTAATGCATTTGTTGGACCAAATAAAGTGTTCTGTTATTATTCGGTGTCCTCTGTGGTTTGTAGAACGAAGAGGAGAACACGGGCGGCCATTTCAATTGTCTGGGTGATGTTCTAGAGCCGTGGGGAGGAGAAAACCTGGCTAGGGCAGAGATCCATTAATTAATTTCCCTAGAAATGCCACGCTCTCCAATTTAGATGAGGTGAAGAAGGCTCGCCCTACAGATTTCAGCACAAAAGAGGAAAAACCAGCCCTGCAAAAGATAATAAAGATAGCGGGAACCCGACTGGGTGAGGCAATAGGAAGAGAGCAGGAAAGGCAGAGGGTTACGTAAGCTGAGCAGAGGCAAAGCAACAAGCCTGGATTCGCGATCACAGCAGCCTGCAGGCAACAGGGACTGGCTTCTTCAGAACTTGCACAGAGGCCGCAAGGGAGGAGGCTGGAAGAAGCGGCCATGCTCTGCCGAGAGGGCCAGGCCAGGTGTTCCCAGTTTTGTCCGACTGCCATCTATGGCAGAGGGAAAAGCTTACCAAATGCCAGATTCCAATAAACTCTTGCAAGCAATTGGATTTAGGCCTGAGCGGCTGGCCAGCTTCCAACCACTCGGTTCTGACAGACAACAGGAAGCCAAAGCCAGATACCAGCCACTGGCTTTCCTACCAGACCTCACCACAGCCAGTGAGAAAGAGAAGTTTAATCGAATGTCAGAGGGACCAATGCTCAGGCGAGCTGTGCCGAGGCTGATGGAAGAGAAGGTAAACCTAAGTCCCATTAACTAGATCAACGTTTCGTTTCATGCATGTTTATCGTATACTCTCCAGCAGACCTTTGCAGAATGAGGGCTCTTTTAAAATAAAAAAATCAAATGACACATGTAAATACATCCATTCAAAATGGTCTAGAAATCTTTATCTTTTTTACACCAGCAAGCATTAACCACACTCAGGACATGGAACTAACGGGGTCAGGCATTTTTTAACCTCGTAACGACTGAAAAAGTGAATAATTAACGGACAGACGAGACTCTCCCTCCACTTTTCCCATGTCAACCCGGCAATCCTTTTTCAGGCCCTTGAAATCTTCGTACCCCCCTCCCTCCCTGGCTAGGGGGTTAGGTCACGTTCTCTGCAATTTAATAGGCACTTTTCAAGCTCACTTAACCCACAGGATCCTTCAGTTAGAAGCTTTATACCTCACCCTTTAAAACGTGACACTTTCCTCATCTTTCTCCTTTTTGTGTGTGTGTGTGTGTCTGTGTGTGCAGAGGAAAGGGCGGGAGAAGGTTGAAATGCAACCCGGTACAGGAAAAATGCAATTTTTTAATTATACAGTTTTTTGCCTAAATTTGGCCCCGAGAGGAAATCTGGGCCTTTTACGCAACTTCATAGGCATTCAGTGGGGATCAGAGAGCAGGAATTACCACCCTCATGACTAGCGGAGGAAGAGCCAGGCAGAGGGCCAAAATATTGTGCGGATCGTGGCTGCCCTGAAGTGGTCATATGTGCAGATTTGTGAGGAACCCATGACTACCTGGGCTCTGAAAAACAATCTACCAATTTCCTTGCCTGTCGTCTTCCATCAAAGGGCTGCATTTTCCCAACTCCCCCTCAAAAAGCATCCCTACATAAAAATGGTATTTTAATTACATACTGGACTAGTTCTTTTTCCAGCAATCTGCCGTTATGACCACATCTATACAGAGGAAGCTAGCGAGAAGTGTGTTGTTGCACAGGAAGTGCTCCTCCTCACATTAATAGTGGAAAAATCGCTTTATAATTCCAAGTAGAATCTTATTGCAAAACCAGCTTTCATGGCACTGTTCAGTCTTGTTAAAACTGCGCAGAGAATCATATTTTACCAGAAATACCACAGCTCAGTATGACAGATTTATTTTGATAAATATAGAATTTTTGGAAACAATTTTGGAAATCATTAATCTAACCCCTTATTCAGTTATTTCTACATCGTTTTTCCACGATTGGCTTCTTCATAGAATGGCCACGAACAGTATTGATACCAAACTTTATTTTATTCGTTTTTCTGCAGGCTTCAGTAGGATAAATAATTCCTACTGTTCTTTATACTCTAGGTCTTATTAGAATTACTTCACTGATACCGGGATGTCTGTTCACTTTTTAGTATACCATTTTGGAGAGGGTTCAGTGCATTCCATAAAACAATAGGACAAGAACTATAAGATATAGAACAGTTTGAATGGGCATTAATATGATACATTAATTCAGCTACTTTATTATTGTGGAATTTAACATTTAATTTCCAAACCATCATATTTAATCTCATGTCAGAGAAGAATCTTATTCTACCCACTTAATGGCCAGTCCTGGAAATGCTCAGCCTTCAAGTCAGAGATTTTGCTACTCCCTTCTATCCTCATGGAAAAGTACCAGTAGCAATATCTTGTTTCCCACTTGCTGGATTGCATAATCAGGAATTTAAAATGGTTCTGTAATCCACTAGGTAATTTTATTACCCGACAATGGACTTCCAATAAACAGAAATAAACAAGGATGCTTGTTTGGGAAATTGATGAACCGAGAAGTTAATCTTTTAAAATGGTAATTCCGTTTCCCTTTCATTTACTGTCTGAGCCAAAGGCAAGGAAAGAGATTTTCCAGTTCTCTTCCCACGCAGATTAGATCTGCACAACCGAGGTTCTTGCTGGAATAGATACTATCTGCCTTTGAATCAAACCTCTGCTTTCCATGTCCTGCTATGTCAAGATACTCCTTTTTCTTCTAATTTGGAGGGGAGATTCTTTGGACTCTTACTTCCCTCTGCTGGTAACTAGCCACCCTTGCATCAGGAAACAGGTGGGGGGGGCATGGACTGGCAGGGAAGATGGCTTCCGAGCTGATGGGGCAACAATTCCGTTATATATTTTTCAGATTCTGCCTTGGGTATGTTGCTGCCTCCAGCAGTTGAAACAAGCGGAAGTAGAGGAACAGCAGGAACCTGAGCCCTAAGGCTGCATGGCTTGGCAAAACAGAGCTCAGAATCCCGCACATCACACGTTTGTGAGTCAGAGCTTCTGTCAAAAAGGCTACACACGTTTTCACTTTCCAGGAAATACAGCTATCTCTCTGGTAGTTTCCCCCCATTACCTGAATTCAATTCTTCCCCTTACACATCCTACCCCTAAATAACCCAAATAAGGCTGGCCTCTGGCTTAGATCTAGTTTGTAAAGCTTTTCAATCTTTCTGTTGACTTATATATCCTTGCTAAATTTAGTTACTATAAGAATAAACTGCTGCCATCAAATCATGTTCAAAATGGTTTGTTGTTAAAATGGAACGAGTCAGAACAGACCCTGCTACTCCTGCTGTCTCTACAGCAGAGATGAAGATCAGAGCCAGGATCCAGGCACTACTCTGGAAGGACCAGACAGAAAACACGATTCAGCAGGTTTTATTTATTTTCCAGCCTTCACAGCAGCAGACGAGGTACAAGGTCAAAGCAAATGAACTTTTGCAAGCGTTCAAAACTGAAATAGTCAATGAATAATCAATGATCGACAGCTCAGGATAATTTGTCACTGAAAAGGCCATGAAACCGAAGGCCCTCCTTTCCCTCGGGAGCTGGAGGTGGCGCTCCTCTCCTGCACGGCCACCACCGCCTGTGAGCTGTTGCTACAATGAGTAGAGGCAGTCCTTGAGTTACAGCAGTTCGTTTTGTGACCAGCTGAAGTTACAACGGCCCTGGAGAACGGGCCGGCCGGCCGTTTCCCACCTCTGCAAGGATCTCCTGGGGTCATGTGATCAAAATCCAGCCCCTGGCAACTGGCTCACATTTATGACAGTTGCAGTGTCGTGGGGCCACACGATCCCCTTTTGCAACCATGTCAATGGGAAAGCCAGGTTCACGTAACCCCAACTTATCAACTGCAGTGATTCACTTAACAGGAAAGGTCATAAAACAGGACAAACGCAACACATCTCACAGCAACACAAATCTGGGGGCTCGATTGTGGTCGTAAATCGAGGACGGCCTAATCCTTCGCATTTATTGCAGCCGCCGCTTCCAGGAGGCCAAATGGGGAGCGGACAGGCGGCTCCACGGCCAGCCCTTGAAGGAAGAGCCTCCCTGGGCCGCAGCCACCTCCCGGGCCCCGGCGTGGCGGCTGCGGAACATCCATCGGGCCCCTCCCGGGGGACCCCCTCGCCCCTCCCTTCTGGCCACCGAGTTGGACGGGCGCGCGCTCGCGGCTCCGCGTTCGCATTCCGCGCCAGGCTTTTCATTGGTCCTCGCTCCACCAATCCGACGAGGACCTCATCCCATCGGCGCCCAAGAGCCCTTAACCACGTGCAGCTGGGAAACCAATCAGTGAGCGAGGAGCGCCGCTTTTCCCCCCCCCCATCCCACCGGTCCTCTTGATTCCGACGCCCAGCGCGCTCCGGGCGGGGTACGGACGGTTGGTTGGGAGGCCGGGTTTGGAGCGCACCATTTTTTTTTGCCCTGCGGGGGGGGGGGGGGAGAGAAATGTTGTCTGTGGCCCCCGGGGGATCTTGGTTTCCCCCCAAGAGCGCCCATCGATCCCTTCGGATCGTCCCGGCGCTGCGGCGCTGCTGCTGGCAGGAAGGGGGGGGGGCGAGGGAGACCCTCATCCGGAGCCCCGCTGGCCCTTCTTTCCCAGGCTGCTGCCATTCCTGGGCGGGGGGCATCAGCCGAAGTGCAGCTGCTCAGGTGCCCGAGGTGCCGTTATCCCCCCCCCAAAAGGATGCCCAGGGCTCGCCCGCCCCCCTCTGGGCCAGGAATCCCGCCCAACCCGAGCAGGGGCCCCGGCTTCTCCGCCCCCCAAGAGGGGCTGGACTGCAGCTGCAGATCCTGGTGGCCTCAGCCGCCTCCCACCCCCGCACCCCCTTCCGTGCCGCCTGAACGTAACCGAGCGCCCCTTCTTCCTGGCAGGAGGCGGCGCAGACACCTCTGGCTTCACAGTGGCTTTAGTGGGAACAAGCCTGGGATGTTACACCAGCCGGCCAGCCAGCCCAAGACCCCGGGGGCCGACCCGGGAGCCCCCCATTCAAAGGCATCCCTGGACAGCTGCAGCAGCCGGGCAGCTTCAGACTTGTGCACCGAATAAAAGTGGATTTGAAACCCGCAGCAAATGCAGATTTGTCCGGGTGCTGGCAGGCTGCTCCAAACGGGGATGTTTCTATCTTCCTGGCAGCAGTTCTGGAAGGAAGGCTGCTCGCTATCAAGCACTTCTCAATTCATTTTGACGTTTCCCAGCCCTCTCTGCCCTTGACTGGACTTTTATGTGGAGCTGGGAGACCAGAGAGGCCCTTCAAACGGCGTTTAAGCAACATGGGCAAGTTGAGGAACGCTGGGAACATAATCCATACACGGCCTCTCCCTTTCCCCTCCATGTCTCAGTTAACTGCCCACCCTAAACTGTGGAAGGTGCAAAAGAAATAACTTGAATTAAAGCCTTCAGGATATGGACTAATATTCTACCCTTCTCTCCCTGTGGGGGGCAACCCATACAGAATGCTGGGCATTACAGAGGCCCATTCAATGGAGGCAGCTCCTTAGGGGGCAACAGAATACCCACAACCTTCAATAAAACCTCCCTGTTTCATTACACATTAAACACCAGAGAACTTTGCACCACAATCCTGCAAGCACAGAGTTGTGAGCTTAGTCAGAGAGGGATTCTACAAAAGCGGGTCAAGCATCAGGTCGTAGTACAACTTCCAGTTCAAAGGCAAAAAAGGACTTTTAAATCACGCAGGGCTCCAAGCAGCTCCTAGGTGCCTTCAACTAGGAAACGTTCGCCCAGCCTTTTGCTGTAAGTCAGGCTACCGTAACCTGTAATTCTGCACTGTGTGATCTGGAGCGGCCTGCACAGGCGATTGCTGAGAAAGGGTGGGGAGCCTCCTATCTGCTGGGGTGCAGATTTTGCCTGCACTCTTGGGGATCCTCTCCCCCCCACCAGAAATAGTTGGCAAAAGCTCTTCTTTGCTTCACCTGGGAAATCTTTTTGGGCAAGATACCACAAAGCCCCTCCAAACATTTCAACCAGGGAAAGGGGAAGCGGAGTCCCTGCATGGCAACCGCGTGGAATTCCCAGAGGCCTGATCACCAAGAGTGATAAGAGTCCATAAGGCTACCTTCAAAGAAGGGAGAAGGGACTGGAAAGCAGAAACTGGCTTTAATCATTCAGGGCCGAGAGACACTAATATTGACAGAAAGAACAGCTCTGAGCAAGAGAGATTCTGTGCCAAGTTCTGTGCCGGGGACATCTGTCCAGGCAGGAAAACTCCCTACTTCCTTACTCAAAAGCAGAAGGCTCAGATCCCTAGTGTATATTCTTACACGAGTTCCTGGCAAGCTTTACACACCCACCGATAAGTACAGCTATTCATAAATCCTCACCTTTCATGCAGAAACCGAAACCAACAGAATTTGTCAAGGCTGAAAGGGTGGAATGGGATGGCGTGATGGTCAACACTGGAGAAGTAGGGGAGTTCAGAAAGAGAGGGGGGAAAAAGCTGGTTCAGAAGAAAGTGTAAAAATAAATGTCATTTTTGCAGAGAGGAAAAAACAAAATGGAGGAGCCCATTCTCCCCTACTGGCGGACCTTCCCTGGAACGTAATTCCTATCGATAGTTTCTTCTTGCAGGAACATATGTAAGCAGCGCTCGTTCTGTGCCAGCGGGTGTCCAGCGATTCTGCCAGGAGAAACCAGGAAAGGCAGGGGGGTTACATGGTCCAACAGCTACCTGCTGGCTGACATTACACAAGAAAGAAAGATCACAATAGGTACACAACACAATCATGGTCTTGCAGGACTCTAATTGCCATAGTCGCCACTCAGGGGTCTTGGCCCTCGCTCAGTTCTCTTCCCTGGGCTCCATTGGGAAAACCAGTGGAGAAGATGCCAGTTTATATGGGAGGCAGATGACGGGCAGAGCTGCTGGCGGTGGCAGAGGAAGCAGGCTGAGCAACAGCCTATGATTCTTATCCTGGCAGAGGATAGATGTTTTCTGATGGACAAGCACTTCTCAAATAAAACCGGGCACTCTGCCCGTAGCAGGAGATGTCTACCTCCAGCCTTCAAAGCAACATGCAGGATATTCCTCCCTCTCATTTTCCCACAACTGCGTAAGGCAAGATGCAAAGAAGAGGGGAATCTAATCAGTTGGGGATGGACTTGAACCCAGGCCTTGCCTGAACTTATTGCAACTTTTTAAGCCTAAGCATGTTTTGCTCGTTTAACGGAAATTCAGATAGTCCTCGACTTATCACCAAACCCTCAGATACTTATGACCCAGTTTCAAAGGTTGTACAGTCACACCCCCGCTCACGGTCATGCAATTACACAACAGATTCACTCTTACAGCTGTTTGCAGTGTCTCAGACACACAAGGACAATTTGTGATGCTATGTGCTGATTTCTGGTGTTTAGTCCCAGCTTCTGGCAAAAAACGCCCATTGAATAAAATGGGTTTGTTTACTGACCGCTACATTCACTCAATGACCACCACAAAAAAGGTCATAAAATCAGGTACAGTGACTGCTTGATGACTAACCACCATCAATTATGGTTATCAGTTGAGAACTACTTGTACAATTGAACTGAGGTTTCGGACAATGTCTACTAAAACAGATGCATCTAATGTTGGGGTCTCCAAACTTGACCAATGTAAGATGCGGACTTCCAAGCTGGCTGGGGAATTCTGGGAGTTGAGGTGCACAAGTCTTAAAAGTTGCCAAGTTTGGAGAGCCCTCATCCAAAGCACAAAGCCAAAACAAGAACCTCGGCCCTTCTTGCCCAGAGCCGCCCCCCAAGTCAGGCCTTACTTGTTGATGAACTGTTCTAAGCCTTGTCTTCTTTCTTCTATGAAGGACTCCTCAAAGATGCCCTCGTCTCCCCGGAAGGGAAGCTGGCGCTTCAAGGCCTTGCCCGGCAACGGAGGTACTACAATCTGCAGGCCGAGAGTTATCGTTTCAGCGGGGAGGAGAACCGGACGCTTGCCAGGTGGCCCGTTTCCCGTGTGGCCCCTCCAGATGCTCAGCCCCAGAGCAGCCTTCGGGGCAAGGCCCTCCTCCGCCTGGGGACGGCTGCTGTGGCTGCTGCCGGCACTCACCTTGCTGTCCCGCTCCAGCTCGTTCTTCAGCCATTCAAAGTCACTGTATCGCCGCCTGACGCAGGAGTCCTTCAGCTTGAAGATGGGCAGGTTTGTCTGGGCGGAAAGAAGAGAGGATTGAAGGCCCCCCCGTCCTCCTCCTCCTCCTGGCCTTGCCCCAGAGGCGGCTTCAGGGGGCAGGGGCCCATTTACACCCCCCCCCGGAGAAGACCCCCCTCCTTCCTGCACATCTCCCCCCACCCCAGGCCGCCTCCCACCCTCAGGATCCGGGCAGGGGCTCCCCTGCAGGGCAGCAACGCTCTCCCGGCCGCTTTTTCTATCAGCCAAGGGGCGGACATTCCCCCCCCCCCCCCGGCCCCCTTAGTCTTGCACGTGGACCCACAACTCCCCCCCCTTCACAGAGGCGCCTGGGGGGCTCTGGGCCCCCGCTGAGCAAGAGGAGCCCTTCCTCCCCCCGAAGGGCAGCGGGACGGGCAGGTGTCCTGGCCCGGAGCCCCCCGCCCCGCCAGCCCCCTTGGCAGCCCCGTCCCGGGGGGGGGGTCAGGAGGGGAAGCCCCGCCCCCGCCAAGCCCCGCCCCACGCACTCGCATGCGGAGCTCGTAGCTGGTGTAGCGGGCCCGCCCGACGCCCACGGTCTGCGGGTTGAAGATGTCGATCTCCAGGAAGTTGCTGGGCGGCCCGTAGGCGTCCGTTAGGTCCTGCGGCTTCGAGTTCAGGCGCCGCGTGTCGGCCACCGCCGCGTCGGACATGATGGAGGGACGCGAAGTCGGTCAGAGCCGCCTCAGCGGAACCCGCCCCGCCACCCCCGCCGCGACTACTCGGCCCCGGCCGCCGCCTCCACCTCCTCAGCGCTGCGGCGCCGCAATGCATAGCGCCGCCCCGGAACCTGCGCGGAAAGGCGCGGCGTCCCTTCCGTCCTGCATAACCGAAGCTGGCTTCCAGGTTTCGGGGCTCGCGACGCGCCAACCCCGCAACGCGCATAAGCTAAAGCCTTTCCTTGCCAGAAAGGGGGGTGCCGATGCGTTATCCATGGCGCGGGGTCCCGGAATTCCGGTCCCCGGAACCTGCATTTAGCATTACCGCCGTGCCCGCACCACGCAGAAGGGACGAAATATCCACGATCCGGGGCTGCCTGTCAGAAGGCCCCCCCGACTGCTGCACCGCAAGGAAATGCCTCTCGCCTCGTAGAGGGGAATGTTCATGGCTTGGGCGCATGCGCCAGATTGCTTCGCCCTGTCCTGTGGAGGCGAGGGGACGCTGGCGCTCTGCAAGAGGCGGGCGGGGGTGAAGCGGGCATAGGCTCAGAAATCAAAATGCCTTCAAATGCATATTGTGGGGGTTCATCGGATTGCAAACTTACAAAGGATCTTACAGGTTGCGGGTGGGGATGTTTATTCCCCTTCCCATTCTAATCCTGCTCTTCCTTCTCCTGGTATTTCAATGCATTTCCTTCTTCAAAGCAGAGCCCAAGCAGACCCTGGCACAGTAATCACAGCAGCAGCAGCAGCACCAGCCAAGTACTTGAAAGCAAAATGCAGGTGAAAAATGCTGCAGCCAGAATGGGAAGAAGGGGACACCAACAAACAAGCCACCAGCCAGTTCCTACAGCAGGTGTCAGCAAAGCGCAAGAACCGACGAGGTGAAGGTGAACTGCTGGATCAAAGCTGCCTTTCCCCTTCCAAATGGGCTGGGCTGCAACTCCCAGAATTTCCAGCCAGGATTCAGGGATTTTTACAGCAGACGGGCTCCCAGGGATGACCTTATATATTGCTCCCATTCCCCACCCCCCAACTGGGGACACAAATTCCACAGAGGTAGAATTTCTCACAATCTTCCTGCTTTTAACTTCAGGAGGTGGGTCTTTGGACTGGGCATAGAGGTGGCCTGAAGGCAGGGAGCAAGTATGCCGTCCCTGTGGGTTTTCTCTTGACCTTGGAGAGCGACACCTGACTCTGCGATTGTTCAGTTTGTAGCTTAAATGTGTGTCATTGCTCAAAAGCAACGGTGAAAGTGAGGATCCAGAGATGCCCTTTCCCTTCCATTATTGCTTATGATCAGGAGTGCCCATGATGGTGGATTGAGAGCACCAACATGCATTAAAAACAGGTGGAGCTTGGATTGCACCCTGATGGCCACATCTAGACAGCTCTCACAGTACCTGCAGCTTTTCCACCCCCCACCATGCTGGATTGGCCACTTTTAACTTTTGGTTAGTATTCTTGTGAAAACCCAGTTTTCCTGGGTATCTTATGATTCAATCTATCCGGTGAACCCAGAGTATATGTTAATAATCAGGTTAACTATTGTGCATATTAAGACATTAGTTAGTCCAGTCTGGGGTGGTGGTGGTGGCATGGCTTGGGTCCCATAGCCTGTCAAAAGGAAAATGCATGATGTAAGGGAGTGAACATTTCACATCGCCTGCTAGAACGTCCCGTGATTAAAGGACTTCCTTCAACTGGAACGTCCAGCGGTTCATGACGCGCTAAGCTGTAAAGCACATGGGATGGATTTATGCACCACAGAAGGTGCCAAAAGTGGTTTACACCACATCCGCCTGACCTCTCTGCCTCCCTGCATCTTGGGAGACTGCTGTAGCTTTGCCAAATGGGGTGAAGCCGATTTCTCCTCCTTGCCTAAAGATTGTAAAACGCACGAGCAATATTTCCAGTGCTAACCCCCCCAAGAGACCCCATCCCCATTTGCAGCGGGTCCAAACCCGCTGAAAGTGCAGCGCAAGAGGTCACAGCCAAGAGGCGGGAAGGAGGGGGGCGGAAGCTTGGAACAGCCAGCAGGGGGCGGAAGGAGCGTCTTCTCGGCACGGCGGGCTTGTTTTGACGGGCGCGGATTGGCCGCCTGCTTTATGTAAGGGCCCCAAGAAAGAAAAGAAGGGGCCTGCGGGCCGCGAGGCCTTCTGGGAGGTGTAGTTGCAGAAGCGCGTCTTCTCCGGGGTGTGGGGTGCCTCTCTTTGCCCGAGCGCCCGTCCGCTCGCTTTGCCTGACGGGAAAGCGAGTCCCTGGCGGCGCGCAGAGGCGCGGCGCACGCGCGGAGGGGCGCCTGCCTGCCTGCCTCCCCTGTGGTAAACAGAGTGCCGCCGAGGCGGCGGGCTGCTCTCGTGGCTCCGCGTCGCTCGGCTCAGGAACGGCCAGGCCGAGGCGGGAAGCGGGCGGGCGGGCGGGCGAGCGAGCGCGCGCAAGCAGCGAGGCCGCCGGGAGTGGCTCGCGGCGTCGGTCCCGGAGTTCCGCGGGCGCTTCCCCGCCGGGCGTCCCGGCCTGAGGCGCTGATGTGGCGGCGGCGGCGCTGAGGGCGGCGAGAGAGGCGGCGGCGGCGGCGCCATCATGGCGGAACCGGCCGGGAGCCCCCAGGCGGCCGAGTCCTCCTCCCCCTCCTCGTCCTCGCTGGCCGCGCTGGACCCGGAGTTCCCCCCGCAGAGCCGGCGGCGCTCCTGCACTTGGCCGCTGCCCCGGCCCGAGCTGGTGGCCGTGGTCGAGCCGGAGCCCGGGGACGCGGCGGCCAGCCCCGAGGAGCCCGGCGGCGGCGGGGAGGCCTCCGGGGGAGCGTCGGGGGCGGCGGCGGGGTCGGTGCCGGGGGGCGCCGGGGGGCCGCGCAAGGGCGGCGGCGGCGGCGCGGGGTCGGGCGGGGCGCGGCGCAACGCCTGGGGCAGCCAGTCCTACGCCGACCTGATCAGCCAGGCCATCCAGAGCGCGCCCGACAAGCGGCTGACCCTGGCGCAGATCTACGAGTGGATGGTCCGCTCCGTGCCCTACTTCCGCGACAAGGGCGACAGCAACAGCTCCGCCGGCTGGAAGGTGAGCCCCCGCCCCCCGCCCCCCGAATCCTTCGGCAGCTGCGACGGCCCTGCGAGAGAGGCCGCCCGGGGTTGGCAGGGATGCCCGGCTCGGCCTGCAGCCTGGGCCGCTTTAAGCCTGGAGCTTTGCTGGCTGGGGAGTCCTGGGAATGGAAGCCCTCCCGGGTGAAAGCGGCCCAGGTTGCAGGCCCCCGGAGCCCTGCAGGAGAGCGGCCTCCCTTTGGCTGGCGGTGTTTCCAGGCTGGGTTGCAGGGCTGCTGCCTTTTGGAAAAAAAGCTGGAATGAACGAGGCCTTGGCTTCCAGCCCTCGCAGCCTTTCCCCACTTCATCAACTTGGCAGAAGGCTCTCCTGAAACCTGAAAGTTAGCCTCTTGTTTCAAACACACACACACACACACACACACACACACACACACGCACGCACGCACACACACACACACACACACACACACACACACACGCACACTCCTATATGATAAAAATACTGCATTGCCAACCTAACACGTTTCTTCCCCCCCTGTGGAATCATTGCAATAGGAATGGAAGGCAGTAAATTACACACTTTTTCCAACTCTTTTTGACAGGGCAAAAAGAAAAGCCTCAGGAATTCTGGTAAATTCTAAAAATGGGCAGGGATGGTCTGATGTTTTGAGGGTGGGTTGTTGTGTTTTTTTTTTGGCAGGTGCATTGTGGAAATTCTGGCATTGTTTCATCAGAAAGCAGCTTTTGGTGCCAGCTTGCAAACCTGTTGCATTGTATAGAAAACAGCTCTGGAAGGCAGGGTTGGAAGACGGGTGGTTCAGCACTGGCTGTTCTCTGCGTGCCGCCACATATTTGGAAACTGGCAGCCCGTCTTTGGGCTGATGTGCAGCAGTCCCTCATTTGTTAGCTGTCCAAGGAACACGGGTTTAGTTCCTAGAGCTTTGGGATAAAGTGCTGTTCTAAGAGCGGGACATTTCTGAGCATGTGCAGAATGCCAGCTTCAGGAAACCACCTGCTTCCTGGATCCTGCCTTTAGACAAGGTGGGGTTGCCGGTCTCTATAGATTGGCCTGCATGGTGGCTTTGCCATCTCGGAGGGTTCCTGGTGCGAAGGGTTTTAAGTCTTCTTCCATCCTGCCAGGTAGGGCAACTGCTTCCTTTCTAATTAGGGAGGGCAGGTGGAGAGGAAACCCAAGGAGCCCAGCGACAGATTGGCCCCTTTTTGCTGAGCGCCTGGGTAGCTGTTTGGCCTTGAGCTCCTTTACAGCTGACACGCTGGAACTCTTTAATCTTCACCCTTGTACGAGTTTCAGCCCAGGTTGAAAGGACGGTGGATTCAACGCCATGGGTCCTGGCAGTGTTGACTCCCGCAGGGTGTCTCTGGGCAGAGAGGCCTGGGATTGGCTCTCCCCACTCTGCCCCGATGGTTGTCATGGCCCAGATAGCCTGAAGTGCTACTGCAAGGGCAAAGCAGTGTGGGGAGGTTCCCCCGATCAGCCGGTAAGAGGACGGCTTCCGTGGCTGGAAATCAGAAGGGGAGGGCAAGGAAGCTGCTTCCTGCAGGCCTCGAGAAAGGCCCCGAAATGCCTGCAGGCTCCTTCTCCCTCTGTGTCTCCTTTCTCCCCAGTCTCTGAAAAAGTAGATTTAAGGTGTGTGTGTCTCTGTGTGTGTGCGATTCTAGATTTGGGAAGAGATTTACAGCTTTGTTCCACTTTGTCTACTGAATGTCCAGTCATGTTAGACAGACAGTCTGGATATAACAGCCGCCTGGCTTGATTTGCCGTGAAGATGCCTTAAATCCTGGCGTCCGTGTTCAGGACGGATCCAGAGCAGCCATCAAAGGGTGGACTTTGGGAAGCTGTGCAGCAGATGATTCCCCCCCCCGCCCCCCCAATGTTGTGCTCTTTCCTCTTGAGCTTGACCCCGCAGTTCAGTTTGTTTCAGCACTTCCAAGAAAAGCCACTCCCTGCCCCCTTTGTAAATGTTCTCAGCTGTTTCTTGGAAAGGCGGGAGTCCAGTCTAGGACTCTCGGCCAGGGTCCCACAACTTTCTCAGTCACACGCACCAGCTCTTTGTCACCCAGCTGTGCCGATGCTTAATATAAATATCTCCTTCATAGCGGGCATGCCGAGGCCTCCTCCTCTGAGCCCAGAGCGGACACGAAAACCCCCCTCTCCCTCCCTCCCTCCCTCCCTCTCTCTTTTTAAAAAGGGCTCTTTTCAACACGACTCTCGTCTTCCTTTGAAAAACTGGCCGTGCCAGCCATAGAGGCAGTTGACTCCTTTGGCAGCCGCCTACCTGTGTTCAGTGCCAGAATAGTGCCAGATGTGTGTGAATTACCCACTTTCTTCCAAGTGTGTATATGGTGGAAATTGGTTTGGGCTGGAAATGCGTGTCTTTGGGAATACAGGGAGAAGCTGAGGACAAAGCCTCGGTTTAGGGGAGGGTCCCCGTTTGTGCCTGTTGCTCACAGGGGTTTCCTGTGGACGGAGCCAGCCGCCTTTGCTGCTCTGGAATGCAGAGATTTTTGAGGGAAGCCCTTTCGGTGTGAACAGATTTCAAGCTCCGGGTGGCTCAGCCTCTTATTTTAGGGGCGTGAATATGCTGAATCAGGGAAGTTCAATAACGACGGGCAATTATCAAACCGTCCCTTTTTATTACAGAGTTTGGCTACATTTTGTCCCGTACAGTATCACGCCATTTAAAAAGGGGTCTTTTCTGAGGGGCAGATGGAGGAAGCCCTGGATGTGGAACCCCGTGGGGGGCTCCTCCCACCCTGATTGCAAGGCGAGAAAGAGGGGTGTCTGGATGCCTGCACTTCTTGTCAGATGAAGATCTGCTCTAAGGCTTCAACGCTCCTTTTCGGCCTCTTTGGGGGAAGCCTGTAGGTTGCTGGTGGCTTTGAGTGCTTGGGAATGGGCTTGATGGGGGACACAGAATTTAAGGGTGAACTGAGTTAAAAGGAGATTATTCAGATGATGCAGAACAGGGTAGTTGTGTCTCCTTAGTTAACTTTTTTTTTTTTACATTTTCCCCTTACAGCACCCTTAAGGCTCAGGAGGGAGAAAGGGTGCATTTCTATGCCCTTCCCCGCCCCCCCCAATTTGCTTTTGGGATGAGCGTGGATACTCTCCATCCTTCCGTTTACAGTGAATTTCCCATGCTTTATTGAATTCCGAGAAGGCGTGGTGCCTTAGGAAAGCACTAATAGGGAGACCTGACTTTTTATTTATTTTTTCTTTAGAAAACTGTAAGTTTCTACAGTCTTAATATAAGTATGCTGAGTACAATGGCCAGGTCCATATAGCTCCCTAAGCTTCATTTGAACAAGCTGTGTTCTGTCATGGCTTGAGTTGATGTGTGAATGCAGCCAGCAATATATCCGTGCACTGATTTCAGGTGTCTGACGGCTGCTGAGGTATCATCGGTTACTGGTTTGAGGAGGAGGAGGAGGAGGAGGTGGTGGGTGGGGGAGGGGGGATTGGACAAACGAGGAAACAAACAGAGGTTCTTCAACTTGGGGGTGTTTCAGGGCAGTTAATGCTAGAGAACGCCGAGAGGATATTATCAACCAATGTTTCCTGGCTGAAAGAGTAGATTAAAAAAAAACAGGGTGTGCTTAACTGAATCAGAATAGGACAAACATGCCCCACCCCAAAGCCAGTCGGGTTCAGAGTCCCAGCAGGCACTTTCCCACTCCCTCCTCCTGCAGCGCTCTGCTCCTGGTAACCCGAGTGGAATTACCTTCCTGCAGCCGGGTTCCTCCGAAGGAGCCTGTGCAGAGAGAGGCAGGTTGGAGCTGCATCTCCCCCCAGCGGCTTCACCGGGATCCTGAAGCTGGCAAGAATCTTAACCCTCACCGGCCACTAGAAAATGCCGCTCAGTTGGGTGCCTGTGAGCTTCATGTAATCTGCCAGCTGAGCTGGATCTCTGGCTTTGCTGATATCATTCCCTGCTTCCGCACCACAAGATCCTCTTGCTTCACACGCACGGGAAACATCCAGGTTTCTGCTGGGCTTTGTAATTTCACAAATAGGCCTTTTGAAGCCTTACAACATCGTGTTTTCCCCCAGTCGCCCAGAATGCGACTAGAAATTGACACCTTGCTTTGTACAGCTAAGTCCTACTGTGTGTACCCTCTCCTCCTGATTTAAGAGTTGGAGGAAACCTGCTTCCTCTCCCAGTCAATCCTACAAGGTAGGCCGCCCGAAGAAACAGGTGCCACGTAGTCCTAAAATAATAATAATAATAATAATAATAATAATAATAATAATAATGACAATGACTGTAATGACAGAATCTTGTATGCCTGAATGTGCTTCCGTTCCTCCTTTCTTTATTTTCCTGTGATTTTGGGATTTTCCCCCCTAATTCACGTTAAGATGAAGGAGGGAGGATGTTGAGCAAGGATCTGCTTACAACCTCCTCCTGGCTTTGAACAACCACAGTCTTTGTGGGGTGGCCAGGAGGAAGTTGCAAGTCCCCAGCAGCTCCCTGGCAGGTTGGCAAGCAGGTAAGCCTTGGCTGCTGTGGGGGAAGAGGATGCGTGAGAGCTTGGCACAGCACAAGGGCAGCAGGGGGCGCCTAAGGGCGGGTGAGGGGCTGGCAATGTGCCAGTGCCCAGAGGGGCTTGGTTGCCAGGCACAAGAGATTTACCTGGGCAAGTTGCAGCCTTCTCTGCATGCTTTCCCATTGACTTTGCTTGTTGGAACCAGCTGGGAAGCTGCCAGTGGTGACCGTGTGACCTTGGGATGTTACCACTGTCCTTAAGCTTGAACCGAGTGCCCCCAGATTGTGACCGATGTGTGTCTGTGAAGGTGCTGGGTCGGCCAGACCCTCAAGGACCAGTTGTAAGTACCCCTTGTTCAGTGCTGTCCTAACTTTGGCCACTCAACAAGTGGTTGTTATCCAAGGACTACCTGTAAATCGATATCCCCAAATCTCACCTGCGGGGATCAACTGAAATACTCCACTGAGGTGAGGAATTTCCATATAAAATTACCCGAGGGACGTGGTTAGGGAAAAATTGTTTTCTGTTTGGTTGAAGAACCCGGGGCAGTCGGTGCGGCTGTGATGGCCCGAGTTGTGCAGTGTGTCAAGCCGACCACTAGATCCTGGTCTCTGGTTTCTGCAGTCAGCACGCTCTTCCTCGTCTCGGTTGACTTGAACTTTTCCAGCTCCGTTACAGAGGGCAGATTCCTTCCTTGGCAGACGCTCCTGTAGGAGCTGGCAATTCGATACAGGAGGTGCTTCTCCTTCCTCCCAGGAATGTCTCTGAGTGTTTGGCACATCAAACCATCATTTCCTGTCTGTCCTGGTGAGGACAGTTTGCCCCAGCCGGCTGCCAAACGGTTGTAGGTTTGGAAGCTCCTGAATGACCTGTTGCCACTCAGCCCTTTTAAGATCCATTTGAGGACCGGCCGGAGTATCAAAACAGGGTTTGCTCGAGGTGAAGAGCTGCTTTTTAGAGAGATAATTGGTGCTGCTTTTCCGCCCCTCGATACCCTGAAGTAGAATGATGGTTCCCCAAACCGTCTTCCAAGATAGCACGTCCTCCGATCATCGGGAATAAGAAGCCCACATCAGGAAACGGGGGAGTGCAGGAGATGCGTCTGTGCTGGGAAGCAACAGAAGCGCAAAAGGTCTCCGCCGCTTTCTTTTCAAGCGATCTCTTTCCCCCGTGAAATCACACAGCATAGAATGCAGGGAACCAGCTTGTAACCGGCTTGTAATCCTGAACTTGCTTTAAAACAGACATTAGTTTATTCACGGCTCACCAAGTTTCTGTTCTCCTTTTTCTCAGGAAAGGAATTAAGGTTTGTTGAAGTATGGGTCAAACATTTTGCCATGAATGTGCAATCAGATTATTTAGTGATTGGAACCTGGACCTTTTTAGAACCACCTGGGCTGGATTCACCCATCCATCAAGCTTGTTTCTGTGACCTTTTGTTTTTGTTGTAAAGTCACAATTGATCAGGTTCATAAAAGATGCTCAGCCAACAGCAAACCAGAGCACAGCGGTTCCCCTCGCCCTCTATCCTAAGCTATTTTGCTTTGCCGTAACTCCTGGCTGTTCTCTGGGGGCCGATTCCCCCCCCAAACTGTTTGGCTCAGCTTTACAACGTTTGTTTCCTTGTACCCCACTGAGATTTTGGATCAAGACAGGTGGCTTTGGCGTAAGGGGGCCTCCTGCCGTGAGAGGGGACAGCCGACACTTCCTCTGCCTGGGCTCTTCCTTCACTTCAGGCTGACTTTGGGGCCGTCGGCCTGAGGCTCGCAGTCCCAGAGCAGCTCTTGACGCAAAACTGAGCACACTGCGGTTCTGGCAGACGAGCCTCTTCCCCAGAAGCGAAACCTGACTAGTATCCTTAGGAAGTTACACGCTGTTCCCCACCTCTGCTCTCAAGCCGCTCTGTCGCTGGGCCAGAATCTGCCACTTACGCAACTGGGTGGCATCCATCATGCCTTTGGGGGAGGAGGGGGGGGGCGGGGGAGGGGGCTGTGGCTGACAGGCTGCTTTGCTGGCTCCTGTGGGATGGAGCTCTGAAGCCATGCGCAGCCCTGAAAACCCCCACGCGGGGAGTAAGGATCCTGTCCTAAATCAAGAACAGCCGGGGAAGAAGGAGCTGTGGGTTTTGTTCGCCCCGTCCCAAGGATTGGAGGGAAGAAGGTCTGGGAGCCAAAGAATTCTTGGCTGGAATTTGAAAACAGCTTTGTGGCTCGGGATCCGTGAACTTCTGGCTCTGCAACTGGTGGCCAGTTGGCAAGGCGGCTTGCGCTGTCCCGGCCAACAAAACAGCGAGTAAGGCTGGTTCGGGGGGCCGAGCCAAGGCTCGGGGTTCTAGGTAGGCGTAGCCCAGGGCCCTAAGCCAGACCTGTGCCTGCTCCATGCCGCTCGGGTGCGTAACAGAGACCTGGTCATTTGTGTCATTGGCTGGTGGGGTTTGGGTCGAGGCCGCCCAGTTTGCTATTTGCTCTCCCGTTCTCTGCACACACCTGGCCTGGAGGCGGATGAATGGCCCTTCAGAAGGAACCACACTGGCTCTGTTCATAGGCAGGGCCTCCTTGTTTGCTTTGGCCTTGATGCGCCCTACACATTCGGCACGCTGCTGCTGCTGCTGCTGCCGCTTCCTGGACTAGTGCTTGGTGCTGGGTTTGAACCCAGTTGAGGAAAAGCCAGCAGGGGAATGATGTGGCAGGATTCTTGCCCTTCTCGGGGCAGCTAGCATGGCAGATGTCCCGATCCCTGCGCTCTGCAGGAAGAGAGAAAAGGGCCAAGGGGAAAGAAAAGCGGGCGGAAGGAGGCAAATGGACACGGCGCAAGGAAACTGGGGCGGGTGGCTCGTTGGCCTGCCTTGCCTTGTTGCCCAGACACCCCCCCACCCCCCAGGACGGTCATGTGATAAATCTTGATGGATCGTGCTATTTGCATTTGATGCCGAGTTCCCTGCCGTAACGTTTTATTATTTAAAGTATTGGAAAAAGAGAGAGACGGACGTCAATATTACAAGATGATGCTTATGTAAGAGAGAAATAGGGGGAGGATGCTTGGCAAGGCTTTCCATAAAGGTTGGATCTTGGCTTCAGCACGTGCTTAGCAACCTCCTCTTCCGTCGCCTCAACTATCTTGTATCACCTGGTCGGTATTTTGACTCTGATTTAAAGATCTGACAAACCTAAAATCCACAGGCTGCTACCTGGGGTGGGAGGTGGGAGCAGCCCGACAGGTGCCCCAACGGCTGCAGGTGTGGTGGGGGCTGCAGCTGCCCCCCCCCCCCGGAAGCTCTTCCTGGGGCTGGGGGCTCCCGGGTTGTCCGGTGGGGTCTCTGGGCTTGATCTCACCATTGTCCTCCCTGCTTTGTTTCCAGAACTCCATCCGGCACAACCTCTCCCTGCACAACAAGTTTATCAAAGTGCACAATGAGGCCACTGGGAAGAGCTCCTGGTGGATGCTCAATCCAGAAGGCGGCAAAAGTGGGAAAGCCCCGCGGAGAAGAGCCGCCTCCATGGACAACAGCAGCAAACTGGCCAAACTCCACGGGAAAACGCACAGGAAGAAGCCGGCCGTGGCGGCCGCTCCTGAACCGACGGCGGGGGACAGCCCGGTCTCCCAGTTCCCCAAGTGGCCGGGCAGCCCTTCCTCCCGCAGCAACGAGGACTCCGAGGTGTGGACCAGCATCCGGCCTCGGAGCAGTTCGAATGCCAGCAGTGTGGGCCTCTCCTCGGTGCTGGCCGAGCAGGACGACCTGGCCGACGAGGACCTTCTCCCCGGCCTGGTTTTCTCCAGCGCCTCCAGCAACGTGCCTCCCACCGTGACGGAGGAGCTGGAGCTCATCGACGGCCTGAACCTGATGTCGGCCAGCCCCTCCTCCTTGCTGGCCGCCCAGCAGCCGGGCTCCAGCGGGGCGGAGCCGAGGAGCCCCCCCTTCCCCTTGCGAGCCCCCAGCTCTGCCGCTCAGGCCTCGGGCTCGTTCGGCAGCTCCCTCTTCAGCCCCCTGGATCACCTGCTGCCTGGCTCCGCCGGCCATTTCTCCCAGTCGCTGGAGGAGCTGCTGACGGCCAACTCGCCGCCCGTCAGCGATGTGATGATGACCCAGGTAGACCCGATTCTCCCGCAGAGCGGCAGCCGGGTGAGCAGCCAGAGCTACCTGCTCCTGGGGGACCAGCCCTCCAAGGCCAAGAGGGGCCTGGGGAGCCTGCTCAGGAAGCCCCTGGAGCAGCCGCTGGGCTCCGTGGGGGCCACCGCTCTGCCCTCTGCCTTCACCCTGCCGGCAGCGGCCTCTTCGCAGGGCCTGCCCGCTCTGAAGAGCCCGGGCTCCGCTCCGTCGGCCCAGCTGCCCGCTGCTCTGCCTACCCCTTTCCCGGCCTTCGACGGGAATGTGGATAAGCTGCCCAACGACCTGGATGTGGATATGTACATGGAGGACCTTCAGTGCGATGTGGACTACATCATCAGCACCGACCTCATGGACGGAGAAGGGCTGGATTTCAACTTTGAGCCCCTGCCGCCCGCCCCCAGCTACCCGAGCACGTCGCAGGCCTCCAATCACAGTTGGGTCCCCAGCTAACTTCGTATGGACAAAGGTAGGCAGCCTCTGGCCCTGGACTGCTGCAGGCCGCTCCCCCCCCCCCATCCCCCAAGACACAGCCGGCCCTTTGGCCCTGCGGAGGGATCCCTGCCCCCTCCCCGCCTTCCCAGCGTTTGTGGGTTCAGGAAATGCAGGAATGGGGCAGAGGCCCTCGAGAAGGAGGAGGGGGAGGACTGGGGGGTCCTTGGGGGCTCCCTGACCTGGGCGGTTTGCTTGCAGGCGTTTCATGACTCAACTAGGGAACGTCATCAGTGCTAGAAGAGAGTGGGGTTTACTGGAGGGGAGAGGGGATGAAAGGGAAAACGGTGGGCGCTCTCCTGGCTTCTACGTGCGTTGGGAGAAAACGCCCTGGGCCACCCCAAGCGCTCCTCCCAATAGGAAGCACAGCCCCCGGGAGAAAGTGGACAGTGGGAGAGGGCCTGGCCTTGGTTGGACAAGCCCCGCCCTTGCTTGGTTGGGTCCCGAGTCAGCCACGGGGGGCGGGGGGGTCTTTAAAACGATACTAAAACGTTTCCTCCTTATTTGAAGACAAAGGGCGGATTGGTGGCCACCAGGTGGCCATTTAGGGGCGAGCAGCTCTAAGCCTGCCTTGCGCAGAGGCTCCTGGGCCGGGCGATGGCTCCCTGCCCCTACGGCTTCTTTGTCGTGGGGGCTCTTGGCCTCTGGGTGCCTGTCGGAGCCTTTGGAAGGCGGCTCCTGTGCACGGGGGGCGAGGAGGACTGACTGGGCAGCGGGTGGGGGGTGGATAGCCTCCCCTTTCCTCTTCCCCTTCCCCTTCCCCGTCCTTGGTTGCCTCCTAAGCACTAAAGAGAACTGGGCCTTTTTTCCCCCCCCCTCCCCTCCCCACCCCCCAGTGCCCTTCTGCTTCAGGAGCTTTTCACGCCCAGAAGCGTCTGGAAGGCCGGGAGCTCTTGGTGCCCGCCGAGGCCTCGCCAGGGGGATCCTGCCCAGTGCCACATCCTTTCATGAATCCAGCCTACGCCCTTCTGCCAGCAGGAGCCTCGCGGTGCTTCGCCACGGCCAGACCCTCCCTGTCCCGGAGAAGAGGCCTTCGCAAACGGACGACGGGCCTGGACTCACCAGCCGATTTCTGCCTCGCCCGTCCCTGGACTCGGTACACCGCGCCTCCGTGGACCGGAAGTGGAGCAGCCGCCCTCGGGGGGGTGGGGGCTGCTTGAGCAGAAGAGGAGTCCGGCCCTTGGGAGCTGCAGGTGGGGGGGGGGGCGCAAGGAGACCCGGACAGTCCTGGCCCAGAGGCCCTTCTGGAGAGGCCAGCCTGCCCTCCTCGCCTGGCCTCTGGAGGGCCCCACCTGGGCCTGGTCAGGGCAGGGGCTGCCCTCAGGCAAGCAAGCAGGTGCTCGAAGCCATGGCTGAGAAACCAAAGCGCCTTCCCTGGGTTCGTCCCTGGGCTGCGGTAGAGAAACCGGAGACCCGGACCGGCCTTAACCAAAGCCCTGATCAGTGTCGGATTATTATTTCTTTTTCTTCTCCTTCTCCTTCTTCTATTTCTTCTTTTATTTCTCCTCCTCCTCCTCCTCCTCCTCCTCCTCCTCCTCCTCCTCCTCCTATTTCTTCTATTTCTTCTCCTCCTCCTCCTCCTCCTCCTCCTCCTCCTTCTCCTCTTTCTTCTATTTCTCCTTCTCCTCCTTCTCCTCCTATTTCTTCTTTTATTTCTCCTCCTCCTCCTCCTCCTCCTCCTCCTCTTTCTTCTATTTCTCCTTCTCCTATTTCTTCTTTT
>NW_020769394.1:704622-715660 GCF_900518735.1 Pseudonaja textilis
TGTGTGTGTGTGTGTGTGTGTGTGTGTGTGTGTGTGTGTGTGTGTGTACACACACATCTAAATGCCCGGTAATGGGAAATGAATGTGGGCAGGAATGGAGCAGGCAAGCTGGCAACAAAGGGTCCGGTTTCTGGGCGGCAGATGGGCGTCTGCGTGGCCTTGATTGCAGCCAGGCCCAAGAGAAGCAGTCGGGGGGGGGGCAGGGGGGCGGTCAGAGGGGGTCGTCTCCAGGCAGACGGGGGTTTTCCAGGGCCTCCTGATGTCTCCTTCCTTGCAGGTTTCGTCTTGGGAGAGAGCCCAGCTCTAGGGGGGGCGGCCTTTCAGTTAGGGGAGTAGTTCTGGATTCAGCGAGTGACCTTTCCAGTCAGATCCAGAGGCAACTAAAGTCCCAGAAAAAATAAATAAAAAAAGTTCCTCTCCTGGACAGACTGGTTTTCCTGGGGAATCAAAGACGGAGTGTCCCCTGCTGGTCAAGGCTGGTGGTGCAGGAGCCCAGAGGCTGACCCCTTGGACAGAGGAGCGGGGGGGGGGGGGGGGCGGGCACGGCCCCAGGAGTTACTGGCCGCCCTGGCGGCGGCAGCTCCGTGTTGGCAGAAAAGCTCCCCGTTTCCCTGGTGGTTTGTGGGTTCCTGGGCGTCACGCAGGAACAATGGTGGGCTGCCCACCCCCCTGGCAGTTCCCGTTGGGAGGGGGGGCCCAGGTGAGCTGAACATTGGGGGTTGCAACCGTGGTTCGCGGCTCAGGTGAGGCATAACCTCGGCCATCGTGTTGAAGGGTGCAACCGGGCGCTGCTTCCCTGCAAGCTCCTGGTGCATACATGCGGGGGGCTCTCCGCCCCCGAGGAAGCTTTGGGGCAGGAGGCCCTTGGCCAAGGTGGACTTTCCCATTGGAGGGGCTCCATATAGACCAGCTTGTGCTAGTAGACGTGCGCATTTTATCGCTGTGAGCGGCCTGCTTGGCTTTGCTCTCCCTCTTCATTTTTCTAATCAAGACCTGAATGAACTTACGAGTTAATAGACTGAGAAGGTTTGAATCCTGGGCTGCGAAAGATTTCTCAAACAAGGAGCGCTCTTTCTCGGACCTCACCCAGCTAGTTTTCCCAAACCATTTCTGTAAAGCTTTTGACCCCGGTCCATTTTCAAATCAATATAAATTCACTTCCTGTTACATCATCGCCGCTTGACGCAAAAGAGCTTCTGGTTTTTGTTTTGAAAGGTGAATCATTTAACACCCGGAGTCGCCTTTTGTTCCTAAGAGAACCAGCCGGGGGCAGCCTGGGGCACTTGCCTGCCTGCTGGGTGTTGTGGTTTTGTGGGCTCTGCTGTTGAACGTGGTTCCTGGACCTGCAACCCGACACACTGAGCGAGCAAGCGCAGCCGTTGGTGCCCAGACCCCTGGCTTTCTCTCACCCTGGAGCCTTCGAACCCAGCTGGAGTGCCAGGAGGCCGGTTGGGGCAGGAAGCTGCTAGAGATAGAGACTCAGGCAGCTGTGCATTGAAAGGGTGTGTCAACCCCCCCCCGCCACATTATTCTCTCCCCCCGCCCCTCCCCCCCCCCAGGAGAGGAGTGACCACAGCAGCTCTGGGTTTCCCAGCCTGTAGAAACAGCTTTATTGGGCACGTCCAGGATCCTCCAAGTCCCACTTCAAGAAGAAACCGTGTCCCACAGGAGAGCTGGTAGCGCCCTAATTCCACCCCGAGGCTCTAGCGGTCAGTCCCAGGATGTGGGGAGGCTCCGGGTTCCAAGAAGGCAGGCTGCATCCAAGTTGCTCTCCGCTCCTTGGAGGGCTGTGCAATGCAGGCCCCTGAAACCGATCCCAGCAGCCGCTGCCAGCAAGCGCGAAGGACAGGCTGTTCCCAGAGAAGCATTTGAAAGAGGGGAGTCCTGCCAAAAGTAGCAGGGGGGGGGGAGGGCAAAGCCCGGGGCTTCTGGACGCTCTCGCCTCACTCGGACAAGAGGCTGTGGATCTTGGTCAGCAGCACATCGGAGCTGGAGCCTGCAGGCGGGAGGAGACGGCTGTGAGGGGCTGCGGCTTGCCGGCTTTCCCAGAGGTGAAATCCCCGTTTAGGGTCAGCCATATTCCTTCAACGAGCAGCGAGCCTCTCTTGAAGCTGCTCACAGAGACACGAATGGAGGAGGCCTCACAATATCCTGATTTCCCCCAAGATGCCGGTCAGGCCCTTTTCCCCGCTCTATACCCCTTTTCCTTGGTCGCCTGTGCAGCTGCTATGCACCAAATGTGGCATTTTGCTCCTGTGTTACACAGTAGAAATACCCAGTTATCCCCAAATGCCAGCTTTACCTCTCGACTCCTTTTTCCGAGACCATCTTCTGTAAAGAAGAAGAAGAAGAAATCAGAGTTCCATCCAGGGTCTTTCTGACGCTTGTGGCACAGCTTGGCCAGGTCATGCGGTGCTCCACCTAAATCAAAGGCCTTGGCAAGTTTAAGACTTGTGGACTTCCACTCCCAGAATTCCTGAGCTAACATGACTGGAGGAGGGATTCTGGGAGTGGAAGTCCACAAGTCTTAAAGCTGTCAAGTTCGAACACCCCTGACCTAAATGCACATCAACACTTCCCTCAAAGTGACCACAAAAAGACCCATCTGACCAGGGCCAGGTTTGCTCAAGTGCGGCAACTTTAAGCTGTACCCTCTTCAACTCTGGGGATTCTGGGAGTTGAAGTTCACACATTTAAACCGTCCAGGGTGAGACAATGCACTCTGCCCCTGAGCAAGATTGCAGTAGGTGCTTCCACCTTCTAGTAGAAAGGCCGACTCTCCAACTGGAGACCTAACGCCCTTCGGCACGTTGGCCAACCTCCAGAATGGTGATGGTAGCAGCCCCCCCCCCCAACTTCCTTGGGAAGATGCAGGCTGGGAAAAGCCCCGTTCTCTGACTTGAGGAATTCCTCATCTCGGCTCGCCTGGCACTCACTCCAGCAGCAGGAAAGCCGAGAGAACCAGCAGGAAGGAGGCGCAGTCGGTCACAATCCAGATCATTCGATAGGTGCCACGAGGCTGGGAGAAAGACGGGCGGCCGATCAGGGGGGGCAGCTGCCTGGCGAAGCCCTTCCTGCCAGGGAGCCCGAGTGGGCTGCAGCAGCCAGAGCAGGAGCCCCCCACTCACCCCCAGGGGCCTTACCAGCAGCCAGAGCGGGTGCTGCATCTTCTGGAGCACCTGGCAGGCGTTGGTGGTAACCGAAGAAGTCCCAGCACACCAGAGGACGGAGAAGAGCCACGGAGCATTCACCACAAACAGGTTGACTGAGATATTGTTGCGGTGGTATTCCCTGCAGAAGGGGAGGGTGTGTGCGCCAATAAAGCGGGGGTCAGTACAGCCCATAATAGCATGGTTTGCACGGAAGGCCTGAGGAAGGCTGCAGCTGCATCCCAGCCCCTGGGAGGTCGAAGCCTCCCTGGGCAACAAGGACCTGAAGACGACACCGTCTTTCGGCTGGTGGCTTTGCAGCTTTTTCTATGGAGGGTTACTGAGGGGGGGTGGGGGGACGGAGGGACCTTACGTTGAGCCCCCTGCTCTGCTTGAGCCCCCCCATCCCGTTTTTCAGTTTGGGAGGGGGGGGCTTCCGAGAGGTTTGCTTTCCGCACCCCACCCATTTCCCAACGGTCTGCCTTCATAAAACGGAGCTGGGGCTGAAAAACGCAGTTGTATAAAGCTGCCTCCCCCCGCCCCTCAGATGTGCCCAGGATGTGCCCTGGTCTGGCCAAGGAAGAGCCCCCCCTCCCTCCCCAGCCCCCCAGCTCTAACCTGATTAACGTGCTGCTCAGTTTTTGGTAAGCCAGGTTGACTCGCGGGAGCCTCCTGGTCTTGTTGTCCAAACTCTCGGGGCCGTAGATGTGCTGGAACCTGGGTGCCCACAGTCTCACCTCCTCCCGAAACTTATTGGGCAGCCATAGGATCTGGGTTGGGGGAGAGAGAGGGTGTAGCAGGGCCCACTCGCCGTTCGTAGGGCCAGGAGTATCTCCAGGTCTAGAACCACAGTGGCCCTAGAACTGAGATACGCCTAAGGCAGGCGGGCGTGGCTCCGATTATCTGGATCTGGAATGGATCTGACTTCCGCCAGGTTCCCTTTCGGGATCCCTGACTGGAGAGGGCAGGTAGCGCAAGACGGTCCCGAAGTCGCATTTTCAAGGGGAACCAAATTGCCTTTTTCTCCAGCCTCATAAGTCTCCGCCTCCGTTTGGGTTCTGTTGTGGTTGGCCTGCAGCAGGTATGGGTGGCTGAGGTCTTGGAGAGCGAGGACTCGGATCAGGGGCCTGCGTGTGAGGCAGGGATGGGGCCAGGACCCTCAGAGAGTGGGGTGCTGCCTTCGGAGCTTGTGGAGGCTGGCAGCAGTGATGAAGAGGACCCCGAGGAGCCTGTGCCCAGCGCACAGGTTTGTTCTTATCTGGGACAATTAGTATTTAATTGCGCTTTACTGTGAACGAACGGAATTCACAGAGAAGCATTAAAGAGGTTTTGCTTTTACCTCTGTTTGGTGTTTGTTTGCTTGGAACGAGGCTTGGGTCAGAACAGGTTCTGCTTAGAAGGTGCACTTGCCTTTTTCGCCACAGGGAAACTCACCAGCTGTTGGTCGATGCCCGATTGGAGGATGGTCTCCACTGTGATGTTGACCAGGCGCTCGTAGTGGGGGTCTTCCAGCGGCAACAGGTCAAACATGACGGACACCTGGTGCCTCCTGGCCTCTGCCAGCAGCTCCCTCAGAGACGGAATGCGCTGCCTCCTGGCCTGGGCCATCCCTTCCTCTGAAAGGCTCCAGGCTGTGGGGAAGGGATGCTTCTGGTAGAGGAAAGGGAGGGGCGGTGAGCCCAGCGGCTGCAAGGCAACCCCGGCTAAACCATGTCCTGCGGTTGGGTGGGCTGCTTTCCCTCCATGCAAATCCAGATTCTCGGAATGTGTGTGAGGTTGTCCCACCAGGGAAGAGGTTTAAACTTTCCCTTCCATTAGTCCTGACGCCCCTAAGATGCATGTCCGTTTCTGACTGGAAGGACGGGGGGGGGGGTTGCCAGAGGGGAGATCTCCCCCTCCCCAATTGTTAGGTGCGAGTAGCCAGGGAAATGGGATTGCTATCAGGGGGAAAAGAAGGGAGGCCAAGAGTCAAGAAGAGCACGGAAGGTCCTTCCCCTTGTGAGGGTGAGGACTCAGGCCTGCTCCATCCCCTCTCGGCCATCCTCCCCAGACTCCAAGGGGCTTCACCTCAGCCAAATCCAGACGAGCGAGCCAGATGTTCAGCACAACCTGATCCTAGCCAGGCCTTGCGTGGATCAAGGGGCCCCATCCTGCTCTCACCTGCAAAAACCAGCTGCCGGCGTCCAACTGCTGCAGCTGCGTCCAGTTGAAGGCCGTGGCCTTGGCGTGGCTGTGGGTGGGGAAGACCTCCTGCACATTTGTCGTCCGTAGGAGGGTCTCATCGTGCAGGAGGAAAGGGATCCCGTCGGCACTGGGAGTGGGAAAGGAAGGAAAGGCCTGGATCCTGGACCTTCCCTTCCTGGGTGGGCGGGGCATGGGGGAGCCCGCCCCTCCAGCAGGGCCACTGATGCCCGGCCCGTCTCTTACCTCACCCGGACATCCGTTTCTAAGACGCTCAGGCCACAGTTGAGCGCCTTCTGGAAGGACATCATGGTGTTCTCTGGTGCCAGCTGGAGAGAGGGGGAGGGGGAGGTGAAGCTGGAGGGTTTTGGACCCCACCCCCGACCCCCGACCACCCAGCTCTCCAGGAAGGGGTTCCACGCATCCTCTCGCAGCTGGAACAATTCTGGTAGCTCGGAGGGTTCTTAGGAAGAAGAGGTGGAGCTGGGACGTCTTCCTAGTGTCTTACCGAGTTGGAAGGGACCCTGGAGGTCTTCTAGTCCAACCCCCCCCCCCTTGCACGAGCAGAAGAACCCACACCGTTTAATCCAAGAGGAAGAAGCAGAGAAATCCCAGCAAGGCTAGGCTGTGAAAGTCAGCAGCCGCCGCCGCTGCTGCTGTTTTAAGGACCCATCTGCCTTGGTGGGAAGCGGAGGGGCAGGGACTCACCATGGGAGCCCCGCGGTGCCCAAACAGAGCCGGTTTGGGAGGGAGCTGGCTCTGCTCCAGGAAGCAGGGGGAGTCGATGCCCAGGGGGGCCAGGTATAAAGCCAGCATTGCGCCCAGATACAAGACCAGGATGACGCCCCGGAGAGCTGCAGCGAAACAAATGGAAGAGGGCCCCAAGCAGACCCCTCATGAGCGCCGACTGCTCTTCCTCTCTCCATTAATCCTAGGGACCTTTGCTCCCTGCCCAGATCCCCCGTGTGGAAGGGTGGGCAGAAGGCCTCCAGGACCTCAACTGGATTCCAAACCAGGGCAGCCCCAACAGGAGGCTGGCCAGACTCAGAGTGAACGCCTGCAGCCAAGGGCAGCGCACTGCCTCCCCCTGGAATTCGCCCCAGGTGCCCTGCTCTGGCGCTCAGGAAGGCTTTCCTGGCATCTGGCTGGAATACGCCAGCCCACAACGTGGGACGGCTGTTTCCCCCCCTCAATGCTGTCCCAACAGGAAGCAGCTCCACCACACACGTGGGGACCCTCCACCCGAGACCCCCAACTTCCAGGCATCGTTTTAACAGCTCAGGAAGGAAGGAGCTGTGCCTGAGTGTTAGGGTTTCCGGTATCCACATTCACCTTGGAACAGGTGTCCAAGGGCCGAGCCCCAACCGGGCTTTGATAAGGAACCACCCTCCTTGTCCCCACCCACAGTACCTGCGTGGGAGATGCGGTAGAAGCAGGTTGCTACTGGCCAGGCAAGCATCGTCAAACCCGCCACGGCTCCAATGTGCAGGAAGGGGCCGGTCGCCTGGCGGGAGACAATTCAAGGGGGTTGGCCTTTCCACGGGAGCCCAGCTGGCCCCGAGAGGCCACAGTTCAGAAGCTCCGAATCCTCCCAGGATTAGGGAGAAGGGCAGCTGGGTCAGGAGGGGGCTCCACCCCGCCCCACTCCCGGGAAGGAAAAGCCACAACATCCCTTGGATTTGGCAAATGGAGTCCTTCCGAAATTCCCTCTCCGGCTGCTGCTCTCCATCCAACAGAACCTCTTTCATTTCCTGGCCTTTTTGGTCCCCACACAAGGATTTACGGTCCTGTGGCAAGGCACGCCTGGCCTGGAGAGTCTTCCCTGCTAAATGACGGGCAGCCGTCTATCCCTGAGTGCCCCCAGCCTGCCAATTTCATGGAGCCAAAGGTCTGACCATTAGCCCCAGAGGGGGCTCATCCGGACCTCGGATATGCCCACCTGGTGGCTGCCCAGCCTCCGTTCTCTGGGGCCCCAACTGGGCACCTCTCCCTGTAGGAGAGGCTAAGTCACCTGCTGCAGCTCAGCCAGCAGGTGGGACAAGAACAGAATCACAGAGTCAGGAGGCACCTTGGTGATAATCTAGTCCAACCCCCTGCTCAAGCTGGGAACCCTACACCATTTCAGGCAAATGGATGCATTTTTGAAAACTTCCAATGTTGGAGCACCTACAATTTCTGTAGGCAAGTTATTCCACTGGTGAATAAAGAAATTTCTCCTGACTTCCGGTTTGGGCTTCTTCGGCGATAGACCGAAATCCGTGGTTGTGCGCGGTTTCGATCCATGCTCGCCGCAGGGGCACCCCGAGCCGTAGAGGTGGTGAAGAGGGGGGAGACCGCCAGCAGAGTTGAGGAGAGCTCCATCTCTCCTCCTCAGCTGGCCATTGCTCTCTTTCCCGAAGGCGGTGCAGCGGTGGTCAGAAATGGCCACCTCAAAGAAGAATTCGACCGGACAAGATTGTGCAGGAGGAAGATAAAAAGAGAAAGCTTTGACTGACTGGGTTGAACTGAGAAAGCAACAACACAAGGTACCCTGGAATTTGAATTATAAAGAGTAACATTGTTCCCAAAAAAGATTTTTGAAGCGACGAAGTAGAGAGGGAAGGGAAAAGATTTGGTTTTTTCCCTTTTCTCATCCGTTGCTTCTTGTCCTGCCTTCAGGTGCTTTGGAGAATAGCTTGACCCCCTCCTCTTCTTTGGGGCAACCCCTCAAATATTGGAAGACATCTATCCTGACTCTCCTCTAATCCTTTCTTTTCATTTTACTAGACACACCCAATTCCTGCAACGATTCCCCAGACGGTTGAGCCTCCAGTCCCTAACAGAGTGGGAGCAGAGAACAGAACAGAGCTGGACAGACAACTCTGCATGGGGCTCAGCGTAAAGCAGGGAAGGGCAGCCCTGGGCTTCTCTCGGGGCCCCTACCTGTAGGGCAATGTGGGCGCTCTCCCACTGCTCTGACCACTGAAGTTTCAGCCCCACAAAAGCAGCCACTACGATCAGCAGAGTCAGGATCAGGAGGCCCTGGAAGAAACAGAGAAGGCGCCTTCAAGGCCCAGGAAGTCACCCAAAGAACCTCTGTCCAGGAAGGAAACGCGGCCCTTGGTGGGCAAGACCTACTGGCGTGGGTTGGCAAGGGACGCTCAAGCGGAGGGCCTCCCAGGGAGGCCTCAGAAGCCTCCTGCCCATGGGAAGGAAAGGGGGCAAGCAGGAGATTGTGGTCTTACCTTGTGGAGCCAATGCAGCTTCAGGGGCTGATGGCAGAGCTGGAGGCAGAGGGCCAACACCTGGGATGCACAGGAAAGGAAACAGCTGCTTGGGGCAAGAAAACCTTGAGGAGGGCAGGACAGGATGTCCCCGCTTGGAAAGACCCTGAACTGAGCGCGGGGGGTTCATGCAAATCTCATCCTTCCGGATGTGTCGGACCACCCAGTTCCCTCAACCCCAGGTAGTCCGATCAAGGTGGGTGAAGATTACCCCCCCCCCCCCCAGAAAGGGAAACGCGTAGCTCTGACTTCCAAAACGGGCATCCCTTTCCTTGCCTGCCAGTTTTACTCTCCAAGCCGGAGATGCCCAAATGCCAACCTCTCCCCTCTTCTGTCTTCTGGGGTGTATGTGTGTGTGTGTTGCCCACCTAATTCTGGCCACTTTGAACCGGAGAACTGTGGCAGTCCATTCGTCAGAGTGAACCATTGTGTTCCATTGTGCCAGGATAATGTCAGCCTCTCGATATGGCAAGAGTTTATTCTGTTAGATCAGAGGTCTCCAAACTTGGGCACTTTAAGACTTGTGGACTTCAACTCCCAGAATTCTCCAGCCTGGCTGGAGAATTCTGGGCGTTGAAGTCCACAAGTCTTAAAGTGCCCAAGTTTGGAGACCTCTGTTTTGGATGCTGCTGCAACACTCCTCCCCCGTCTCCCTCCCCATGAACCGCAGAGTCCAAACTGGAGGGCACAGAGATATCCCGAAGACCCTCCCATACCGTCAGCCAGAGGGGAGGGGCGATACGGAAACCCCCAGAACCAGGGAGCTTCAGTGCAAAGTTGGACCAGGAAGGGAGGGGGGAGGTATGAAAGATGAAGGGAGAGGAGGCCTACCATCAGCAGAGAGGAGTAGGTGACCAGCGTGGCTGTCACACACAGCATCACCACTGACCAGTCCAGCCACCATTCTGTCTTCTGGAAGATGAACCTGTGCCGGGTGGGGGAGGGGAAGGAGGGTGGGTAAAGCTTACCCAAAGGTCAGAAAGGGGCACAGTGGAGGCACGGGGGAGCGGGGCGGGGGGGGGGGCTCCTACTCACTCATTGAAGTTGTGGAAGTCGTTGAGCGTGACCAGGGCCACGTACAGCCAGGCCAGGGCAAGGAGGCCGATGCAGAAGAGCAGGAAGAACCAGGCGGAGTCACACTGTGGAGGGAGCGGGGGGCGGGGGGCTCAACGGACACTGCCAGGTTGGGACACCCCCCCCAGGGGGCTCAGAGGGAGGAGCCAATCCCCCCAGCCAATCCCATAAGCCTCATCCCCTCCTTGGCTACAGAAGGCGGGGGAAGAAAGACGCCACCCCAGGAGGGAGGACGCACCCTCGGCCCTTGAGTGCTTTCCACGCAGACCAAGAGGGTTAACTGATGCCCAGCTTATTTGGGGGGGTGGTCTGCAGCCCGTCCCCAGAGGGAGAGGGACCAGGCCTCCCAGGGGCTCCCGTAAGGGCACACACCTTGCTCGTCTTCAGGCTCTTCTTGTGGGTCCAGTGGCAGCCGAACAGCCCCAGCAGGCAGGTGGTGCAGAAGTGCTGGCAGCCCCCATTCCTCTTCGCCATGGCTGCTCGCGTCTTGGCAAGGGGCAGCCCCACCCTGCAAGGGGAAGCAGGCAGGCTGGCGGTTCGGGGGAAGGAAGGAGACGCCACCTCATCCCCAACTGCAGGGACCGTCTGAGCAGGAGGCGAGTTCAGCAAGTTCCCCTGACTCACCCGGCAGGCTCCCAGAGGAGGCCAATCCCAACCAGGCACGGAAACCTGCGCAACCTGGCCAGGTGAGCCCTGCCCGGCCATCCCACCCCAAGGCAGCAGGTTGGGGCAAGCCCGCAATGCATGGAGGCACCTTGGAAAGCCGTTTAACCCGCCATCTTCTCCCAGGTGGGGAGGAGGGAAAATGGAAGGGAAGAGCTCCCGCCCAGAGTGTCTGGCGGGGTGGGGGGGTGGGGGGGGCAGCCTTTGGCGAAGGAGGACAGGGTGATGCCCTCAAAGGAAGGCCAGGCGTCTCCCTTGCCCTGCCCAGGAGGGGAGGGGAGGGGAGGCGGGGAGGGGCCTTCCTGCTGTGCCCCAAACAGAGCCGCTTTAGTCCCCTGCCTCTCTAGCCTGGAACCAGGTGATCCAGATTGGATTTTTGCTGAGATGAACAACATGGATGGATTCTTTTTCCCAGTCCAGAGATTAAAACTAGTCGGGCTGAAAACGGCTCTACGGGCAGGACGGCGCTGCTGAGACCAGACCAGGCCGCCTCCTGCTTTGCTGCAGTGTGCAAACGGTGGTATTTAAACCACGATGGATGCTAATTAAATTCTGCCCAAGTTGCAGAGGACTGAAACGTGTGCCCTGTGTATGCAGCCCCCTCTCTAAGGCAGGGGCCTCCGACCTTGGCAATTTAAAGACTTGCGGGGTTCAACTCCCAGAATTCCCCAGCCAGCCATTGCCCCTCCCCAAGGCCTGCTGGCTGGG
>NW_020769394.1:725401-751445 GCF_900518735.1 Pseudonaja textilis
CTAATCCTAATCCTAATCCTAATCCTAATTCTCCATTTCTATTTCCATTCTTTCCATTCTTTGCCTGGCCCAGGTTCGTCTTCTCCTAACAGCTGCTGCCTGTTGTCTTTGCAGCTGTTCAACAGTTTAGTCCCAGCGTAAAACTGAGCACACGGGAGAGACGCTGGGAGCCCTGGAAGCTGCGTGGAAGTGAAGCCTTCAGGAGCAACGCTGGTTTAATTGTCATGCGGAGAGCAGTAAATGAGTAATGAGACTCAGACAACCTCATTACAGGGACAAGGATATTGGTGCGTTTAATTAATAGCGAGCTGGGTAGCTGTCACAGGGAAGGGGAGGCCAATTGTTGTGCGGAACGTCACTCGGTGGAGGACACAGAATTCTTGCTGTTCAGGCTCTTCTGCAGCCCAGGAAGGAGGTCTGGGTGGTGGGGAATCTGATTTGCAGGTTGACCAGGGAGCTGAGCGGTCATCCTAAGAGTAGAGGGTGTGACCTCTGCAGGCCCCTCTCTCTGTCCAGGAGGAAGAGCTTCCTCGGGATTCCAGTAGGCCCACTGCCCAAGGTGGGCGGACACTTGACCACAAAGCAACGGGTCTGCCTTCCAGCTCATTAAGCAGCTGCCCTTGCAATGCCCCGGAGACCCTGAACCTGGGAAGGAAAATGGACCACGTGCAAATCGATGCAGTATTTTTTGTTTATAGAACTTTGCTCGGTTGGTCCTCTTCTTAGAACAAGGATGCTCTGAAATGCCAAAATGGTCACGAGGAGAGACCTGACCTCCTTGCGAGGAATGGCCATGTTGTGTGGGACTTTGGGCTGAAATTAAGTCAGTCAGGATGAGGCTCCAACAGCCTCAATTAACAGTGGCTGAGGCTGATGGAAGAGCAAGAACCAGAACTCCCAGTCTCCCTCCTGAAACCTGAGATGGCGGAGGAGGAGGAGGAGGAGGAGGGGGAGGAAGGCATGAGGGCATGTGACATCGGGGGAGGGGGGAATATGTCTTGGAGTACAGCCACTCTCCCCTCCGCCCCGGGAGAGAAACAAATCAAGCAATCTTTGGAAATGCACTCAAACAAAAGGGGCCGGAGTGGTGATGGCCGAACCTTTCTTCCTTCCCAGGGAGACGGATGGGGCAGGTTCCGGGAAAACACACAGCGGTGCCAAAGCTGACTGCTTCCCGCAGCAGGTCACTCATTTGAGGAAATCGCTGCCACCAGCGACTTTGAAAATTTCAAGCTTGAAACGTGCTTTCCTGGTTTCTATTAACCTTCAATATCTCTTAATTTTACTCTAAATTGTTTTTATAATAATTATATTACAACCTTTCAGTTCTTACATTGCCGGGATTTCTACACAACATTGTTTGCTTAATTACCGTTGGTTGACTAAGCCACAAAGTGCAATGGCTAGATTTGCGCAATACGTGAAGCTGAAACCAAATGAAGTGTGACATGCCAGCTCCCTTATTGTGTGATCCACTCAGATAAAATGAGAGGCATATAAATAACGTCGGATAATTTAAGCGCATACGATGGTCGAACGCTTTCCTCTGCAGTCACTGCTGCAAATGGGAAAGGTAGCTGTCCATGGTACTGGTTCCCCGTCTCTCCCTCTCATTAAAATGGCTATTCCGTAATGCCGGTTGGACTGTGCTGCCTGGGGAATTGGGGGAGTTGAAGTCCACAGATCTTAAAATCGCCAAGATTGAGAAACGCAGCTGTAAGCAATTTCACCCAAAACTTATTTGTCGCCAGTCTGATTCCACGTTAGGAGTGGTTGGATTGAGTTTTGTCCACTCCTTAGGGACCCAAGGAATAGTTGATCCCCCAAAGCTGAAAGAACAAAGATGATTATTTCGTGGTCTTATTTCCAGCAGTGGAAGATGCTGACAGGCCTGGCCAAGAGCCAAAACAGAGAGATTGTGAATTTTTTATCAGCATAAAGTCAGCAGAGCTATCCTACTCTCTAAGCGGCTGCACTTACTCCTCCTCTCTCTCTAATCACTCTATCGTTTTGCAGTTCTCAACTTGTTTTTAACAGATGCCTCTATTCTGATAAAATAATTTTTTTCTTGCAGCTGAGAAAATAATTACCTCACCATTCATTTGTGCAAAGTTGAAAAATGGAATTATTATTTTTTTTTAGCAGAAGTGACTAATGTCTTGTTTCTCGTGCACCAGTTTCTTTTAGTGATGCAAACATCAATGTGAGTTTCCTGCAGTGTCCATTTCTCACAGATCGTCCTGGGGTCCCCGGCCAGGTTGAAGTTGGGGGTTATGCCACTGGCAGCTGAGCTGGTCCGCAAAGGCCAGGAGGCTCAGCTCAGCGGTGAGTCACATTCTCTGCATTCGGGTATTGTGGGGCTGAGCCACTTTTCCTGTTAGAAGGAAAGAGCTTTGGGTGACACGGAGCAGAGAGCCCTGCATGGCATTTCAGGTCCCGTAGGAGATGACGCGAAAGAAAGAGGTCCCCTCTTGGATGATGCCACAGCTGAGGGAAAAACCCTAGTTGGAGGCCAAGGCCATTGGGGGTGTGCCAAGGGTTGTGCCCTGGGCCTTGGCAGGTGGGAAGGGTCCTTCTGGAGATGATGGACCCTGAAGGGGGATGACCAGCAAAGGCTGCTGGGGCCACAAGGCTGTCTCAATCAGAAAATCGGGAAGGCCTCTTTCTGCAGCCTTTCCAGGTCTAACCGTCCAGCATCCATGGCTCTGCTTCACCAGCTTGGGGGCATGGAGGGGTCTTGGGGAACAGAACGCTTGCTGATTGGACTCGGCTCTCTGATTTTAGAAAGCAGGACAATATGGGGAGGTCAAGGAAGTTTAGCGGTGTGCAATTATAGAAGCCCGAGCATATTTCCAAACTAAGAATAAACGTAGATGTCGGCATAATTTTGATCTAGACTCACACTTGGTTTTCGGGTAGCCAAGAATGGATGTGGGCACCGCAGGGAGCCTGTGGACGGGTCCAGCTGCCAGACCGAGATTTTGAGCAACCCAACCATCGTCTTTTCCTCTCGGCTGGCAATGTTGGCAAAGCCTCTCAACACTTGTGGGAGCCATCGGCTCTGAAAAAGAGGCCCTATCAGTTTTCTTCTCACACACATTATGGGTGGTGGTGGGGATAATTGCTTTGAAATATTTTACACCATAAAAGCCTAATCAAATCAACGGCTGGCCTTAATTCTGTTGAACTGAGAAGCATCGTTTCCACACTGCTGTCGCCGCTTATTGTCAAGAGAGGCTGCAACCCCTTAAATGGATTTGACTTTTATGGAGAAGAAATAGGGATGATTGGTTAATGTAAATCAATGCCTAACTGCAGATGCTCACAGCCCGGGTCTGGTTGTCAGTGGGTTAGTGAGCATGGAGGCCATTAAATCCGGGTGCTCCATTCGCGGTCTCTCATCTATGGTGTTATCTGCCTTTCCCTCCTCCATTGTTTTCACAAACAAAAATAATTGACTTTCCTGCGGAATTTAAAACCTTTTGCACTGAGATACAGCAGCACCGTATTGGGAAAACCTGCTGATGACAAGCAGTGTGTAGATACTACGGTGTTCTCTGCACAGAGCTAGTATTTGGCTGACAGGATGTCTGCTCCCACATCACCAACTTTCATTAACTTTGAGAGCTGGTTTATTCTCCTTTAGCCAGCCGTCTTGGGGTTGAGGTGGAGGTTGTTCCTTGATAGCAATCCTATCTGAGAAGGATTCTGCGGAGGTTTCTGTTGTAATGTTGGAGCTTCTCCTGAGAAGCCATACTGTGGACCGGCCCTTGGCCGATTGACCCAGGGAATCCTGTGGGTCAGGGTTTCTCAACCATGGCATCTTGGAGATATGTGGACCAACTCCCAGACATGAAGGGGTGGGTGGGGCTGAGGGTAATGATTGTGATGGGAGCAGTCAGTGATGGCGAAGAGGAGGAGGAGGAGGAGGAGGAGGAGGTGTAGCTCTCCCTCCTCTCCCTCCTCCTGCTGTTTCCCCACTTGGCCTCACATGACCAGGTGTGGTTGAAGGTGTGTGGCAAGAGAACCCATGCCTCCTGTTCCCTGGTTTCATGGCCTTGAGGCCCCTTTCTCTCTGAATGCCCAGGTCAGGGGCTCCTCCCTGCAGCTCTGATCCTCCACCGGTGCCCTAGAGGCAGCCCAGGACTTTGCGCTCGTGTGGGCCAAAGGTATCCTGATCTCCAGCGCCGAGTTCTGCCTCTTCCAGAGTTGAAAGCTGCCCTGACTTTCAACTGCAGTAGAAGCCAAGGCTGGCCTTTTGCTGAGCTTCTGCCCAGTGGAATTTATTATCTTCCACATGGTGCCGCCTTGTTTCCAGAAAGAACTTTGGCTTCGGAGGTTGCTCTCCAATTAAAATAATTGTTTATGAAAACTGGAGCACGCACGGTTCAGGGAGGGAGCCCATTCTGGTTGGAGGTGACTTGGTGTTGCAGTCTTTATAATTAGCGCAGTCTCAGGAGGAACACGCGTGTGTATGTGTGTGAGCATGTGTGTTCAGCCTGGAAACGGAGACGAGGCCTATGTGTTAGATGTCACTGAGCCAGATAATGTCCTCATGGGACTCTGGCCTTCCTGCCCCCTCTGGCCTTCTTCTCAAGAAGATTGGAAGCAGCCCATTGAACCATTCTGACTTGTCAGAAAGCGGAGCGATGGTCGGCCGTGGCATAATGAGATCCATGGAGATCATCGGTGCAGTTGTCTCGTTTTCTCAAGTTTAAATGTGGGGTGAATGTCCTTCAAGCACCCTCTGGATGAAAAATGCAGGAGGGGAAGGCCAGTCCGGACCCAGGGGGGACGGAGATGGAAGAGCTGGGGCAGGCCTGAGGCATCCGGTGTGCAATTTTGCAGATCAGGATTGACTTCCTGGGAAAGATCAAAGCCCCAAACCAACTTTGGCTACCTTGAGCGGCTCTCCATGAAATGTTGATATTGACTTAATCATGCCGCCTTTGGGATTTTAGAAACTCTCCACAAGGTTTCATCATTTCATGGGGAAAATGCTCGTGTTGAATTGTGTTTCTGTCCTGAAGGGATTTTTTTCCCCTTTAAACAGAAGATAAATGTGGGAACGCAGCCGCAGGACGATTTAGCATCTCTGTTCAAATGTATGCACTATTCGTCTGCAGCAACACTGCAGTATGTGTTCACCAGCGTGAATAATTTAATTTAGAATTAAAATTGGCCTGGGACTTGTTTTTCCTTACAGATATTTATTCTCAGGATTGCTTGTGGCTTTGGACGCGACTCTTCTCAATAACTCCCAAAGATCCTTGAGCTTCAGTTGCATTTAACAGCCAAAATACAGCGGGTACTGATGCTGTTATTTTTTAAAACCCATATTCTCTACAACACGGAGCAACAAATGCAACGTTTTTAGGGAATTCTGCAGACAAATCAGGGGGTGGGGAAAACGCCCACTTAAATAAGGAAGCAAACCAAGAGCTGAGAGGCAGCAGCTTTTCTCGGCGTGCATAGCCACAGGGATGCTGGGGCTCTTTGCCAGGGGATCCCAAAGACCCCAAAGCTCACAAGATCACAGGCCAGACTATCAGGGGTCTCCAACCTTGGCCACTTTAAGCCTGGAGGATTCCAACGCCCAGAATTCCCTAGCCAGCTTTGCTGGGAGTTGAAGTCCCCCAGGCTGAAGTTGCCAGGGTGGGAGATCCCTGGGCTCGGTGCTCTCTGAAATGAGTCACACACGACATACAAAAGCAGTACAAGCGATAACACAACCTTTAATTCAGGGAGGTGGGTCTGATAACAGCCCAACAGCCTGACCTTACAGAGGGCTGAGCTGGCTCCTTTTCCTTCTGGCCATTCTGATCAAGAGGCTCCGAGCCCGTCCTTTCTCCTGACCCTCTGATGCCCACAGTGCCCTTTATCGTGTCCACGTATCGACCCCCCCGCACACCACGGGAGAAGTGAACAGAACCTGGCATTTGTTAACTGCCTTCCGGGGTCAGTCTGCCTACCCTGCCTAGTAGGCACTCCGGGATTACTTTTGCAAAGACGCAAGGTTTTTCTCCTCTCCCACCACACAAATCTGATAAAACTCTCTTTCTCTAGGATTGGAGGAGGAAAAAGTGGGAGAGAAAATTGGTCCAGAAGCAGAAGAAGCCACGAGGGCATTTTGTGAATCGGTATAAAGACGAATCTGCTTGGAGCCACGAGGAACTTCATCCTGCCCAAAAAGAAACTCTGAATTAAATTTCAGAATTAATGACTTTCCACGGGGAATTGAGTTCATTTACCTGTTGCAGTTGGCAGAACTGAGGCCAGTTCTCCCTCGGATGACTCACCGCTGGCCAAAGGGTTATCTTGGTTTCTCCGCTGCTTCTGCTCAACCCTTGTTGCAGCTCAAGTTTACGATGTTGAGATTTGACCCAGTCCAGATGTTGCACCACGGTTGATGCCAGATTCAGTGGCCGTTTGGGCCTCTGGTTGGTCATGGGCTGGCAGCGACATGCCGAGATGCTCCATCCCAGCTTAAGGCAGGACATCAGATCTTTGGTTTGCGTTCTGCTGTCTCTCCTTCCCTCCATCCATCCGTCTCTCCTCTCAGACCTTGGCTTGCATAGTGGCGGTCTGACTTCCGAGCACCCAGCCTTGCCTGTCTCTTGCTAAGTTTAGCTTTTGCTTCTGTGCAGTGAGAGGGAGGGGTGGGTGTGAGGAAGGCAGGCGGTGGCTGGGCCCCTCTTTTCTGGAAGCCAGTCAAGATTGCCCCGGGGAAACTATTTTTATGATTCGTGTGGACACTCGGAGAGGCTGCAAAGCGCAGGTCGTGGGCAGAAGAGGGTTCAATTTCCTTGGGCAAAATCCAGGCGGCGAGGAGAACAGATGCAAGGGGACCAAATGAGTTCTGTCAACATCTCATTTTCGGAAATCGCCTTGAAAGCGGAAGGTTCGTTTGTTGATGCCGAAACTCTAAATATTGGCTGAGGGCGGCGTTTTCTGTTTTGCAAGTTCATAGAAGCAGAACTCCGCTGTAAAACAACACGTGGAATCAGCTTCCTGGATGGAAAGCCGGCCAAAGGAGCCACATTTGTACCTGTGGACTATCTGCGTAGCGCTTTTCATGAACAAAAGTGGAAATGGCCCCACACAGAGGAAGCAAACCTTTGGACTAGGTTCAAATCCTGCATGAGTTAAAGGTTCCCAGTTTGGAACCATCAATGTTCTCCCTCTCTTTTTTTTGAAGATAAAATGAGACGATGATGATAATACTGGAAAAGGGTCGCTGTGCTTACATGATGTAGCGTATCCCATCACAGAAAGAATTCCGTTCTCTAATACGGCCCTTTCCTCTGGCCTTCCTTTTCCCCTCGCGGCCTCTATAGATCTTCCTCCTTGGGGGTCTCCACCCTCCCACCTATTTCCCACGCAACCTTTGCTTTTCCAGCCATGGTCCACACCTCCAAACACATCCAGGGAGCTTGGCTTCCAAAGAGGCCCCCCTTGATTCGGACAGCTCCTGAATCTGTGCAAGGCAATCCGCTTTAGGGATTCTCAACCTTGGCCACTTAAAGACGGGTGGATTTCAATTCCCAGAATTCCCCGGCCAGTTGATCCTGGGAGCTGAACTTCACCCGCCTTCAAGTGGCCAGTTGGGAAAAGACTCAGGTCAGGTTTCACCACACAGGGTGCCCCACCCTTAAACAAATCCATTCTGTGCCGAGAGATTGGGATAACGATTCAGATGTTATTGCTGCTAATTTAGTGCCTCAGGCATAGTTTACAAATGCTTCCTCTCCCCTTGTTCCTATTTTAAGTCCTGCCTGTTGTCCTCTTCCAGCCACCCATCGATGACCCATTTCCCCTAGAGCAGGGGTCTCCAACCTTCGCAACTTTAAGCCTCCCAGAATTCAGGAAGTTGAAGAGCGCCAGGCTTAAAGTTGCCAAGGTTGGAGACCCCTTCTCTAAAGCTTTCCAACAAGCTGTTGATTACACCTCAAACCTTTGCAGTCGGTTTGAAGGCAACAAATCACAGCCAGGTGAGAGAGCTTGGCAAAGGAGGTTGCAGCCCCATCGTGGCTTGTCTCCAAGTGAATCAAGTTGGCCTTGGGGTCTTTAAAGGCAATGCTTATTAATACATTTTTTTAACTTACGGCTGATAGATTTCTGTTATTATATCTCCCAATGTCACTCCAGCTGAAATAAATGCAGTTTCAACTCCAGAGTGCTTTATGGGTTTCCATAAATAGATAGCTCCAGACAGCAGGGCTGCGGGGGAACTGCATCCTTCCCAGGAAGATTGCATTACATGTCTCTCTCTCTCTCTCTCTCTCTCTCTATATATATATATATATATTTTAAAAAATCCCTGCTTTCTACTTTCAAAACCACAGTTCAAGGAGCTGCTGTCCGCCGGCAGGATCTTAAAATTAATGATCCAGTTTGCAGGTAGCTCCACCTTCACCGAGAGAAGGAACTTTCCAGGAAGGCCAAGGATCCAGTGGCTTTATAACTCTATAAACATTTGCTTTAGTAAGCGCAAGTGACTTATTTGTCTTCCTTTAGGCATCGGAAGTAAGTCTGTAGTAGTAGCAGCAGCAGCCACCGCCGCCGCCGCCTGTTATTGGATGTCAGCATCATCCAAACATGCTCTTAACCTGACAGGGAGAAGAGGCTTCAACTGGTGTGTGTGTGTGTGTGGGGGGGCTTTCCTCTCCCTGCTCCTCATCCACCCAGAGAACACAGAGCCGTATTTCCTCCCTCTGAGCGCAGAGAGTTCCTCCCTCTGAGGTCATTTTGGCAGAGTTTCCCAACCAAACCCCCAGATTTAATTTTACAGAGAACTAGGAATATCTAGCTGGCAGTTCTTAGGCCCTTTATCACTATCTGGGTATCAGCGGGGCTATAAGAGACAAAAGCAGTTGGGGTGACCGTATTTATAAAAATGAGCCCGTCTGTAGAAAAACATCTGGTTCTCCCCACCCCCTTTCTCTCTCTCTCTCTCACACACACACACGCTTTCTTTCTTCCCTCCCGCTGCTGGCTCCCAAATTCCATTAAGACCCCTCTGCTTCTTAATGGGAAACAACAGCTTGGCGCATCTCTTCAACGTTCCCCGTTGAAAGGAGCCGGATTCTGGGGGAGCCGGTTCCCAGGTTGAACCTGCCACTCAACCTGAGGGGGAGGTCTGGATCCCCCTCCCACAGGCCCCCTCCCCCCTTTCCCCCTTTCTGCCAGCTGGGCAATAAAGGTTTCCAATCGATCTGCTTCACACAACGGAGAGGAAATGTTTTACCAGCCGGGCTGTTTTCAGACGTAAATAAAGCCATCTGTTCCCTTTGGAAGTCTGGCAAAAGGCTGCTCCTCCTCGTGAGGAAGGGAGAGTTTTGGCAGCGGCAGGGAGCGGGGGGGGGGGGGCAGCTTTCTTTGGGTTCCTAGCAATGGAAGGCGGGTGTTGGCGGGATGAAGGGGAACTGGGTAGGGGCTAGTCCCGTTGGAAGCTCTGAAGGCTTCTGGCCCAGCAGCTCCTGTGAGAAGGGTAAGCAAAGGGGGGGGGGGCAGCATTGATAAGGTGAGGCGCCCAGCTCCCTGGGGAGGCCCGGAAACGCCTGCTGGCAACCTCCTGGCCCCAGGGGCTCCTGCACGGGGCCTCTCCCCACACGTCCTAGTAAGTCGCCAGGGGCTTAGCCTGGGTCCCTGGAACAGCCCTCCGCTGTTGAAAGCAGGTGCTGTGGGTCTCTGGCAGGTGGACGGGATGGAAAAGGTACCAATTTCGAGAGTAGAAACCGCGTAGAATCCGAGAAGACTGAGGAGCAGGCCTTGGAGTCCAAAGATGCCCCTTCTGCCTTCCCCTGGGCCAGAACCCTGACGCACCCCCAACCCCCGAAGGCTAAAAGAGGGGAACCAGACACCGGATGCCCTTGGATGGCTCCCCTGCAGGAAGCCGGAAGGGTCCTCCAAGAGGCCCCTTTTGCTGGCCAGTTCAGACCCCCCATGACCCCCCCCCCATGCTGCCCATCAGTGGCCCCAAACGGTCTCTGTGCCACACCTGAGAGGCCGGCCCTTCTCTTTCAGCCCAGCTTTGGGGCGTCCCGATTGTCTCCCCTGGTTGTTGACTCAGCCACGGAAGGAGAATTGAAGGAGAAGAGGGAGGGTTTTTCCTCCGTCCCTTGCAGAGAGGGAGGACTTCCTCGCCTCCGAGGGAGTTTCAACGATCAGAACCAGCCGTGGGCATTCCTCAGTCCAAGGACCTCCACAAATGGCAGCTGCTTTGCGAGGCTCCCCTTCCTGGAGGGTCTGAAGGAAGAGCTTTGGCCTTGGCCGCCTCGGAGGATGCAGGAAGGAAGAGGTTGGTTCACGAAAGAGGGGCAGCTTTTATCCCCCCTGCCCTTCCTCCCAAGACCCCTGGCAGTCTTCCCTCCCTGGCACAGTTTAGCATCCTAATAACTTCACCATGTAGGCTCAATTGAAAGAGATTGACCTGGTTCTCACGTCACACAAAGCTGGAGTTTATTGACCCAACTATAATTGGTTGACACAAGGCTAAACAGGTTTGTGTGTCTGTATGTGTGTGTGTGTTGCATAAGCCACATGATGGGTCTAATCTGCTGCTTTGGAATGGAACAAACTCACCACAGGACAATCCAACAAATACAAAAGTTAAATTTATTTTGAGGGAACCACGGCCAATAACAATAAAAAGAAAACAACAGAAATACAAGTGTTACAATCATTTCAACAAAAATATTGTCACCAATAATAAAAGGAATCGAATGAAACAATTAATACAGCATTGAATGGTCCCTTGGCAAGTTGGCCATGGCCAGTCGTCCTAGGCCAGAGGTCTCCAAACTTGGCAACTTTAAGACTTGTGGACTTCAACTCCCAGAATTCCTCAGAATTCTGGGAGTTGAAATCCACAAGCCTTAAAGTTGCCAAGATCGGGGACCCTTTTTCTGCAACAGGATAGTTAGCACAACATTCTAGTTTGGTATGTGTGGGAGTCTCTGGCCGAAGGCCCCTGAAGGAAAATTCCCAGCCTACTAGTCTCTTCGCCCTCGGCCTCTGTGCCAGTCACAGGTCAGGAGGAAAATCTGAAGGTCCCTGCATGTGCCAGCAGGAGGGGTGGCATCCCTGGTGCCAACCAACCACTGCAGCTGGCCAATGTCTCATGTGCTGCCTCCTCCGCCCCGTGTCCCACTGTGGCACTAGGGTGCCCCAAATGGTTAGGCAGGTTCCCACCAAATGGGTGATAGACACGGTGGATATAAGCAGGGTCCTATTCTGGGTGGCCAGTGCAATTCTGCAGTCCCGTAATCGGTGCTAAACTAGCTTTGCAGAGCCGCTTTGTTTTCAAACTAATCTCAGTGGCTGAGCTTTTATCTGAACTCCTGCGTGGACATTAAGCAGTGATTAGATTGAACGTCGTTGGTGGTAATTTGCTTTTCCCACTGAGGGTTTGAAGCTGGGAAACGGATGCTCTCCTCTGCTTTAGGAAGGAGTTGAAACCTTATTTACTCATGTCTCTTAATGTCGGTCTTTATATTTGCATTAGCTCTATTTTAAATCATTGGTTTTAATGGCTGAGCATATTGTTTGTTGTGAGCCACCCAGAGTCATCAAGAGGGAGCAGATATACCTCTTAAATACAGAGGTCCTCACTTAGCAACCAAAATTGGGACTGGCAACTGAGTCATTAAGCGAAGTGCCCGCTAAGCGGAACCTTACCTGTGCTTACCCTCTGGCTTCAGCGGTCTTTTGCTTTACAGACTGACAAAGGTTATAAGTGTGACGGTTGGCCGTAAATGTACTTTCTCATCCCCAACAGAACTGTGAATGGTCCCTAAACGAGGCAGTTGTTAAGTGAGGGCTATCAGTAAATATTGATCTTGGTTTCCTGGAATGATTTCTGCTGCCCACCAGGATCCTGCCGATGGCACTGGAGAAGGCAGGAAGGATTCGCCTTGACCTGGGTGAAGGAAAGGATGCCTGGACCAGATTGACAGGGTGTCCTTGTTTTACGCCTTCCCATTTTGTGGCAAGAGAGCCTCTGGATTGGGATGCATTTCAGTGTCACAGCTCTTCCCTGGGAGAAGCAAGCCACCTCCTGCTCTGCATCCATCCTAGACACAAGGCTGCTTCCGAACGTATGAAAGGTGATTTCAATGAATTAATTCAACCAAGTATTACACTAATTAAAATCCACTTCAAGTGTTTAACTGGATCTAAAATTAATACCAACATTGCAAAGAAGGGAAAGGAACTTAAGGTTAAACTGAAGAGGAACTGACAAATTGGGAATATTAATGGAGCAAGATGGAGTTTTATCAAATGCAGCCGGTGATCTTAGATTCATGATCTAAGATCACACAACCAGGACACAAGGATAAGGATGTGAAATCTACCTTAATCATAGTTGATAACCTAATTTCCTTTGCTTTTTTATCTCACGGATGATGAGTCCTAGGACTGCTTTTTCCTTGTCTCTGATCTGCCTCAAGATGCCGGTCAGTGCCGGGTGCCTCAACTTAGCTAAAAGTGCCACTTGACCTCTCTCTGCACAGCCTTTGGCAGGCAAGGAGCCCCGAATTCATGTCTCCGCAGACAAAAACAAAAAATCATGATTAAAAGAGAGCGACTCTTCCCCCTCCCTCCTTCCAGCAGTTTCCCTTTTATCCTTTTAGCCAGGGGATTGCACAGCTCTCTAAGGGGGGCTGCACACGGACTCTCATTGTGCGGACCCCCCCCCCCACACCAGCTGCATGGCAAGTCAAGAACCACAGCCCAAGACAGTTGGAGTTGGCCCTTGCTGGGCTGGGTGGCTCAGGCCGCACCAGGAGTGGAAGGGAGGTTGTGTTTGCAAAGTTAGAAACGTCCATTTGCCCCCCACTCAACCCTGACCTCTTCAAACACACATTTCTCTCTCTCCCTCCCTCCCTCCCTCCCTCCCTCCCTGTGTGTGTGTGTGTGTGTGTGTGTGTGTGTGTGTGTGTGTGTAGAACTCAGAGGGTGTCTAAAAGTTGCAGCTGGTCTACCTATGTCATTTGGGCTGCAGTTTCCCCACAATGCACTATGGTTTACAAACTGAGATGTTGTGGGAGCTTTCAAGAAGAGGCTGGACTGCCATCTGTTGGAAATGGGGTAGGGTCTCTAGCTTGGGCAGGGGGGTTGGACTAGATGACCTACAAGGTTCCTTCCGACTCTGTTAAAATCTGTTAAACTCCCATGGCTGGATTCGTAGACTGCGCCAAGCGGCCCACATTGTGGTTTGGAGCATTGCAAGAAGTGATGCCACCATCCACAACCAGCCAAATGGTGGGAGCACACCTGGGATGGGGGGTGGGGTCGGGGGTGGGGGGGCTCTAGGGTTGCCCTCCAGAGGAAGAAAAAGGATTATTAGACTGGATCCCAATTGTAATCTTTAAGTTCTTCTGCACTGGAAATTGTTGACCAACATATCCTTCTTTTCACACATTAAATTATTCCTTAATAGCCTGACCCCATGAACTTAATCCCAGCAAATAAGAAATAAGCCACGCGTGGGAATGGGGAGTGAGTGATACTTTGGAGCTCTTCGGTCCTTGTCCACCGAGTGAGCGTGAGCGTGAGTGTGAGTGTGAGTGAGGCACTTGGGCTTCCAAGGCAGCGGACCACGGGTGTGTGTGTGTGTGTGTGTGTGTGTGTGTGTGTGTGTGTGTGTGTGTGTGTGAGAGAGAGAGAGAGACTTTGGTCCTGGCCTTTCGCAGCTGCCTGTGCCCGACGTCCCGTCCCCGGCCGGCTGAACCGGAGTTGGGGAATTCACACATTCTGGCCTTGCCACCAGGTCCCGCTTCCTGGGCGGTGGGTCCACTCGGAGTCGGCCGCCTCGGGGTCGCGCGGCGTGACGACCGATTTCCGCCCCCCGAGCTGCTCTTAAAGGCCCCGGAGCGGATCCGGGCGCAGCGATCCCGAGTCCGGGGGCAACGCCGCACCTGCGGGGCGCTCGCAGCCGGCGCCGGCGCTGCCACCTGTGGCGCCTCCTGGCCAGGCCGGCCGGGGGGCTTCCAGCCGCCGAGGGGGCCGCTCACCTGTCCGGGGCAGCGGCGGCCGGGCGAGGCGCCTTTAAGATGAGCGGAACCGCGGCGGCCGCCCCCTCCCTTCCCGGCTGAGCAGCCCCTGCGGGTCAGCCAGCCCGGCGCGCAGCTCCAGCCCTGCCCGGCCGGCGGGATGGCTCGCCGGAGGCGCCTGGGGACGCCGCCGCCCGGGAGAAGCCGCCCCGCCCGGGCGCACCAGCCTTGACCCGCCGCCGCCGCGCTCGGGAGCCGAGGGGCCGCGCCGGGAGTCATGGCTCGGAGCCCCTGCAGCCCCGGGCGCCGCGTCCGCTCGCCCGCCGCCCGTCCTGCCAGGTAGGCTGTGCGGAGAGCGCTCGCTGCCTCGCCGCGGCTCCCTCGGAGGAAGGTCGGGCGCCGCGCCGGGGACGGGGGTGACGGGCTCCGCAGGCTCGGCCGGCGACAGTGGCGGGCCAGTTGCGGCCAGGCGGCGAGTCCGGGCTTCCCTTGGAGCGGAGCGGAGGCTGCCGCAGGAGAGGCGCTTCCCCCGGTGCCTCCTCCCGGGCAGCCCCCGCCGCCGCGGTCCCAGCCGGCGTCCGTGCAGCGGGAGCCCCCGGAGCCCCTCCGCCGGGACGCGCCGCTGCAGACCTGTGGCTCCCGCAGTTGCCTGCTCCCCGGTCCCGCCTGTTCGGTCGCCCCTTTTCCCTCCCCTGGGCCGCGGATGCAGCCGGGCCGAGCTAGCCAGACCCCTTGGGGCCTTTTCCGCGGGGTCTCCTGCCCGGCGCGTCGGGGAGCCGACTTTACCCGAGGCCGCAGCCCCAGCCTGCCCTTTGGGGTCTCCAGCATTAGCTGCGGCCCTCTGCAACAAAAGGCCGGGCTTTGCCCGCCCCTCCCGGGTTGGGAGCAGCAGCCCCTGGGGGAAAAGGCTCAGATTCCGGGGGGCTGGTCTGGATCCCCCCTTTTGGACGTCTGTCCCTGGGTTCCCGCCCGCTTCTTCACCCACAGAACGGGGTGCCCACAAGCCGAGGTTGTTGATCCGTGCAGAGGCGAGGGATCCCACCGCCCCAATAAAGGGGAATAATTGCAGCTCAAGGGTTGAAATGAGGGGTCTTTTTAGGTGCTCTGTTGGTTCTCTGAGAGCACCAGGGACCCTTCAGATATCCTAAAGGATCCGAGAAAGGCTCCAGGGCAGCCCCCCCCCATGGAGAGAATGCTGGGGGGGGAGGGGGTTTCGGGAGAGGCAGGGGCCTGCTGGGGCTCCCAGGGAGGAGGGGCCATCGAATAAACGAGGGGTTCCCAGCCGAGCAAAGGCGGCCTTTCCGGTCCTTTGGGGCTGGCTGGTCAAGCTAGGCCTGCCTGCCTGGCTTGGAGGGCACAAGGCCCACCCCCGTCTCCGCATCTGGGGAGTCTTGTGGAAAAGGCGGGGGGGCTGGCTGGTGGATACCAAGCTTGGGCGGAGTGTCTCGGCTGGGTGGCCTGCATGTGGGAGGGGCCTGCCCACGGATGCCCGTCTTCCTGGTGCCTCCGATGCTGCCTCTGATCCATTTCTGAAGAACTCGGCTGAGGGGCGTTTGGCTCCTTGGGCTGAGCTGGCTGGGGGTGCTGGCAGCTCTTGGCTGGGGGGTGGGGGGCATCCGTCTGCCTGTCTGCCTGTCTCTGCGCCTGGCTCAACTCTGCCAGCCTCGGTGCCCCGTTTAGTGGTTGGACGATTAAGTGGAAATGCAACTTACTTCTGTGTGTGGAAGGACAGCTTCAGCACAGCGGTTCCTCTAGTTTAGCACCAACTGGGAAACCTCTGCGAGGGAAGGGAGGGGGATATGGGGGGGGGGAGGACAGGAGAGGCTGAAACTCTGGAGTGGGACCCCCAGGCAGGATTCCGTCCCCAAAGTTTAGGAAGCCCTGATGCCCACATCCATCTTTAGGGTTGTAGGATTCATTGCCGTCCTGGACAAGGGAAGAAATCAACTCAGGGTTTAGATTAGATTGGACTAATACCAAGGATCACATTAATTCTCCACTGAGCATTTTGCTGTTACTCTCGTACATTATGCACATTTTGGGTATCCCTTTGGTCTTAATTCTGCGGCTTTTAAAATACTCGGATAACCGAAGCGTGGGGCCGTATCAAAATATCATGCTCCTGTTTAGATGGGAGGGGGCTCCAGAGACAACTTGGCCTCCCCCCCCCCCCCCCAATGACCAGTCTGATGGATCAGGGAACAATGCAGAGAGACCACTGGGCAGCTGCTCAGCCCACAGGTGCCCCAAGACAGGGCACCAGCTCTGGGAAGGGGCGCTGATGTCGCTGGAAGGGCACATAAATGCGGTGCAAAGGCCACAAGGTGTGTGTGTGGGGGTCTCTCTGTGTGTGTGTTTGGCTGCTCAGCTTACCTGCCCAGTGCTTTGATCTTCTTCCACACAAGAAGAGTCCTGTGAACCCCAAGCTTCTTCCGGGGCTTTTCCGCTTTGGGGTTTATTGTGTGTCCTTAGAAAGAGGCCCGAGGTTGGTGTAATAAACGCAGGAGGAAAATGGAGACAAGGGGAGATAAGGGGCAGCAGGAAGCGGTGCCTTTTCACGGGTTCTGAGCTTCCTCCGGCTTTCACAGAGGATCAGCTGAACCCAGTCGGGACTCCAGTCCATGGGGAGCACCAACAGGGCTGGGGGGGGGGGCCCCCCCCGACCCCCCCGGCTTTCCAGAACCAGCGCGGGAGCCACACACCTCCCCCCCCCCTTTTAGGTTTCAGCAGGGTGTGTGTGTGTGTGTGTGTGTGTGCATAGGCACCTTCCAAGAGGAAGAAAGCGATGCTTAAAAAACGACTGTCAATTTCGTGCGCGAGGCGTGAGGGAAATGATCTTGCCGAGCGTCTCCTGCAGCTGACAAACCGCGCGCCCCCCGCCCCCCGCCCTCTCCTTCCCCCTGTTTAGGAAGAGGTCCCACGCGTGAGGAGCTGGCGGCCTGGGCGGGAGAGCTCCCCTTCCAGGGACCCTTCGCGCCCGGGGCTTGCCTGCACCTCGGAAGGCAGCCGAAATCTTCCCTGCGCCGGCCGCTGCCTGACCCTCTTGCCCGGCAGGGAGAAGCGGGAGGCTGGCTGGCTGGCTGGCTTGCTCTCATCCGGTAGCTGCCAAATGTGCGGCGGCGGCGGCGGCGGCGGCGGCGGCAGGAAGAGGGCCGGCTCTGTGCAAGGGCCAGCCAACCGCCCGCCACCTCGGCAGCCTCGGCAGGTGACAATAGCCGCCTGCCTCTCAGAGCGCGCCCGCGGACGGTCCCGGAGAGCCGAGGCTTCCGCGCCAGGAGGAAGGGGCTTCGAGGGAGCCGAGGAAGGGGGCCCGACTGCGGCAGGGAAGAAGGGGAAGGGCAGCCAACGGAAGCGGGGAGGGGCCGGGGGTAAACGGACCCCGGCTTATCTTCGAAGCCGCCGGAGATGGAAGGAAGGCGGGCCAGGCAAGGCTAATCCCCAGGGAGAGGTGAAAGTTGGTGTGGGGCGGAGAAGGACCTCTCGGAAACCTCATGGCTACTAGGATCCCAGCCTGGTCTGAGCCCCTGAAGCGATGACCCCCCCTCTGACCTCCGTCCTGGGGGCTCTTTGGCACCGATGAGGATTGACAGGGCTTGGCTGATGTGTAGAGCACGTTGGTTTGTTGGTGGCCGGAAGGAGAGGCTGCAGCGTCCACCTGCATTCGGGAGGCTCCTTCAAAGGTAGGTCTGGCCAGGCCTTTTAAGGGCCGGACAGCGGAGGGTCCAGGATGGCTTGGAGCCGTGGGTGGCCTTTCTCAGACACTGGGGGTCGGTGGCTGGGAGCCGAGGGCTGGCTGCAGACCAGGAACGGAGCAAAGGGGGCCGGTGAAGGAAGCCGGTTCCCTCCAGGACGAAACCCTCACAGGGAGCAGGAACTGGGGACCAGGGAAGGGGGCAAAGGTCAGTGGCGTCCAAGCATTGTCTGGAATGGCTGTGAGCCGCAGAACGGACTCGCCAAGGATTGGAACTGAACCCCGAATGATGGACAGTGAGGGGTGTGTGTGAGAACTTCACACCTGCTGATGAACCTGGGAGGGACTGGCTCAGAGAGGGCTCCGGGCTGGGGGGAGAGAGGTGGGGGAGACAGCTGGTTCCTTGGAAGACTCATGGAGGCCTTTGAGGTGGCTCCAACTGGGGAAACTGGCCAGGTTCCTACCTGGGAGGATGCCTGTTTTTACGGTGATATGAAGAGTGAGCCCTGGCGGTTTGGGTCATGGACACAACACCATCCAGTGAAGCAGGGTTTGCGAGCCATGCAGGGCCGAGACAAGGCAAACCACACGGCGGGCGGCATTTTGACCGGATTCCTTGACCGGATTTCCCCGTTGGTCCCTCACATTCCTGAATCCCCCCCGTGGGATTCTGGTCCCCCTTGAACATGAAGTCGCCCCCATCAACCGAAAAAAGTCCCGTCCCCCCACCTGGTGGCAATTTCTGAGTGTCCAGAGCATTTCTCCCTTCCTGGGAGCTCAGAGGAACTCACCGCCCCCACCCCCCTGTAAAAGAGAAGGAGTCTCAGCCCCTCCGAACCTTGTGAACCGTCCTTGGGACTCCGGGGTTGCTCTCTTCCGAACTCCCCCTCCCTCCCTCCCATGACAGTTGGGGAGCATCAGATGGAAATGGGCTGACAAGAGGGGGGGTCTTCCCCTGGGGGCTTCTGTAAGGATGCCCGGAAGAGGTTGGAGCTCAGGAGGACCACCTGGCTGGGAAGGCCTCCCTTCCTCCTGGCCTGCTCTCCTCCATGGGGAAACCGGCCTGGAGTGGCCGTCATCTCTCCCGGCCCTGGGAACCAGTAAAAGGGTCCCTCCCTCCCCTCCTCCACCCCTGGGAGCGTCTTGGCCTTGCCCTCCAAGGGGCCTGGAGCCAAGAGCCTTGTGTCATGGTGGCAAGGAGGGTTCGCTCTCTCTCTCTTTGCCTTTTAAAAGCCTTCGTTGCATAAGGGCTACTGGATGGTTTCTAAAATAGCTCCAGGATATGAGCCTCCTAAGCATCTGTAAAGGAGACGGCCATGACTCACGTTCTACCAGTTCTACCAAGCTTTTCAGCCAGTATCCAGAGGAAATTATACGGAACTCCAGATTCACTTCAGGACTCTATTATTTTCATGGGCAGATTTCAAAGGAGCCGGCTGAGGTGTTTGGAAAGGCCGGGCAGTTTCAAATGAGTCCCTGGGATCTAATTATAGACTTTGCACGGCTGAACGGCCAAGCCAGATCTGTGCTATCCATTCCCTTCTGTCTTCTTCAAAGTCTCCCCAAGTAACTTGAGTCAGTGGTTGGACTCTCCAGCGTTCTCAGGCCTGTCGTAGTAGCATCGTCTCAAAGAGCTAATATCTGTCTTCTTCTAAATGTTCCCTTAAGCCTCCAATTTAACAGCTGCCATGCTCACACATGATGCTAAGCTGTTGCCTGCGAGTGCTTAGCATCTAATACAAACCAATCCCTGGGATCGATAAACCATGCTTTGTGGTTTAGCATCATTCAAACTCAGAAGCAACCAGCATTCCCCAGCATGCTGGCTGGGGAATTCTGGGAGTTGAAGTCCACGCACGTCTTAAAGCTGCCAGGGTTGAGAAGGGTGGCCTTAGCCAGATGCTGCTGCCTGTTGCCTGCCGCTTCTGCTGCGGGGCAAGTGGGAGCCTGGCCTCCTTCCTCCGTCCCTGGAGACCTCCGGAGAGGTGAATCCAGCTGGAGTCTCCTCTGGCAGGGATAGTTTCCCACAGCTGGTCCCCTTCTTCTTCCTCCTCTTCCTCTTCTTCCTTCTTGACTTTCCCAAATCACCCTCAGGCTCCCTCCACAACCCGGCAGCCTTTCTTGATCTCCCCCAGTGAACTCTTCAGAAAGTATGACTTCTTTAAAAAAACAGGAAGAAAAGACAAAAACGGTCTGGATTTCTCTCCCTCCCCCGCTTAATGAAGAATTTGGACTGAAATCCAAGCAGCGTTTGCTGCTCTGTTCTTGCTCAGATGACAAAGAAAAACCGCCTTTAAAAAAAAAATGCTTTTCCACCCAAAGTGCCAGGGCTGTAGGATATATTACCCAATTCTGGGCAGTTGGGGATCATTAGCTTTTATCCCGTCTCATAAATAGGGAATGACATCGCTACTTCTTGCTCGTGGATAGCTGGCTCTGGGTCTGAGAGCATATTGCAGCCCTCGGCAGGAGCCTCGTTGCCCGTATCCCAGCCGCTCTTGAGGGGTTTAAAGGAATCCAGACCTCGGGAACATCCCTGCTCCTTTCCAGCCGGTTTCCAACGGAGAAGATTCGCCCGTCTCCCCCCTCCCCGGAGGGGGATCTTTGCTGCCCGTGTAGATCTGTGGGTGTTTGTTTGCTGCAGGGTTATTTGTGGGAATAATAGCAGGCTAGTGTTGCCCTCAGTCAATCTGCACACCTCTGGCCGTGTGAAGGTTCCTCTTGGGTCTGGGTTTAGGGCCCATCTTGATGTCCTGCACGAGGGGAGGGGACGGAGGCCTGGGCCGCTCTGCTCTCTGACGGATTCCTTGGGCTTTTCGGCCAATTAACGGAAGCTCCCCTTCCCATCAGGCCTCCTGCTCCTAATGATTTAGCAGAGCCTAAAAGCCTGGTATCTTGGGGACAATCAAGCTGATGGAACTGCACGAACATTATAAATATTCAACATTTCACAGAGCAAATCCCCCACTTAAATAGATTTTAGCTGAATTATGACTTGTCTGAAAATTATCAGATTAGTTCCTATCAAAGTGCTCTTCTCAAATCTAACTCCTTTTTCCTCTCTCGTTTACCTGGCCAGGGACCTGCAGAGGTAGCACCAGCTCAGTGTGTGTATGTGTGTGTGTGTGAGAGAGGGGGGGGGAGTGGGTGGGGAATCCAACCCTCAGTGTTGTTTTATTTTTTTAAGAAGGAATTTCATAAAACCAGAGCTGCTGTTCAGGGCTACGGAAGGTTTGCAAAGGCGTGGAAAGGGCCATTTAAGGGCTGTTCTCGGATTTGAAAGCAGGGAGTCAGTTCTGGCAAGGAGGCCCTGAACAGCCGGAGTCCGGTTGTGGTGCGTAGCTTCAGGTGACACGCACATTTTTGCCTTCACACGACAGAAAGGGACCTGCAAAGGCTGGGCCCTGCCCGTGGAGATTACCCGAGTCTTCCTGGCCAAGCAACCCTGCCACTGTCTTGCCCAGTGGCCAGCTTTGCCACTCTTCCTACTCCAGGGCCAGTTGGGGCAATGGTCACCTGCAAAGAGCCCCGAAGGAAGAACGGGGGCAGACGTTGGGCACACGGTGGCTGCTGTTAATTTGCACCCATCTGCACCCACCGGCCAACTGGAGGCAGCACTGGCTTCTCCATCAGAAGGCCCAGTGGGGACGCTTGTGTGACCTCCAAACTCTGCTATGGGGTTAAGAAAGGAGAGAGAGAGAGAGAGAGAGAGAGAAAGAGAGAGAGAGCCTTCGGCACTGCAAAGTGGTTTCATGGCCTGTGTTTGGATCGTCTTCTGGGTGCTCTGTAAAGTCTTGCAGGACACCCCGTCCCCCTCCAGCAAAGGACCAGTGCAGGTCCCCCCCACCCCCACCCCAGGGGTGCTCAGGGTGCAATCAGCCAAGGAAACTTCCTCAGAGGAGAGGACGTGACAGCTAGATTGAGCTGCTTGCTTTTGTTACGGGGTGGAGACACTTGAGACTTGAGACTGGCAGGCAACGTCCACCAGAACGATGGCTGATGAAAGGCGGGTTGATTTTAAATTAGCGTGATCAGCTACAAAATCCCGTTAAAGTCATCAGTGCCCCCAGTTTGTTATTTTTACAATACCGGCAGCTGCCAAAGCCTCCCCATTTTGCTCCCCCCTCTTCTCTTCCTGCTGCGCGGCCGGAGTCCTTTGCCTCGCCTCGCAATTGGCACTTGCTCCTATTCCGGAGGGAGGGTGTCAATTGAGCCCCAATTCTTCAGGGGGGTTTGCCTGGGCCTCCCTCCGGATGGAGCCCCGGCCCTTCGCTCCTCGGGCAAGACCCAGGCCTGGGGGGGGTGTGACGGGGGGGGGGGGGGGGGGGGGGGGGGGGGGGGAGGGCAAGGATGGCAGGGGAGCTGGTGTGGGGCGAAGTGGGCCCTCCCAACCGTGAAAGGAACACGGGGTTGTCCTGGGGCCGGGTGGAGCTTATGGCCATCGCGAGGTTGGACTTTCAGTGGGGGAGCAGCGATCAAGCGGAATGTCTGCCTTCTGAGACTCTCTTGCATTGCCCCCGTGCCCCGTGGTGGGCTTCCTGGGATTCTGGTTTAATTGAACCTTGCAAAATGTGGCTGATTGATTGCCATGTGGCCTGAATCCAGACCATTACGATTCGCTCCCTGAATCATGGCTAAGCGAGCCACTTATGACATAGAGATCAGGGCGTCTTGATTGATGCACCCTGCTTAACCAAGCTTCGCTTGATGCAATTAGTGGCGTTCGCGCCACACTCTGAGGCAAAACCATGATCTCACCCCTCGCGAGCACACCAAAGACATCGGCCTGGTGCACCCTGGGAGCCCCCGGGAAGCGTTGGGCCGAGGGACGCCCTTGGCAGGGGTGGGGCCACGCAGAGATGCCTTGGCTTCCTCTTGCACCGCCTGTGCAGCCATCTCGATGGCAACAAAGGTTAATAAATAGCTCTTCTGATGAAAAGAAGAATTAATAACATTACCAAAGCAATTGAATCAGACCTGAAGGAGGAGGAGGAGGAGGAGGAGTAAATTAAATGCTGTGCGGCTAATGGGTGCCAGATGTCCCTGGGAAGAGTCCATTCCAGTAATGCCCCGGATTCTGCTAATTCCAAATTAGGGAGGTGACCAAATCATCCCAGGGGAGCAAAATCCAAGATGTTGGATCAGGGGATGCCTCTTCATCCAGCCTCTCTCACCAGGAGGGAGAGGGAAGGTGTGGGCAGGAGAAGGCGGCTCCTAAGACCTGGAGCAAATGATGTTTGAAGGGAGGATAAAGGCGATTTTTCTTTTCTGCGTAATTTGTTTGAACTTGGACAAGATATTTTGTCATTGGCTGATCTTCCCGACTCCTGTCTTGCCTTGTTTACTCAGCAAATTCTATCAAGCCGGGATGCTTTTATCGATTCCCCATCACCAGAGTGGTGTAATGTCAAGATTATAAACCTCAGAAGCAAGAAGGTCTGAGTGGCCCTCAGGAGAAAAGTGGACACTGCAGGGCAGCGTTCCTCAGAGGAGCCAAGGCAGAGGGGGGCCTTGGGGATGGGGGGGGAGAAGCCCCTCCACTGCTTGCTCCCCTTCCCCATTGGCCCTTCAAGGATGCACCAGGCCCCCCAGGTCAGTTTTAAAGAGGGGCCATGGAGGAAGGGTTACCGAGAGGTCATGCTTCCGTCCTAGGGCAGTCCTGGGTCAAAAGGGAACCCCTTTCAAGGCCAGGGAAGGGGAGCCGTGGTGGCTGAGAGTCTCCTTTCCCAGGCAACATTGCCTGAAACTCCGAAAGCCGGACTGGCAGGCACGGTCCAGCTTGACCAGTTTCAGGGGGCCCCCTCTGCCCGTCCGAATGCAGTAGATGGCCTCCTACACTGGATGACAAGAAGTTGCATGTTTGACTCTGCATGTCTCTTCAAAAGTCCAGGAGGGCCACTGCCACTGCCTGTTCCAACAAGGTTGGCGCTGTGAGAACACGCCACAGGTTCATGCCACATGCAAAATTAGGAACGGCTATAACTACTGGCACTACTACTACCACCACCACCACCTCCACTAATCACCAACAGTAGCTATGTCAAATGAAAATAAGCCTTTCCGGAGCCGTAGGAGAAGTTGGCGCCTTTCAGTGATGCTCAAGGCAATGAGACGCAGTGACACCCGGAGATCATCAACTTTGCCTTCTCCGCACAAACTGGGTTAGGCTAATTCTTATTTTGGGGCTTCTCTCAAAGCAGGACCCCAATCTGTATTTGGGAGGGCACAATAAACAGCCAGGGACCCCCTGGAGGATGGCTGTGCAAATGAAAAGCAGGCAGTATTAGAAGTAGCAAAGGATGGGGGGAGGGGGGAATCTTTGGGGGAGCCAGAGCCCCTGGTGGTTGGGTTTTGCTTTGAATGGCAAAGTCCTGGGAAGAGAAGCACCACGGACAGCTCTTGTGTTGCAAGGAGTTGCAGAGACTGTAGGTCGTCAGCCCAAGCAGCAAAGGTGATGGGTGGGCAGGGGAGGCGGGGGTGGGGGCAGAGTGGGGAGAATCACTTTGAATTATCTTTCCCCAGATGGAAATACAGGCTTGTGCGGGATGCTTGGCTTACAGTGTCCTTTGTTTGATTTGGGCTTCCGTGTCATCAGATGTAGGCAGTTTATAAATCCTAGTCCCCTTCCTATAGTTCACCCAAGACTCTGCAGTTTGGGAAACCTCCCTGGTTCAGCAGCTGTGTGAAGGCAACTCCTGTGCTCCGAATTCGAGCCCTCCTTCTCATGAGTGGGATGGAGAAGGGAGACACAGCAGATGGTTTGTTTGTTTTCTTGGCTCCTCAGTGGTGTTGCCCTTGATTAAGAAGTCCAAGAACGAATCGGTCGTCATTTCCGGGGTCAGGTGAAGCTTAGAATTAAATATTTTATGGGAAATAGATTTTCCCTTTTTTGTTTCTCAACTGGTGTGAGAAGATATGACCCTGAGCCAGGAGACCTTGCAGCTGCTGCAGAGGAGAAGGCCTCTTCTCCAAGGGTTGCCTCCAAGAGCTTCCTTGATGCGCGGTCTTCCAACTCCCATGATTCCCAGCGGAAGCCATTCTAGTTGGAAGTCACGGGAGGTGAAATCCAAAGCTGTTGGAAGGGCATCTGCTTAGGGAAGGATGATTCACAAAAGTCCATTTTTAGGGAGATTCCCCCAGGCCCTAATTTATACCCCAGAAGGCAGATTTTGAGCACCATTTCTCAGCCGCGCATTTTGAAGCAACTCTTACACCTACGTAAGCTGGAGAATGTCATTTGCAAATTGTGGGTGTTTAACATCTGAATTTTAAATGCTGCCACCTGAGACCAAGGAGTCTAAGGAGAGTAAGCGGTGAACTCAGTCCCTGGTGGCCTTGGTGGCTTCTCTCTCGCTGCTTCTCCTCTTCAGAGCCCCACTATCTTCTCCTCTGGCTGAAACCAGAAGCCTCTCTGGACTGGGCAGGAGACAGACCAGGCTTAGTTCTCCTGGCACCTCACCGGGGCTGGGCTGGCTTTTGGGTCGCTAGGACTGATCCAGTGAATTATCCCCCCGTCCCTCGTGATCGCCGGGTGCTATCCTGGATCGCTTCACGCTGTTGTTCCATATTGTAATAACACCTGGAAGTTGTGTGACCTTGTTAGAATTGGGAGGGTTGGGGAGGGAGCCAGGCTCCCCCAGAGGCAATCCACTCTAGCTCCAGCAGTTTGGGAAATGCTCGGCTAATCCCGGTAGAGACCTCTTCTTGAATAGACTCCTGAGCCACAAAGGCACAACGGGGAGCGTTCGGCACAAAACGGGAGCATTTTATTTAGGGGAGCCTTTTATTTGAGAACACTGCACCAACCTGCACAATTATATCACGGCCTCAAATGGCCTGCAGCAAGAAAGGCCGACAGAACAGGCCTTCTTGTGCCAGAGCTCCTGGGGAAAACTCGGCAGCAGAGGCTCCAGGAGCGAACCGCTCTTACGAACCAGCTGCTCTGGGTGGGCCCAAAATATCCATGGCAAGGGAAGAATCAGGTCGCAGGTTTTTCTGGAGGTGATTTTGAGAAGGTCTCAGGGTGGCTGGCAACTTTGGTGATGTGATGCTTCTAGGCCATTTCCAGGGATGTGATGCTTATGGCCAGGACAAAGGGCACAACCTGGTTGGTGATGCAAAGAAACCCACATAGGCAAACTACCGATGGATTGGCTGCCCTTCGAGGGCGACATGCTCTTCGTGGAATACTGACCCTCCTCTACTATTATCCTTGGTCATTGCGCACGTTTCTTTCTTTTGTAATCAAAATACTGTCATCCTAGCATTTATTTAACCAAGACATGATGTGCTCTGTAATTTAGTACACCCCTTCCTTCCTTCCTTCCTTCCTTCCTTCCTTCCTTCCTTCCTTCCT
>NW_020769394.1:755182-817127 GCF_900518735.1 Pseudonaja textilis
AGAATAGAATAGAATAGAATGGAATAGAATGGAATGGAATAGAATAGAATAGAATAGAATGGCAGAGTTGGAAGGGACCTTGGAGGTCTTCTAGTCCAACCCCCTGCATAGGCAGGCAACCCTATAGCATTTCAGACAAATTTCAGACAAAATTTCAGACTGCCCAGATCCTGTGTGGGCCTTCCTCATTCCCAGCTGCTGTGGGCATCCCACCAATAGGTCTGGGCAACCCACGGGGTGGGGGGGTGGGGGGGGGGAAACCAAAACCAAGCAGGGAGACGCACCCCGTGAGCCCTGTTTTTCCCTTGGGGCCTTCTCTGGCTCGCAAGCCGGGGGGGGGGGGGTGGGCAAGAAGGGAAGGTTGCTTGGCCCGTTCGTCTTTAGAGGCCTCTGGGCTGAGGAGGATCCTTTCCTGACCGTGACCTCAAGTGTAAAAACAACACCACCACCAACAACAGGACGTCGATCTGCCTATTGATTTCCCGGGATGGTTTCAGGCTCCCTTTGCAGGCAAGGAGGCCACCGGTGTGTGTGTGTGTGTGTGTGTGTGTGTGTGTATGTGTAGAAGGTAAGCCTTGCCTCTTTTTCCTTCCATCGGTTGCTGAGCTCAGATTCGGGGGTGACGGGGGACGCTTTTCGTCTGGACCCCGAGTGGCTTGCAACTGTCGGGGGCAATCCCAGCACTTCTGTCCCAGAGCCAGTTGGAGGCTGGCAGGAAGGGCAGTGCTCACCAATGGCTGGGAGGCCGGCTGCCTCTCCTGGGTGTTGCGCCCAGAATGTCTGAATGCGGCCAGGCGCCTTGCGCAGGCCTAGTGCAGCTCCCTCTCCACCTGACTGCACCAGACCGCCTTGGCTGGGAATGAGCCGCAGCAGCCGGCCTTCTGTTGCTCTCGAAGCGTCTGGCTCCCACTGTGGGAGCCTCGGGGCTGGGCTGGGCTTCCTGCTACGCAACCCTAGGGATGGTTCTGCTGCTTGGTCGCCCCTCCCCCACTCCAGGGCGAGAGGGATACGGAGCCTGGCAATGGCGCACGGCTGCCTCCCTCCCTCCCTCCCTCCCTCCAGCGCCTGGAAGGCTGGACGTTGGCCTCTGCCTCTGCAGAAGAGGGTCTGGGCCGGGTCCCAAGGCAAGATTTCCCCCTCCCCGGCCTTGCAGGCCTGTCCACCAGGGTCCACAGCAACGAGCTGCAAGTGAAAAGGGTGTTTGGTGATGCTGACCGGCTCCCTGCTTTCCGAGACCGTGTTATTTGCAGAGCAAAGCCCTGGGGGGTTGGATAAGTCGCAACCGCCTGGCTCTGAGGCTAAACCATAAACCATGGGTTACTAATCATAGCAGCCGGGCTTGGTCAACGTATCCAGCCACAAACAAGGACATCGAACCAGCGCTCTGGTCCAGTCCTTTCCGTTAGAATTAGGTTCCTGCAATGGAAGTTACAGTTCAGCGTTAGATTCAGGTCTGGAATCTTTTCCCCAAAGATGGTTGGAATGAATCTTCCGGGGGGGGGGGGGGGGGGGGGGAGAAGGAGATGAGGATGACCAGGATCAGGATGGGTTGGCCTGGTTGTAGCTGCAATGGATGCATGGACGGAAGGCCTTGAAGGGCCAGATTGGGTGGAGATGATCCTGGAGGATCCGTCTGTGTGGCCATCAAGAGTCAACACAAAGAGTCAACATCAGCCTGACATAATCAGTCGAGGCAAATAATTGGCTCTCTCCAGAAGCCCATCATCGTTGGGCAAGGTGGAAGAAGAAAAGAGAAGAAGGTGACCAACAGAAGGTGGACGGACTCGGTTACTGAGGCCCTGAGTGCAACGTTGGAAGACCCGAAGGACCACGTTGGGGCGGGTCATCCTGGAGAAGGTCTGGATGTAGATCTTCTCCAAGATCTGGTCACCGAGAATCCAACCAATTTCCAAGGAAAAGGGCTTTGGGGGTGGCGGGGAAGAGGGGACGGCTGGTCTCCCTTTGCGGGTGGATCAGTTTAGATTGCAGCCCCTTCGCGCTTGTCGTGGGCAGAAGCTGCTAATGTTTGTTTATTTTTAGAAATTTGATTTTCTCCTCTTGTGTGGTTAGCAGAGACAAGACACCGAGACAAGAGCCGAATTAGCACTTGAGTTTGTATTTTAACCTGTGTTATTCATTCTAGATGCGTGTGTTGTGTATGTGTGCACTTTCCTTTCTGACCCAGGTAAGAAAAATGCCCCTCCCCCCGCCCGTTCTTGCTTCCGTCTGTCAGGTGTGAATTAAAGGGAGAAAAGGCCTCCCTTGCAGGACGGGCCCAGCTCCTGACCTGGAGCCTTCTTGCGCTTTTCTGCTTGCGCAATTTTTACACGTTTTGTAGAAGATCTTGTTTTGGAGTGTTCCCTCGGGGAAACGCTTCCTATTCAGATCAAATGAGCAATTAAACATTACTGTATCTCATACAGGATGCCCCACCTTTCCTGATTATGTTCCTTCCTCACCTGTGTGTGTGTGTGTGTTTATAGATCCTATGTCCTTTCAGCCTCTGTAGGTCACTTTGTTGAGCTGCTCCTGGTTCTGACGGCCTGATTGGTATTTACAGCCAGGCAAAAGCAATGTGGCATCTATGCATATTCATCGCCAACGAGTGACAAGCATGCTTTTGTTTTCGTTCCTCTCCTGGCCGAGCGTCTGTTGCGCATTCTCAAAACCAGGAGCTTCAAGCTAGCGAGCAGCCCAGAAGGAAGATGGATCCACCTGCGGGCAGCAAAGACTCCCTGGGTGATCCCCGAGAGGAAGGACTGGCGGAGCAGCCTCAAACGCAACCTAGACCCGGGCAGAAGTGTTTGTGAAGAAGGAGGAGGCGGAGGAGGCGGAGGCGGTTTCCACACAACCGTGACCTTTCCAGATGAAGTGGTGTCAGAAAGAAAAACACAAAATCCTTTGGTTTTTGTACCGGGGACAAAAGGTCACGCCGAGCAGCCAGACAACCTGACAGCCGACAGAAGCAGGTCAGCTTTGTTGGTTATGACTTGGAACAAGAAAACGGCCTTATTAGAAGGAAAGGAGGAGCGGAAAAAGGGGCGTCTCTGGCCCAGAATGGAGAGGTCCTTTGGGTTTGAAGCTCTGGAGCTCATGAGAGCAGCTGGTCCCTGGGAGGATGCTCGCCGAGTCCCCCGTGACGGCAGCTGCCTCCCTGGGTCGGAGACAGGAGTCCTTGGGAAGCCCTTAACCCCCTTCCCTCCCGGGGATGTGACTCTCTTTACGAAGGGGCTCCTCGCGGCGTCTCCTGGGAGGGGCGGCCGTCTCATTCATCCCCTTCCTTCCTTGCTCTCTACCCTCAGCATCTCCTGGCAAGTGGAACTGAGCCTGCTCGGCAAAGTCCTCAGAATCCAGGAACGTCTCCTGTGGGTTTTTAAGGGAAGCAAAGCCAGGAAGCCATGGGCGAAAGAATTCTAGCAACTCCCGGCGAACCATGGCACTTATGGCGGACCTGGGGCTGAACTCCTTGTGCCTTTTTCCAGGTGCTGCCTTCCGCTTGAGTCGGGAAGTCCGGCTTTCACACACCTGGTGTAGGAATCCAGGCTGGTTCTAATGGATGTTTCCAAAGTTACAGCAGGGTTTCACTCCCAAGAGACCCACCTTACAGGTTGGGGCCGTAGCCAGACGCAGCTGACTGATGAAGCACCCACGCTCCCGTTGGCACCCCCATGCCAAGCCAAGCCAAGCTCTTTGGGCCAGACGCAGCCTAGCCTGGACCTGCTGCATGTGGGCTGGGAAGTTGGCAGACAGCAGCCTGCCCCCCCCCCCCCCCCCCCCCGGAAGAAGAGCCTGATTCTGAATACGTGGATCAGAAAGACGGCTGCAGAAATGGATAAAATTTCTGGAGCATTTGGGGGAGAGAGAAAAACAGGAGCCTCGGTTTATTTGTCAAAAGAAATATGCTGTTTCCAGCAGCCTTGATAAGCTGGGATTGTTCCACCTTGTAAGGCCCTAAAAAAAGAAAACGAAAGGAAAATAAAGCACATCCCGGGTTTGAATTCCTCCCCATTTTCTGCTGGCAGCCGGCCTGAGACAAATTGTCTGGATAACTGGCTTACTGCATTCAGCCTCGAGTGAATGGCCGGCTTATCTGAAGCCTTTTCTAAACCTCCGTGGTGTCTGAACCTGGCATTTAGCACGCTTCAGCCAACGGAGCGGGTTGCAGCGCTTCCCGCTTTCAGAACAGAGGCCCCGCAGGTGCCTTGCGCAAAGATTGGACTTCATGGCCAGAAGCCCTCCTTTTTGGGGTGGGGGGAACTTCACGAAGGGTGGAAGCCCCCAGGAAGCTCATGTGTGGGTTGCCTTGGCTTTTTCTGCACCGAAAAACTCCCGGCATGGAAATATCCGCTCACTGCATGATTCGCAGCAGGGCCCCTTCCTCCCCTTCTTCTGATGAGCTGGATTTAGAAGGTCCTGGCCATCTCTAGAAGCCTTCCCCCGCATTGCTTTCATCCGGAGAAGAACCAGAGACCCGGGGGGCTCTGAAGCAGGAGAGGATTTCTGGGAAGCACCCGGGCAGATGAAAAGGGTGGGGGCGGGAATGCCTCCCTCGTACCCCTCTCTCCCTCCTCCCCAGATTTCAAGGGGAAGGATTGGGGGGGGCACCTAATCTGGGGTCTTTCTCAGGCTGGAAGGCTGGCCTGAGTTTGTAGGTCCCAGATCTACCCAGAACTTTTCCATCTGCAATCCTGTAGACTAGGGGTCTCCCACTGTGGCCCCTTTAAGACTTGTGGACTTCAACTCCCAGAATTCCTCGGCCAGCCGTGTCTGTTTCTTTTCCTCTTATCCTCTCCAAAGAGGAGAGAGTGCAGAGGAAGGGATTGCAAGAGAGTAAACTATGCTGGCTGAGGAATTCTGGGAGTTGAAGTCCATAAGTCTTAAAGTTGCCAAGTTTGGAGACCCCTGCTGTAGATAAAAGGGCAGTGCAAACCCCTTGGGGTTTTTTTTTGGGGGGGGGGGGGGTTAAACCTCAGCTGCTCTGTATCCCTGGCACACCCTGGTGGTTGAGTTCCCCCTGCCTTCCCTTTGCTGTGACCAGGTTGGGTTTGCTGGCACAGCAGCTGGCACAACACTGTGGGCTGCTGCATTCAGTGCGGTGCCAAGTCTTCTCCGCTAGAAGCCCTGGCCTCCCGGAGTGGAGCAGGCTCTGTCTGGTCTGATCCTCAGGAGCTCCTGGGCTGCTCAGTATTCCGGCCGAGCACCGTGACATCAACTGTGAAATAAATCTTTGCTAAGTGACCCTTTGCACGCTCAGGTCCCAGAATGGGCAAAATCTGTCTTTGACCTCACTTTCTCCACTTCAGAGGACGCTGCCAGAGTAGTCGGTCGATACTGAGTCAAGATGTTGTGCTAATTTATTTGTTGGATGTCAGTCTGTAGCACGGACCTAATTTGGAATCCAAAGATGGTGGCTTGGCATGATGGTTAAACCCAGCCAGGAGCAGAGTGACCCCTAAACCACCTTCCCTTGGCAGGCAGACCCTCTCCTAAGTTATGGGCCTTCGTCCCTTGAACCCCGCATCTTAACGATTGGGAATTGCTTGGATGGGGGATTGAACTGTGTGTGGGCACTGAAGCCCCGAGAGAAAAGAGGGGCACTTCATGGGAGCACCTCCTTTCCACCTTGTCTGAACTCAGAGGAACAACCCCTTCGAAGGGTACCAGAAAGAGAGAGAACGTCCGAGGAGAAAGCGGGTAAATAGAGACCGGTGCTTCCATGTCCACCGAAATCTCCCCAAAGCTTTTAAATCATGCGATTTACCAACTCCTGTGCGTGCCCTTCCGTCTTTCCGTTTTGCACCTGGGGCCGGGTGGTGAGCCCGTGGGGCTGGGGATCCCATTTGCTTGGAAGACATTGACCAAACTCTGACTGACATTTCAAGGATCGCTCCCAGCTGATGTGATTTGCTTGGCTGGAAGGTTCTTAGTCAACGGCCCCCCGTTGAAAGCTGGATGCAGAAGGGATCCGACGATCGATTGGAAGGCCCCTTGACAGGGTGGCCAATTAAACATGTTCACTCCGTCCCAAGGTGGCCGTGTGTACTTGGTTGGCTTTAGAGTTACTGCTGACAGAATTTGGTTTTAAATCTACCTTCTGGGATTAATTCTTGAATATTTAAACTTATCTGAGGGGGTTTTGATGCTACTTTTTGTGCTGGGGAATAGAGATTGACTGTAGCTTTAAATATGAGCCGGATCCAAGGGGGCATTTTGCAAGGTAACTTGTGGGACATTACATTTTTATTTCAGTCTTATCTTTCCCTGGTCATGACCGTTAAATCAGTTAACAGCGCAACAAAATAAATCAAGAAATGCTTAAAAAGCTCCGATGTGAAAATCATAAAGGAAACAGTTCAGAGGACAATCTAAAGAGGTAAAATCCTATTTCCCCCCCCCCCAAAAAAATCTGGGGCTGTGAGGAATAAACGTTTCTCCTAAAGCTATGTGCTTCAGAGCTAGATTTTCCTTTTTAAAAAATGGCTGTCCTAGGATGGAGCACTAAAGGGCTAAATGCTTCTTGCTGTGGTTGGAATTGGACAAAACACTATTGGGGAGGGCGCGGGGGTGGGGGATAATTTGCCAGCTATCATGAACCTGCATTTCAGGGCGGAACGTTACCATAGGTCCACCAGAGCAGGCTCTCCCTTTCAGTTTTATGGTGGCCATCAAGCAGTGGAGAAAGGAAAGACAGAAATGAATGAACCCAAAATTGGTCCATTCCTGAACAGCTGGCCTTCTGAAGGGGACTGGACTCTTGGACCTGGTGGTGTTGTTCTCCTAAGCAGGGCGTTGACGGATAGCTCCGAGATATTTAGGGGATTATTACCTGCAGAGTTTGGTGGATCTCCAGTGTTGCTTGAATCGACTCGAAATTCTTGCTCTGCTCATCTTTGCTCTGGTCCCTGAGAAATGCCCCTTTTTGCTATACCTGTTTTCTCTTTGCGCTTCAGTCTTCCATCGTTCATTCAACCAAGAACCTGTGGTCCAAAACGGCCTTGTTATTCCCCAAAACTTGGTGCGATGTCCTATTGCTTTTGTGTCTTCTACGTCTTCCGGTGCTTGCTGTACCTTTGATCATCACTCTGATCTTCCCGATTGTACTCCATAATTGCTGCTAATTAGAAACTGCCAGCGCTTGCTGGGCTATTGAATTCTCTTTCATAATTTGGTGCTAATGAGAGGCTGGTGGGTGTTTGGCAACACGGATTCGGCTTCTGCTGGAGTAGAGAATTCTTGACTCCTTCCTACAAAACGGCTCCAACTTGAAAATTGTGCCCCAGCAAGTCTTATTTTGTGGGTCTGCGACAGGAATCAGTAGAAGAAGGCCTGGGGGTGGGGGGGTGGGGGGGCGAGAGGTGGATTCATCTACAGTAGGAAATGTTCAAGAGGAACCTGGTAGCCCGTTTCATTCGAAAGCAGCTGCATGAAGGCTGACAGCTTCCAGTAACGCAACTTTCGTCAGAAAAGGGCCCTCCGGGATCCTCTTAAGCAGAAGAGCAAGAGAATAACCCCTTTTGCACTGGCCGGAGAGAACAAACCTGCCGTCCAAAGATCTGCTTCCAGCTCAGGGCAGCTCGCATTCCCTGCCTTCAGCTTGACTGAGCAATCGTAAAATAAGCACTTTGCATTTTCTCATCTGAAAATAATGAGGAGGAGGAGGAGGAGGAGGAAGAGGAGGAGGAGCCGGGTTCTCCCAGCCCTGGGAATTCTGGAGGTGGATAGGAAGCCAACCGCACAGGTGGGCTCATTTTGATGCAGGTTTCAGTCCCCTGAGTGGCGCTTTTCAAACCTGGCAACTGTGAGACGTGTTCAACAGCAGAATTCCCCAGGCAGCATCCCAGGGCCTGGGCCCCATGAGGGCTCTTGGTGGCTTTTGCACTGCCCCCCTTCAGGGGGAATTTTTAACGCATACTGACTGAATTTCTTCCCTGCAGTGCATTGAAGTGAGCAAGGCAGGTTTAGTTCTGGCTGGGTTGCCTGAGTTAGAGGAATGGTTTGGAAGCCAATCTCGTGTGCACACGTCCTCTTTCCTCCTGCCTGTTGATCAGTTTGCTGGTGAAGTTTCTGAGACACCTGAAAGGGGGCAACTATTTCCCTAAGATCCCACTGCTTCAAATTAAAGCCCGTTTTGGAGGTTTCCCCCTTTAGGGCCAATACTTCATTGTTCCAATGTCTCGCCTCCTTCGGGACCATCCCTGGGGCCTGTTTGTGCCCCCGGGGGCAACGTCTTTTTCATAAGCATCATAAGGATGCAAGGGACAAAGTTACAGTCATGCAGTCACACGTGGGAGGGGGGGGGTGATAAGGAGTGAGGAGAAGATTAACAGTAATAGTAGTGCAGACTTTGTAAATAGTTGATGAGTGTTGAGGGAATGATTTGTTTAGCAGAGTGATGGCGTTCGGAGAAAAAAACTGTCCTTGTGTCTAGTTGTGCTTCTGTGCAGGGCTCTATAGCATCTTTTGAGGGTGGGAATTGAAGTAGTTTATGTCCAGGACGTGAGGGGTCTGTAAATATTTTCACAGCCCTCTTTTGGACTCTGGGTGCAGGATACAGGTCCTCCTCCATGGAAGGCAGGTTGGTAGCCATTGTTTTTTCTGCAGTTCTAATTACTCTCTGGAGTCTGTGTCTGCCTTTCCTTGCCTTTCCTTCCCCAGGACTATGTCCTGCTGGAAGTTGGGTCAAGGGCTGGCCGTGCATGGAGGTCATCGATTCCTTCTGTAATGATGATATCTCCCCTCCCCCCCCCCAATGTCCTGCCCTCCTCCTGGGCCCTCCTCCGGCTCTCCATGTTTTGGGGTGCTTTGGTTATACGTGGGAGACTGATTAGGGGGTTAGGGTTAGCCTCCTAATGTGAGCCCCGCAATCCGGCGTGCCTTTCCTTGCGGGAAAAGAAAGGCGAATCCAGCTTGTCAGGGAAGGAAGGAGAAGCCGAGGTGGGTTAATGGGCTTTGATGAGAGAGCGGAGATGTCAGGCCGCGATCAGACTGACACCCTCCCGCTGACAGATGCCTGGCTGTTGTGTACACATTTCCTCAGACACTTCCCAGACCATGGAGGCTGGAGTGCTTGGGAGCGCTTTCCTTCCTTCCTTTTAGACCCCTGACCCCAAAATATTGTTTGCAAGGTTTGTAGAACTCCAGCACTCTGCCTTCGGTTGGTCGCGCCGTAAGAAACAGCAAGCTATGTTGTTTTATTTTGTTTTTTAAAAAAATCCTTTTCCATGATTAGCGTGCCTAGATATTTAGCAGCGTCGAAGACCCTGCAGTACATTCCGTACTTGATGACAGGGAAACAGAAAAGTTTTTGGCAAGTTATGGTAAGAGCAGCACATTGTGCAATCCAACACTTCCTTAGCCAGTTCCCCTCCAAGCAGCCTCAACGCCCCAAATAACGATGCAGATAATTTCTATTCAACACGCTCTGATTTACAGTCAGACTTCCATTGGTGGCGAACCCGGCAACAACCCCTCGCGTTAGTTACTGTGCTTCTCCAATTGGTCAAGGCCGAGAAATGGGGCTTCCTCTAGACGGGCAGCCGAATGAATGCGAGCCTTGTCCTGAGGCACAAATGCCAATTGTCCTCTGGGGGGGGGGGGGGGGGGGGGGGGGGGGGGGGGGGGAGGCGTGGAGCGGGGCCGCCTTTCGCAGGAGCCTTTTCACGCCTTTTCACGCCTGGAACGGTGGGAATCCCGTTGATCTGGTTTCCATCTGAGCTGCATTATTCCCGTCGCCCGATTTGGGCGGAATACCAATTAGAGCCCCTCGCTCAGGGTCTGGAGGAGGAGGGGGGGAAGTGGCGGGAGCCCCTCGCCTCCCAGCCCACCTGGGAAATGCGATCTGAGCGGCTGCCTGAAAGGGGGGCCCTCCAGCCGCTTGCCCAGCCACATGGGCTGCCGAGTCCAGCCTTTGAGTTTCTCAAGGCAAACCCGAAGGAAGGACGAGCCGAGGAGGAGGTTGTGGTCGCTGCTCCGTGGCTTCCTGGGGAGAGCAAACCGCTGCGGCGATCTTCTTCCAGCTGTACATTTACTTAACCGTCTGTCTGCCCAAGAGGGGCAGGAGATGAATGAGCGGACGGCCCCCCGCGCTGCTCTCTGCCTGCAGGGAATTTTCTGTCTGAGCAAATTGTTAATGGCAGAAGAGCTTGTGCTCAAAAGCTCCCAGGCAACCATTTAAAAACCTCCCCCCCCCCCCCCCCCTCCCGCGAGCACATCTTCCTGGAGGCCCTGGGTAGCTTGGCAAGAGGCGAGCAGATGGCGCTAATTGCTTTGCCCGGGCATCGTGGCTGCGCCTTGCCTGAACCTGGGAAAGAGATGAGCGGGACCCTCTCTTTTCCAGCCCTTCCCTGGCAAGGCTGCCCTCCCTGGGGCTGGACGAGGGTGGAGAGGCCTCCTGAGCTGCCCAAAAGACCGTTTCTGTTCACTGGTTCAAAGCTGGGGGGGTGGGGAGTGGAAAGGTCAAACCGAGCAGGGCACCCAAAGCACTTCCATACGGGTGTGTGTGTGTGTGTCTTTCCACTCCTTGGCCGAGGGTGTGCCCGAGAGTCCCCAGCAGGATCCTCTTGGCACAGCTGCTCCCTCATTAAAGGGCAATTCTGGGTTCCCCCCCTTGTGAAGCCCAGAAAAAGAAACACCAGCCGGGCTTCTTAAAATGGGTGGCAGACCCAGTGGCTTCCCTGTCATCGGAGGCTGGGGGCGGAGTGGAGCTTCCTGCCTTAATTGGGGGTGGGTGGGAGACCCTCCGGCTAGGAAGCTTGGGACAGAAGGAAGGGCATGGCCTTTGCCGCTCTGGGCTGGGGGTCTCCCAGGGCCACCTCCAGGCCCAGGGCTGCCGTGGAGCGAGCGACAACGACGACAATGATGCCGCCAGGAGGGAAGCGTGATTGGGAAGGAGGAGTTTTGCCAGGAGAGCAGCGGAAAAAGGAGGTTTTGGGGGGGGTGGGGGGGCAGGAGGGCGTCGCCTGCTCTCTGGAGCCCTGCTGGGTGGGTTCCTGGCTGTTCTCCTTCCCTCTAAACCAGGGGCTTCATAGCCACAAGCTGGGCTGGGGGAGCGTGTGGTGCTTCTACATCCCATCCCTCCACCGGTTAGCGCTCTGCCTTGCCCTCCAGCTCCCAGGAGCCTTTGCTGGCCGAGCCGAGGCACCGAACTGTGATTGCTGAGGTCTAAAACCTCTGGGAGTCATTCAGGTGCCTCCTGCCTGCCCAGGTTTTCTTCATTCCAGCTCAATACATTCCAGCTCAGACGCCCAGGGAGGATGGTGGGCTGAGGGCTTCCCAGGTGGGAAAACGTCCCAGGAGCTCCGGCAGAGTGCAAGGAGCCTTGGAGAAGCTTCTGGGGTGGCTGGATTGACGTGGCCAGAGGCAAATGGATACTTGATCTAGAAAATTTATGTCTGCCTCTGATGAAGGGAAAGTCGGAACCGCAAACCGAGGCAAACTTGAAGGACTGGCAAATCTGAGCGTCGACATTCTAGGAATCATTGAACTAAAAAGGCTGGAATTCATTACTTCTCCTCTCGGAGGAGAAGCAGATCTTGGGCTGTAGACGAAAGCAACCAAAGAGGAAACGGAGCCCCCATCACTAATGGCAACGGATTTGGGCCCCGAAAAGTCAAGGTTGGGGCCCCGAAGGACAGACTGCCCTCGCTTGGAGTCCAAAGCCACCCAAATCCCACCACCCTTGAAGAAGAAGCCGAAGCTGACCAACCCCATGACAAATGGCCATGAATAAATAAATAAGGACATAAATAGCAAGTATCTCCTAACCACGATCCAAGGCTGGCGATAGAAAAGCACTGGAATAACGAGGAGACAGACGCACAAGAAAACAAACCGCAGGCCCCTCCTTCTGACAGCCCAAAGACAGCTCTGCCCTGAACCTCATCGGATGGATGACACCCAAATGAAGCTGCAGTGTAAACACAGCAGACAGAGATGAAGAAACTCCTTTTAGTTGCCCCGGACCAGAACAACTTGCTGTGGCTCCGATCAGAAGCTCCGGGCCAAGCAGGAGACAGCAGGAGGGGGGCGTTAGATTTCATGGGGGAGCCTGCGTGCTTTTGGGCCCCACTGAGTTGTCCAGGGTTTGAAGATCGTCTCCGCCGGCCGTTTCTCAACTTCATCCTCCCTCTTCCCACACCCTGGCCAGCAAAATGTCGACCATGATGGCTAAAAGGATGCAAGCTCATTCGGGGAAAGACTTTCTATCTTCGGATGCGGAGACAGGATATTCGTAGCAGGGATAGTTTTAAGAATAACCGTCTGGTGGTCCAAAGCCCAGTGTCCAATCCATGGGCTGAAGACCCTCTATCTTGCCCCTTCCCCAGATCTTCAAAAGGATTAACGGTGCAGCCCCAGCCTTAGGCTCAAGCCTTATTATCATCACCCCATCTCTCACTTGCCTTATTTTTATGTCTAGGTAACCAAGGAGATGGAGCTTTCTGGTTATTTTATAGTAAGCAATAAAGAGAATTTTAATTGTTCCTTACACTTTTAGAGTTCCCAGGCCTGCATTTCCTGAAATAGGACATAAGTCTCCCCGACCCCTCCTGCCAGTTTATCAGCAGAGCATAATGCAAGTTGGTTGGGAAAGGACATTCTGTTTTTGAAGGAATGCATAGGTTTACTTTTTTATATATATAAAAAAGTTAATGCCTATTACCCGACATGCTCGGTGCTTCCAGAACTGTGAGACGTTAAGTGGGAAAGGGAGAAAGGGAAGTGCTCCGAGATTGATTGGAGGCCTTGGCTGGGCTGCTCCTGCACAATTCTTGCGTCAAGGTGCCGCCTCCAACCTGGCACCGCTTCATCTGCCAAATTGCAGAGCCGGAGCAGCGGGGGGGCCATTCCCGCTAAACTTGCAAATCGCTCACAGCCAGGGTTATGCCTGCTGGGTTTTCGGTTGCCCTTTTCCGCGCTTGGCTATTCTTCCCACGTTGCCTCTTGGCTTCCGGCTTGCATGTCCGATGGCCTTGACATCCTCCGGATCCCTGGATGCGGGTGATTCACAGGGCGAGGGGTGGGCGGCCTTCTGCCAGGCACCATAGCCGGGTAGGGGGTGTTAGAGAAGGAGGGCTCCCATTCCTGGAGAGGAGGCTTTGCGCTTGATGAACAAAGTGGCCAGGCGCCTCTCGGTCCAGCCCACCCCGACTTCACGGACGTCATCCTGTTTTCCTTTCATGCTCTAGAGATTGTGATGGAAGGTGATGCTTGGTGGTTCTTATCTGAGCCAGGAGTGCGGGTTATCTGAATACTTTTGGAGCTGCAGTTACTAAAATTAGCTTCCTCCTTATCATCTTGCGCTTTTGAGTTCGGCCAAGTTCTAAGAGCCGCCTGAGTTTAAAGCTGGTTTATACGATAAGACCCATCGGTGGAGAAAGAGATCCGGGGCACAATTGGGCGTTTGCAATTTCAGCGTTAGAACTTGGTTTGGATCACAAAGGATCCAGTCCCTCTTACTTGTGTTCTGCTGGTGTGGAGCTCAACCAAGTTATGCTTTCAAAGCCAACCCAACGTTTCTGCAATGTTGAACGTCTATCCCACCTTAGAGACATGCTGGGATGAAGTGTTGAGTGGACCTTAGGATATCCTTCTGCTCCGTCTGCTTATCTGTGTGATGGGATAGGATACCTGTAGATGCGGGTCTTGTCCAGTGGCTACATGTCCAAAGCAGTTCCTCTCAATTACTTCCATCATTGTTTTACTCCCTTTAAAAATTATGCATATTCTGAAGTTATAAAATCTCCTGGCAGTCTAGATTTTTTTTCTCTCTGTGTAAGAGATGACATTATCAGATTTAGTCACCAGACACCATGCTGGTAGTTTCATTTCACAGTTGAATTTCTTTAATTACCTTGGAAGGTGGATATTTTTCCTGTTCAGTTTTTGCCATCAAGCAGCAAAAACTGGATGCAAAGAGCAAGGAATTTTCGGAATTGAAATCTTTTTTTAAAAAAATGTGGTGCTATTTTTGTCTGCAGAAAGGATGATAAAAGGCATTAAAGAAAAGCGTAGTAGAAGGCGGTACATTTCAGAAGAATTTCTATCCTATGGCTTAAAATAATAGCTAGATATACAGGTGTTGTGGCTCCGGGGAGTCATAACATACAGGTGTAAATCTGTTATTTTGATTTGCTATCCTGGAGCTTATAGATAGAGCAATTATAGAATGTAACATGCATTTAACTTCTCCAATGAGTGGTCAACAGGAAGTAAATATGATTCAAGTGGACTTTCAGCTGTACTTTTGCTTTCATCAGAACTATTCTGGGGCTTGTTTTAACCGGAAACAGAATAATTTGGGGTGGGTGAAGAATACCTCTCTATTTAATTAATCAGTAGTGTAGAGAGGTGAGAATCATGAAGCCAAATCTGGCTTTAAGCACTGTGCTTCCACCTTGGCAACTTCAAGTTGGGTGGACTTCAACCCCCAGGGTGGCTGGGGGAAAATCTGGCACGTTCAGACAACTGGCAGCATCCGAGTTCTGCCAGTTCAGCAGCCAGAGGTACGTTTCTTGGGCAGGTCTCTCCACCGGCTGCTCCTGGGTGGGTTTCTGGGTGTTTCCATGGCTTCACCTGCCTGGAGGAGCTCTTTGGAAACGCTCCTCGGACGCCCAGCTCAGTCTTGGCCTTGCCACCAGCTTGGCCCTTGGGGTGGCCGCCTCTCTGCGCTATAGGGACGGAACGGATGGGGCCAAATTATGAAGAGACTATTACAGTTGAATGAAGCGCGCCGGTTGACCTGCCTTCCACAAGAACAGTTGGGAAGGCCCGCCGTATCCTAGAAGACAGTTACGCACGAAAGGGAGTCTCACATTGAGGTTGGGTTTCATCCTTCAAAGCCCCTTTCCCAAAACAAACCCAACCGACACTCATCTTGCGGAGGGGGGGGGGGGGCGGCAAACGCTTTCCCGAAGCCAAGTTAGTCAAGGCCGCCCCTTCCCTTCCTCTGAGCGAGAGGTTGTGCCTGGTCGCCTTGCTCTCGTGGTTGAGACGAAGCCCTTTAAGGCCTGCAGTCGCCGGTCAGTCGACCACTGGAACGGACAGCCAGCAAAGTGGAGGCGGAGTCTCCTTGTCCCCCCCACCCTGCAGTCCCAGGAAACCTGTTTCTCTTCTTTCTTGTCTATTTCGTGAGCAGATTTGGCAATTTTCCTCTGGCTTTTGAATTTATATCTTCCCTCTGCCACCTGGAGCTCCTCCAACTGCTGTGGCTGGACATTCATTGTTTTGCTTTCTCGCTCCCAGCCTTTGGAAGGGAGCTTCAGAAATTCCTATGAGAGCGATAAGGTTTTTGCATGCAGAACATGCCCATTTTCTGGTACAGAAAGTTCCAACCGGCTAATTTGTCAACTTCCAAGATTTACAATCTAATTTCAAAGAAGTTTCAAACTTAAGAAATAATTACAGAGCTGGGAAGCCACTTCCACCCCCATTCCTTCACGTTTCCTTGCAGCTCAAATAGGCTTCCAAGTCCTGTGGTCTTCAGCACGTTGCATTTGCTTTTCCGCCTTCTGTTCGAGGGATGTTCACCTTGGCTCCAGACAAGGTAGCCTCTGTGCTGAAGGTACATTGTGCACAGAAAGGCCAGTTCCGAGGTCTAGAATTGCTGATCCAGGAGAAAAACACGAGAGGTTTTGCCTCGGTGCCCATTTGCTTTGTGCAAGTGAGGAGATGACTTCCCCAAAGGACAAGATGTGATGGTCCACCTCCCAGACTCCGTTGCCTTCTTGTAACAAAGGCATTTTGTAGAAATGACTGCATGTTACTTTGCTGTCATTGTTTAAGCTGCTGTGGTCTTCTCTTTTAGCTTCTTCAACACACCAGAGAGAGAGAGAGAGAGAGGGAGGGAGGGAGAGAGAGAGAGAGAGAGAGAGACTGACTTCTTCTTGCCTGCCTACCGGACATCCCCTTCTCCAGAGAGACTCCACAACTGGACCTGAGTCTTTCTCCACGCACTTTCTCCTTTGAGGTCCTTCTCTTGGGCCACTCTCTTGGTAAAGCAAGCTTCAAGCTCCACGTTTTTAAGGACTGAAGAGACCCCAGGAATTGATGGATCAGTGATCAAGTTCTTCACTGCAGGCCGTTCAAATCCACCCACCTAGTCCATTTATCTTCTCTGTATTTTGCAAAGGCTGTATATTGTGTGACCGGATTTTGCAGAAACAGGGCTCCTTGTAGGGAGCGAGTCAATTGACTCTCCTAATCTGCCAGCCTCTCTCTTCTCGGGGTTGATGAAGGTTGAGGGCTCCCACCTCCTTTGCACGGAGGATTTCATTGGCATTTTCTGCCACAGGACGAGAGGGACGCGAGGGCCATAACTCACTCCGGTTCTCCCTTCAGCCTGCTGAATTCCATTAGCCGCATTTACATTTAATGCCTCAGATTATCGTCGTAGCTGTTTCCTTAATTTTATTACTGTACACCACGATTTCCTTTAGGGCTGTTTTCGAAATTGGCCGCTCTCCTGAAGCCTCGTATTTCTTCCACTCCGTTGGGCCTGGGGCTCCTCGTGAATCTCCCAGGGGACCTGGGGCGAAAGGGGACAATGGAATAGTCGTTGGATAAGACAGCGCCTGACGCCCCCCCCCGCCCTGCAGGCCAGAGCCGTGGTCTTCCCGGGTCCTGCGTTCGGCCCCCCCCAACCAAATCAGTGGGTCAAGATCTGAGGTAGAGCCAGGGAGCTTCTCTGGTTAAGGGGATTTCTGCCCCACCTGGGAGTAGGAAATAAAGTGTCTTGACTTAGAACCCAAGTCCTGTTGAGGGACATCATTGTCCCTATCATTTGAAAGTGGCCAAGGCAGGACACCCCTGCTCGGAGGGGTGTTCCTCAGCCTCCTTCCTCAGGTCCTCAGCTTCCCGATCTGAAGCAATGGTCCTGGGGGGGGGGGGGCAGCTTCACGTTTCCTGACTTGGCCTACCTCAAAGGGCTGGCAGTTGGGCACTTCCTCCTCGGTGATCAAGGCTCCTCATTGGAGCCAATAGATTGGACTGGGTCTGTTTTGTAAAAGCTGCACCCTTCCCTCCGCCCCCCCCCCCGCCCCCCCAAATGTTCTTCAAGACATATGGCATCTTTACTGGGCTGCACTCTGTGTGTGTGTGTGTGTGTGTGTGTGTGTGTTTGACTGCCAAATATAACCATGGCAAGGAGTGCAACAACTCCTCTCCCCCAAAACCCAGGCTGGGTGTGAAGGCCAGGTGGTTCCGCATAATTTTTCTCCTATTTCAGAAAAGGTGACGATTTGTACAGAAGCCTTAAAAGCGGCTTTGCTTTGCCGGAGGGGGCTGCTCAGCCCGCAGCCCCCTTCTCAGCCCAGCTGGACCTGGGCTCCAGGGTCTCCTCCTCGCCTGCTCCTCGGCGGAGATGGTTTTCTCTGGAGTTGCTGCCCCCCCCGCTTGCAGCAGCTTCCCCCCCCCCCCAAGGTTGAAGCTGGCTGGCGCTTGTTGGGGGGGGGGTGTGTGTGTGTGTGCATGTGTGTGTGTGTGTGTGTGTTTGTGGAGTCCCTCTGGGCTTCCTATGCCCACCTTGGCTTTGTGAAGGACCCGGAGTTTGGATTCATTGGCCTGTAATCCTTCGCAAGGCAATTGGAGAGGGAGGGGGGAAAGGTCCCCGAGGGGAGGGCAGTATTTTAGGCAGTGCTCTCCTGCAGGCTGAGCTGCCATAAAATCTGCCCTTTAATCAGCTCCTACTCCTAGTGTTCTGCCCAGATGCCAGGGGTTACAAGGCTCATCCTCCTTAGCCCAGATCCGCTGTGTCCTAGGGGCCAGCCTGGGGAAGAGGCTCCCCGAGAAAGCCCCAAACTCTGAAACTTTGCCTCTCCCAGCCTTCCTCCTCCGTTGAAATTATCCAGTTGCACTCCCCTGAGAAGGGGAGGGAGGCGGATCTAATCTATGCAGGTGTTTGCGTTTGGAGGATGACTTCCCCGCCTAGAAGGCAGGAGATGGGGGCACACCTGCTCTTTGGGGGCTGTGAATTATTCACTGTCCGTGGATCGAAAGAGCCACGCCAGAGTCGCCTTCCTTGCAGGAGCCAGTGGGCGCGGGTCTGCTTGGAAACTAGAAATTACGGGTGACACATATTTGGGTTGGGTCTTTCTTTTGTCAGTGTTTTCCCTTCCCCTCTTTGAAGGAAGGAGGCTTTTAATTGCAGGCAACACTTGCGCCCCACATAGACTGGGTCTGCCCTGCAGTTTTGGGGGTTGCCTGGTGGGCAGGAGGGCAGGTATTGGGGCCTCCAGGCCAACCTTCCTCTTCCTTGAAAGGTGTCCATAGTTGAGAAGCTAAGAGCTGGAGTGCAGAGCTTCAACGGCTCCCCTGGTCTTCGCTTCAGTCCCTGCCTGGCCACCTGGGGCGTCAGCCGGGAGTGTTTGATGTTCCCCTAAAAGCCATCCTGGGTAGGACTTGGCTAGAGAATAAATGCGGGCGTTGATATGTCGGTGATGAAGCCAAGCAGAGATCTGGAACGTTGTTGGATTTCGTTTTGAAACGGCATCTAAGAAACAGTTTTTAGACATTTGGGTTCAATTCTGAAGTGCAGATGGGGAGACACCAGGCAGCCCCCCAACAGCTGTGAGGACAGCGCAGTGGAACTCTACACTGGCTCCAAGAAGCTGATCCTGGTTGAGCCGGTCGCCCTTTACGAACTCCGACCTCTCATGCAAATCCTTCTTGGTCTGTTCTTCCCCCGCCGTATGGCTGCCACTCTTACAATTATCTCTGCTTAAATATCGGTTAATTAACGGAGCCTTATGTTCCAGGCCTCGGAGTTTCTCTCCGTGTGAAAGAAAACCAGCTGGTGCTTTAAGCAAAGCTTTGGATTGAGGCTCCCACGTGGGCATGTAGACGGTCCTTGGATGCGGCTGTCTTTCCTAGGGCTGGAGATGTGGTGGTGTGAATTGTGCAGGGCTGCAACCCCAACAAGTGTTCGGTATGCGTTTCCACCACCTCTTTGCTGGTTGAAGTCCCATTAGAAAGGGGGTCGTGACAAGGTGGGCCCAATCCACCCTTGATGCTTTGAGGGGGGGCAACTGCGCTGCCGAATAGAATAGAATAGAATAGAATAGAATTCTTTGTTGCCAAGTGTGATTGGGCACACAAGGAATTTGTCTTGGTGCAAATGCTCTCAGTGCACATAAAAGTAAAGGTACGTCAAGAGTCAAGAATGATATGATAGTCCTTGGATACAATAAGCAATCAAATCATACTAGGAAACAGTCCATATAAATCGTAAGGATACAAACGACAAAGTTACAGCCCTACCGTCACAAGTGGGAGGGGATGGGTGATAAGGAGGGATGAGAAGATTAATAGTAGTGCAGACTTTGTAAATAGTTGGACAGTGTTGAGGGAATTATTTGTTTAGCAGAGGGATGGCTTTGGGGAAAAAAACTCCCCTTGTCTAGTTGTTCTGGGGTGCAGTGCTCTATAGCCTCATTTTGAGGGTGGGAGTTGAAACAGTTTATGACCAGGATGTGAGGGGTCTGTAGATATTTTCACAGCCCTATTTTTTTACTCATGCAGTATCCAGGTCCTTGACTGAAAGCAAGTTGGTAGTAATTGTTTTTTTCTGCAGTCCTAATTACTCTCTGAAGTCTGTGTCTGTGCTGTTGGGTTGCAGAACCAAACCAGACAGTTATAGAGGTGCAGATGACAGACTCAATAATTCCTCTGTAGAACTGGATCAGCAGCTCCTTGGGCAGTTTGAGCTTCCTGAGTTGGCACACAGAAAGAACATTCTTTGTTCTGCTTTTTTGATGGCATTTTTGATGTTAGGTGTCCATTTTAGGTCCATTTATGGAGCCAAGAGACCCAGCCTGGCTCTTCACTTGCAGCCGGGTAGTTGCGTGCAGGGGCTGAAGGGCACCGATTTATGCCTTGAGGGGTCTTCTTTTTGCACAGCCCTTTGTGGTCTTCTGGGATCTTCTCCATTCGGTCCAGTGGCTTCCTCCCTTCGCAAGTGAGCAATCCCAGGGCCCTCCCCTCCCCTGGCAGACCTTCCTACCTCCTCCCTCCCCGCCTGCCCCCTCCCGAAGACCCTCCACAAGCCACCTGGAGCCAGACCTGCTTCCCATCTTTGTTGCAGAGAGAGTTCGCCCTCTTTTGCCTGCTGCGTGGTGCCTCCACCCAGAAGCCTCCGCCTAAGAGCTTTAGCGAAAGAGGCAAATGCGGTGGTGGCCGTTTGCGTGGCGCCTTCCAAAGTCAAACGAAATTCCCTTCGGGTGATTTCCTTAAATGGAGCTGCAATGCAAATTCAGTCAGTAAAGGGAAAAGAGGCCCTCGAAGGGCAGCCGTGTGTCGAAATGAAAGGATATTGTGCTGGCACAATTGCTTCTTCAGCCTCTGTTTTAATTCCTCAGGCCCTCCCATTCAGAGCCCGAGTGGTGGAATTTCATTAAGCAAATTGGTTTATTCAGCTAGGCCAGAGGTTTCCAAGCTTGGCCACTTTAAGGCTTTGTGGACTTCAACTCCCAGAATTCTCCAGCCAGCAGAGCTCACTCTCTTGCGATCCCTTCCTCTGCAATCTCTCTCCACTTTAGGAGGTTGAGAAAAAGCAGGCATAGCTGGCTGGAGAATTCTGGGAGTTTCAAGCTTCTCCTCTAATACATAAACATTGTGAAGGTTCTATTGATTAAATAATACAGTTATAATCCAGTAGTAATAGTAGAGTAACATGTGTTACTTATTAATTAATATGTTATCTACAAGAGACAAGGAATACTTGCCAATTATTATTTATCATTGTTTATTATGAACTATGAGGTCCACAAGTCTTAAAGTGGCCAAGTTTGGTGACCTCTGAGCCAGGGGTGGGATTCTAACAGTTTGCACCTATTCGCTAGAACCTGTTGTTAACAGTCTAAGCAGTTTGGAGAACCAGTTGTTGGAAGAAATTCCTGGCCTAATCCTGTCAGGAAGGCAGGAAGGAAACATTCTGGTGTTGCTTACGGAAACTGCCTCTCCGTTAACCCTTATTACATTCTTGGCAGGACTAGACTCCCTGTCTCTGGAACGTCTCTGGAGTTTTTTCCCCCTCCTTTGCTGGTACTTTGCTTGTGTGGAGGGACCATTCAAAGTTACAATGGCACTGAAAAAAGTGACTTATGACCATTTTTCACACTTGCGACTGTAGCAGCACCCCCACAGTCATGAGAGGCCAGGCGAGGAGATGCGTGCCTCGATGTGAGTGATGTTGAGCTGGCCACGCCCAGCCAGTCACATGACCACCAAGCCACGCCCACCAACTAAGCCACGCCCACGTAACCAGTTGTTAAAGGTCTGGCCTGTGATGCCTGTTGACTTCTGCTGAAGTCGGACCGGAGGATCATTGGTTCCGAAAGAGCCAAGAGGGCTCCTTCCATGGGCTCCTCCTGGGTGACCAGTGAAAGTGCGGCTGAATGTGGGGCAGGCGGATGGAATAATCTTGGCTCAGCTGGAGGAGAGAAAAGCTCTGGAGGTAGCAGAAGGACCTCCGGTAGATTCCCCAGGACCTTCGTCCAGCCGAGAGGACCTGCCTTCTTCCTCAAGGCCTGAGATTCCTTCGCAGGAGTTTCCTGAAAGAAGAGATCTCGCACAGGACACAGGATCAGCCCTGAAGGTCTGGAGGTGTTGGGTTTGGGGTCCCGGGCCAGGGGATTAGCAAGCAGGTTTCTGTGCCCAAGGAGACCCCGGCTGGTTATCAAATCACGGCAAATCCTGATTTTGAGCGACGTGCAATTCACCTGGGAGAGGGAGGACCCTCCGGCCTTCAGGGCTAGGGAGATGCAGATCAGCGCTGATCCAACGCCAGCTGTTGATTGGATCTGATTTGATGGCTCAGATTTAATTCAGAAAGCTCAGCCGATTAGATTTGATGCTCTGATTCAGGGTGGCAAGCCAGGCTGATTCAATTTTCCCCATCGATTCCAAAGCAGCTGATCTGATTATTCAGATTAAACACTTAATCCCGTTCTGAGATTCAATCAGAGCAATTGCCACACCAAAGGTGATCCCTGCTGGCTCCAGGAATCCTGCCTGGCCACCCCTGACCCCCCCACCCCCCACCCCATGGCTTTGGGGGCAGGGGGCTCCTTCTCCTGGATTGCAGGCACTGCAGGAAGAGCAGATGGAGGGGGCGGCAGGGCAGGGGGGCTAGTTTGAGAGCTTAAAGCGGGGAGGCAAACGAAACCTCCTTTTCCCCTTAGAATCTGGTCCTCCCCCCTCAAGGAAGTGCAGAAGACAGGGAGGCGCGCTTGGTGAGAGCGGTGGGCACTGCCCTGGGGCTCTCAGCGGTGCTACTCCCACCCTAGTTTTGTCTCCTTGGGGCCAGGAGGACCCCTCCCCATGTTTCATGCAGCCTCTTTCCCCTTCCTCTTTTCTGGCTTGGGTTCTCTCTACACCCACTTAATTCTTCAGGGATCACAGCGAGTTCCCGATTTGGCTTTCACAAGACAGCAGGGGAGGTTATTCAGTTTCCTTCTCCTCAGTTTTTCCTGGTAGCCCTTCCTAAACCCTTCTTGCTGCTGCTGCTGTGTGTTTGTGTGTATGCGGGGCTCCTGCTCGCACAAACGGTGTGATGGTGCAGCTGAAAAGCAGCACCCACAGCGGCAGCCCAGGTGGTAGCCAGGCTATTATAGGGCTGAGGCTCCCTTCCTTCCTTCCTTCCTTCCCTCCCTCCCTGCCTCCTTCCTTCCTTCTTCCTTTGAACTTAGCACTAGCACTGCTTCATACTGTAGTGTTTACAGACTTCCTTCCTTCCTTCCTTCCTTCCTTCCTTCCTTCCTTCCTTCCTTCCTTCCTTCCTTCCTTCCTTCCTTCCTTCCTTCCTTCCTTCCTTCCTTCCCCGGTCCCATTTCTTCACCCTAGGTAAACAGCTGGCTGTCTCCCATCCGTGACTTGCAAGCCAGCCGAGCTGAATGGGAAGAGGGAAACCTTCGGGGGCTGGGATGAATATTAATGGCCGGGGAGATGGAAGAAGGAGAAAGTGGAATCTCTCCATGCAGAAAAAAAAAAACTAGTTGGTGATTAATCATTTGCGGTGACTTGTAGCTGCAGAAACCAAAGCAATCAGTGGAATGTGAAAGAATCATCAAGGGAAGAAAAGCTTTAGAATAATATCTTCGTTTCCGTCTCAGGGACGGGCAGCTCCCCACCCCTCCACCCCATCGCTCTGGGCTCCATCTTGTTATGGGGGGAGGGGGGGGGTTCTCTCATGAAGGGGGGGGGGCCCGCCCCCCACCAAAGCCCCCCCCCCCGGGGGCGGGGAGCCCCCCCCCCCCCCCCCCGTGGTACGTCCCTTTGCATTCGTTGGCATGCACCTCCCGTCTGCTAGCAGGATGCGAGTGCCGCTTTGCCTGTCAGCCTCATGTCAGCCCTGACTCATTTTGCTGCCATCTGGGCATGGAATTCTCTGCCTGCCTCCTGGTCCCCCTTCTTTCTTTCTAGGGGTGGGGATGGTTCTTCGGCCCCGCCGTGGAGATAGTAAAGCGAGGGCCACGCTACGGATTCCTCGCAGGGAAGCCAAGAGCTGCCAGTCGGGGATGCTCAGTGCCCGCTCCCCCAGGGGCATAACAGGGGCCTTTGGGGCAGTGGGGGCGGATTCCATTTTTTTTACCACCAGTTCTGTGGGCGTGGCTTGGTGGGTGTGTCAGCTGGGGCTCCATTCAAAATCCAAGAAAGAAATACTTAGACTCCTTTAATCAGAGAAAAGGTATCTTTTACTGGAAATCAAGTGGTAGCAACAAAAGAATTCTGAATCGGAGAAAATGGGCGCGTAAATCACCTATAAAAAGTAATGGCCACGTTCCCACCCCCAATAGTTCAATTGGCTCATCCAATTAAAAGTTGTGTAGATCAATCATCACGTGGGCATCTCCAGGTGGTGATGAGGCCTCTGTCCCTTGACCTTGACATAGTTTGATAAAAGGTTGCAGCTGCGCATAGCATAGGATAGAAACCTAAGCAAGAATGTAGCCCCCCACCCAGCTTATACTCAAAATTTCCGCTACTGGTTCTCCAGAACTGGTCGGAACCTGTTGAATATCCACCTCTGGTTTGGAGTCTGAGTAATCCCCCAAACCTCCATTTTGAGGACCAAAGGAGAAGGAGAGCCATCAGGACCAGATGTTGTGGTTAGCTGGCAGCAGGTGTGGACAGCTGAGGAGAGCAAGGACTCATATGAGGGCCCAGGACCATCAAGGGGTGGACTGCTACCTTCAGAGATTGTGGGGGATGGCAGCAGTGATGAAGAGGCCCCCGAGGAGCCTGTGCCAAGTGCGTGTGCGTGCAGGGTTGCTCATAGGAAAGAGCAGCTGCAGCAGCATGGGCGACTTGAGAGTAAGGCTGCAAGGTAATGGCCCCTCCTTCAAAAAGATAAAAGCCAGCTGTGAACGAATGTTCTTTGCAGAAAGCAAAGACGTTTTGAAGCTCAGCCTCGTGGACATTGCAGTATCTTAGTTGGTATTTGAAGACTCCTGTGTTGTGAAATATTTCTTACCTGTGATTCTTGACAGCCTCGCAGAGTTTTGGTGAGGCTGGTGCTTATCATAGTTAATTAGTTTGCAGCACTTTTAACCGGGGATTCATAAGAATCATTAAAAGGTTTCTGTTCCCTTTGGTTCATGTTTGTTTCATGGGAAAAGGGTTTGGGTCAGAACACCAGAGGAGGAGAAGGAAGGAGACCTGAGTCACAAACTACCCGTGAGGTGGAGGTCCACTTACTGCCCTTTCAGTGTCCTCTACCCATCTTTGGTATGTTTCTCCACCCCTTGGATGAGGGCCTCCTCTCATACAGAGAGGTTGGGTGACCATCAGCAGATGTTGGGGTGCAGTGGTGATGAGCGATCAGGTCCTGGTGGACTTGCCACCTTCACGTGGGTTGGAGGAGAACAACCTGGAATCAAAGCAAGATCCACCTCCCAGCTCTCCCCGGGGTAACCTCTCCACCTTGTCCCCCAGTCATCTCCAGCTGTAAGAAACCTTCAAACGTGGCCTCTCCATCCATCATATATTTTCTCCAAATCATTACATATCTGATATTAACACAGTGGAGAAAGTCCAGAAATATTTCACAAGAAGGGTTCTCCGCTCCTCTACTCATTGCAGAATACTTTATACCGCTAGACTTGAAACTCAAGATTTAGAAAACTCAGAACTATGACACCTTTGGTCCGATCTAAGTATAGTATATAAAATCATACATTGCAATATCCTACCTGTCAATGAATACTTCAGCTTCAACCATAACAATACAAGAGCGAACAATAGATACAAACTCAGGGTTAACCGCACCAAACTGGATTGCAGGAAATACGACTTCAGCACCAGAGTGGTCAATGTCTGGAATCCTCTACCCGACTCTGTGGTTTCTTCCCCAAACCCCAAAAACTTTAACCTTAGACTGTCTCCTATTGACCTCACCCCTTTCCTAGGAGGTCTGAAGGGAGCGTGCATAAGCGCACCTACGTGCCTACCATCCCTGTCCTATTGTTTCTTTTATTTTTCTTATATGTATCCATGTATTCATAGCTATATTTATACTTATACCTATTATCTTGTAAGCGATTGACAAACCAAATAAAATAAAAATAAAATAAAAATCTCCCAGAAGTGGAAGAGGCAGATTTTTTCTCTTCATTCATGACTAATAACTGGGAGCAGAGAACATCTCGTTTTTATGCAGGTGATCCTTATCTGAATTCATGTAGAAGCTCACTTGAGGCCAGAGGTTAATTTTTAGCAGCAGGATGCCATAAGCGTTGGAAATTTATTAAGAGAGCGACTAGACGGAGCAGCCAATTTCTTTGGAAGGAAACGATAAACTCCGCGGTGACTGGGTGATGATCCAAATCAGGAGAACAGACCCAGTGGACCAGGGATCCATCTTCTTCCCTTGACCTGAAGATCTATTCTGGGTGATCACACGATCTCTCTCCCATTCCTGCAAAACCAGGGTGGGGTCAGGGAAAAGGGCCTCTGGAATGGCTTCCTTCTCCAAACGTTTTGTTCTCCAAATGTCCAGCGTGTTGTGTTCTGACCTCAACTCTCTAGTAGGGGCTGGGCTGTGTCCGTCCCCCCGCCCCCCGTTCTTTCTGTCCTGGGGGTCCCTGGAAGCTAAGCTGAGAGCCAGAAGGGGGGGCTTTTTTTTTTGCCCACCTGTGGTTCCTTCTCCGTTTAGCTAAGGAAACATCTCTGAAAGGCGCAGGAGGTCTGGTCCCTTCAGATGCTTTTATAAATGCATATTTGAGAGGAAATATGTTCACACATCCTCCTCTAAATGGAAGCGATGCACCCGTGAACTTCTGTGAACATGACGCAGCACAAGAAACTGGCAACCTGATGGGTAAGTGACCCATTTTCTCCACTGATGAGACTGGAGTAGAAGATAAAGCTGTACGAGGAAATTTTTTTTTTGTACCAAGGTTTCAATCGCTGAGATTAACAATTTAAGCAGCTCCGATTCTCCTTGACTTCATGATGAGGAAGTTGAGAATGAGGTGCAGGAGCTGAGCCGGGTGGAACTGGCAACCAAGCATTTGGTCAGATGGAGCTCAATGGCCCTTTGAGACATTCCAGAAATGAATCCGTGTCTTTTTTCGGTAGCAAGAGCCCCCCCCCTGCCCCCTCCCCAGCCCCCCAGCCTCCAAGTGAGTGGGGGAGAATTAGCATGCAGCTTGCTGGTGCAGCCAGCCTCAGCAGGAGACAGAAATGGAGATTAATTATCAAAAGTGAGAGCCGCAAAAGCAATACTGTCTTGAAACCTTGAGGGAGAACCTTTATCAATGATGCTTTATGGGCTGCCAAAGGAAACAGCAAGTGATCAATCAGGAGGCCATTGGTTAATCTTGGAAAGAGGAGTAAGCAATATATTGGGAATTCTGGACTTGTGGCGATAAATGTACTTGGTGTAAGAATATCAGTTCTTGGCCAATGTTGCTTTTGTAGATTCCAGAACATTCTTTGCTTATCTCTTCCCCCCCCCGCCCCCCATGGGCCCAATGACGAAGGCTCAGGGCTAGCTTCTCATTGGCAGATGATAATAGATAATAATTCTTCAAACATCAAATTAGTCTCTTTCTTGTTGGCTATATCATAATAGTAGCAGAGGTGGGATTCAGCAAGTTCTGCCGGTTCTGGAGAACCAGTAGCGGAAATTTTGAGTAGTTTGGAGAACCGGCAAATCCCACCTCTGACTGGGGATTTCACAGTCTCCTTCCCCTGCCACGCCCACCAAGCCACGTCCACAGAACCGGTAGCCAAAAAAGTTTGAATCCCACCACTGAATAGTCGTGCTTTCTGGATAGTGCAGCGTTTCTCAGTCTTGGGCCCTTTCAGACGTATGGATATCAGCTCCCAGCATTCCCCAACCAACTTCTCCATGCTGGCTGGAGAATTCTGGGAGTTGAAGTCCATGTAATTTAAAGGTGGCCCAGGTTGAGCAAAAACACTGACATAGATTACGGCTAAGTTGCTCAGTTGTTTCCCAGCTGCATCGAAGCAGATTCCCAACTAGATTCATCATAAACACACTTTTAAAAAAAAGTTAATTATGTTTATTTTTAAAAGAGAGGCAGCTGGAGGGAATGTTTGTTATCATTACCTACATTTCTCTTTCAACTGTGAAATATTGGAAGTTGGTAATAATAATATTATGGAAATATTTCTATTCTCACTTTTCTATTTAAAACAGCCAAAGGGGTATATCAAAAATAAAGTCCCACCCAAGGATTTAAAAACAGCACAGGACCCCAAAATCCCAGGGAAAGCTGCTAAGATGCTCTCAAGCCCCCTGTCTGTATTTGCTAGAGCTGGCTAACCAACTGGAGGGATTTTGGTACTCTCTCCAAAATGTCGCAGGCGAATTCCTGGATAATTTTCTGTGTAAGTAGAGCCCAGCTCAGAAAGCTAAATTAGCTTGAACTTGAAACCGACCAGCTGTAAATTTGGGATGCCGACCCTCCTTTTCGCCTGTCAACACAGCTGTCTGCAGAGATAAAGACCACTCCGTTGTACATGAGCTACATGGGATTTTAGAAAAGCTCGTTTTTATTTTTAATCTTTCCTTTCCCTCCGTCCTCACAGTTGGACTGGAGATTGAAAATCATCTTAGGTAAATTGCTTTTGGGAGCACTTTAAAGCTGCTTCCCAGCAAATTCATTTCATGGAAAATTATTTGTAGGAATCATTTTCGGGAGGAGAGCTATCAGACAGCGAGCAGGTGGGTGGAAGGAGAAACAGGAGGAGCCGGGAACCGGCAGTCTCCTCCGAATGACATCATCGTTTGTGCAGTGACATCATGACACACGGAGATGATGTCACTGCGGCTTCTCCTGGGCACCAGCTCTCCCCAGTCCCCAAATGGATGATTACTGTGTGCAAGGGGTAAGCTGCCTTCCCCAAGTTCACTCCCTTGGCAGTGATCAGTTTAGTGGTCTCCTGAATGTCTAGGGCGGTTATTGTCTCAGAAAAAAGGAAAAATTAAGAAAAATAATCTCACTAGCCAGAATATATCTCAGCTCTGTCTTATTCAGTGCACAACATCCATTAAGGAGTGAGGGGACTAAACCCCCTCCTTTATTTCTCTTGTTATATTTAATCACCCTTCTAGCCAGAGTCAAACGTGGGCTTTCCAAGACTTATTGTCATTTTTTTTGAGAGCTCCTTAGATGATTCTGAGTCAGTAAAGCAGGAATCTGGACTCTCTGCGGTTCACTCCTCCTTGACAAACATTAATCGAATGAAAATGTGAAGACGGATGATGTCAAAGATGACAGCAACCGTTGTTCGGTCTGTAGGGCTCTTGATGAGTTTATTTCATTTCCTGAATGGTAACCTTTAGATTAAAACTCTCAAAAGAGCTGCTGGATTATGGGAACTGCATTCCAACAAATCTGAATGGTGAAAATGAGAGAATAAGGTTTGATGAGGTGAGTCCGACGCATCGCCTGCCACGGCCTCCTTGCCCTTTGAGCCAGCTGGGGCCTCTCGCCTTGTCTCTGCTCTGCCATCCAAGTCAGGACTCCTTCATCAACCTTCCCTCTGGCTGGAGTGAGAAATTGCTGCCCGGCTGAACCTCCTCGGGGGAGACGTGTGAAGGGACCGTCCTGAATGCTAATGAACACCCAGGCGATGTCGCTGTCCCTGGAGCCCGGGGGGGGGGCTTCAGGGGGCCTGTTTGCTCTGGCAGAGGAGCAACAAGAGGAGTCCCATGGGAGAAGGAGGAGTGGACGCTGATCGAGGGTTGATTCCAGCCTGGAGCCGTTCCAGAATCAGTGGCCTGTCCTAACCACGGGGGAATAAACACATGCTTTTAATTCATCCTCTGTGGACGATGCTCCCTTAGGAGGGATCTGGGTACTGAGGTTAAAGAGCAGTAAACATGAGCTTCCGGTTTCATTGCTCATCCTTCCTCTTCGGAAGAAGCAACTGAAGGGCCCTTCCCATGGAAGGCGGCTCCATCTCCAAGACCATTATGCCTGGTTGTGTGGTATCACGATGGAGCTGAACCATCGCGGGGTAAAATTTGTGTAGAAACCACCCTGGATGTTGAATGCAGAACTTTTTTGAAAGCAAGGGCAATCATGTTGGTCCATGGAGAAGCAGGAATTCTTAACCTATGGTTGGAAATAACTTCATTTGGCCCAATAAAACTAGAGCAAACAAGGGTGCAGTTTTTGCAGTTCTTCTGGGATGAGATTGTAGCCTGGATGCCTTTGGGAGAGGCGGAAGGAGACTCCCCAATTGTTTTTGGGGAGCTGTCCAGCAGTTCAGTGGTCAAAGCTCCAGAGGAGCTGTCCAGCAAGAGATTGGCTGACCAGGATAAGACATCATTTGCCGCTGTAGGAGCTTTGACTGTCCTGCTCTGGGCTTTGGGGGCTGTCATCAGAACCTCAATCTTGAACAATGCCCAGGCATAGCTTCACTCAAGGAAGATGCTCCACAGCCAGATGGGCAACGAAGTACTGACCAATAGATTGACTCGGCCTCCAAGGTCTTAAAGGCGATCAGGAGGTGAAATACTTGTAAGAACCAGTCAAGGTGTCCTAATCCAGACTCCCCAATTTGATCAACTGCAGCGGTGGGGACATCAGCTTCTGGGATCCCCCAACCAGTATGGTCCTTTTGAAGAATGCCAGGAAAGGGTTAGCAGCCGAGTCTTCCTTTTCCTAAGGAAATCCCACTGGATTGAATAATGGGAATCATGACCCCACCTGCAGCCTGCCTTGTTTCCTGGTCTCCAGTTGCCTATAGAGAGATCGTGCGAGGAAGCTCTCTCGCTTGACTCCGTTACGTATTCCTGGCCCAGTTCTTGTTTTCAGGCAAAACTCACCCTTCCTTAAAGATGAATAGCAACTGCTTATTAGACGTCCTTTAGACAGGTGAGAGCTATTCCAGGGGCCAAATACCAAAAAGGCTTTTATCAGGCACAAAATAAGATGATGCGACACGCACCAGTGCTCATTTTGTGACCTACCAGTATGCTATTTTCCACCCACCCACCCAACCAGTTAAATCCTTTCTGAGATCCTAGATATTCCTGGAGTTCAGCCAGCAGTTACATTAGCTTATTAAGTGTTGAGTTAGAGAGGTGCAATCTGCCTCAGTAGAGGTTGCACTCATGAAAGAACGTACATCATTCTCTTTCCCATTCCTGAGCTGGGACTCTTTTCCTTCCTGGTTCTCCAACCAGCCTCCATGGGGTGGATTCTAATTATGCCCACCCTGCCTGGCCGTGTTGAGAACCGGAATCCAACCAGCTTCAGGTCTGACTGGAAAACATCTCCGAAACTCTCAAAGGAGCGCGAGGGTCCCCGGGAAGTGGGGCGGGGAGGGGGGGAGTGGGCCATTTCACCTGCATGGATCCCTCCCCTACCAAGTCCTGCCTCACTTCCTGACTCCATTCAAGCAAAACTGGGCAGCTTGAAGGACGGCGCATCAATGCAAGGTTTTTGTGCGAGAGAGAGATATGACCGAGAGGACATAAAGACAGGCAGGCACCAGATGAGTTCATTTTGCAAAGCCAGGCCGATCCCTTCTGTGTTCCCCACCAAAGGCTTCCTTTGTGCCCCAATCCTTTGGCAGCCTGTCCTGAGGGCTCTGCACATGGCTTCTCCTGAGAGCTGACAGTCCAGCTGAAGGCTTCACCTCTGCCAGCCAGAGCGGATTAAAACCAACATAAGCAATGGGTAGCCTCTCATTTGTCATTCTGAGGCTGTTTTTCTATTCAGCCCTATTGGAACACACACAAACACAATTTCAATTTCATTTTCATTTGGACATTTTATTTATTTATTAAATTTATAAGCCACCCATCTCTCTCTGGAAAAGGACTCTTAATTAAGCTCATGGAACAGATGCAGTTGATGTTAATTTAAGGGTTTGTGGAATTTGCTTCTCAAAATGGATTAATGGCAGGGTAGAGATGATGACATCACTGGGCTGATGACTTGAGAAAACCATCAAAGCAGGAATGAATACGAGAGACTTGCTTTTGAGGAATAACATTGAGAACTAGGTACTTGGCTCCTCTTTCCCACTAAGGAAACCTTTCTTGAGAGTCATTTGGGAATGAAATTTTGCCTCCTGGCTCAGAATCACAGCTAGGAGCCCCTGAGATGTTCTGAGATGTTTGAAGTCATTGTAAAGGCTGCTGTGAGTTACTTTGCTCCACCTACCATAAATTGTGGAATGACATAGAATGATCACCGTCTGGATTTTGCTGTATGACTCTGGATTCACAAAGAGTTATGCAATCCCCCCTTTAAAATGTGTATTTTTAAATATGAGGCGTCATAAATGACTTTCAGAGCATGGTATTTCAACTTGTCTTTTGATGAATGTAGGGTTTGGGAAGGGATTTATGGCTGAGCACGGTCCAAATTCCCAGGGCTAAACAGACAGCAAATGGCTCCGGCCTGCTTTGTCTTTATTTTAAAAGAGATGGGTTTATTTTATATAATGGCTGATACAGTCACAATATGATGCATATGAAACTTCTTTGATTTAACTTTGTCATCCTGCAGACTATTTATTGAAATTCAGCTTGTTCCTTGCTTCCTTTTCTATAAAAAGCCTCCACGGTCAAAATAGATAGCCGATCTTTTTAAAAGCGAAAACAACCAGTAATTATCAAAGAAAGAATAAAAGTATACTGAAAAAAGTGAACAATCTTAAAAAAAAAAACCTGAACAACTCAGAGATAAAAATCAAAAACTCGATCTTGATTCCTACTGATTGCTACTGATCAGTAGTAACACAATTTCCACTTTTCTGAGGAGCTGAGTCACTTGGAAGGAGAGGCCAGCAGCGCTGGGTGTTCACCTCCCCGGTTCTCTCCTCTCTCTGAGAATCCTTTGCTGGGTTTTGCTTAGTTCATGCCAACATCTGGAGATGTTCATCATGCCAGATTCCAATGGAGAGGAAGAGCTGAGTTGCAGCTAGCCAGATGGCGAAGCGGGATTTTCTTGGACATCCTTTGGGCATCTTGTCCAGTTTGCCCAGATAATTCATAGGCAGCCTACCCACTAACTATCCTGGACTCATGCTGGCTTGAAAGGCAATGGGTGAACATGGTAACTATGTTGTAAGTCACAACATAGGTTGCTTTGTTCTTTGTCTCAGAGGGCTCTTCAACAGGGTGGAAAGTCCAAAGAATAGAATAGAATATGGTGTGTTTCCCTTGGCTTGACCATAGATTCATTTTCATAACAAATATGCCTGTGTAAGTCTCCCTTCCTTCCCCTTCAAATCAGTATATCATTTGTGTCTTTTACTGCATCATGAGAACGTGCTGAGATGCTGACATATCGGTCATCAGGTTCTTCTTGTACGCTCTAAGATAAATCAACAAAACTTGGTCGACATTAAGAGACCTCAATCTCACCTAATCCCCAGAATCCAGGGAGAAGGGAAATGTAGCCTTCCAGAAGCTCCAGTTACTTGGTGGAGACTTGATCTTCTGAAAACGACCCTTGTGTGGCAGGACATCAGATTAGAGCAAGTGTCCAATAATTTCCCAAGTTCAAGGAGTCTCAAGAGACACACTTTCTTGGGCACCTGGGTTCTCAGAAACTCTGGGGAACCCGCATTTTGGCCTCTGTCTGCTCAGAAACCTGGTTTTCCTTTCAAGCCAGACAATACCTTGGGAGAGAGGAAAGCCAGTTCACCATCTCCTAGGTGGTCATTCCAGGGTGGACCTCTATGGCTTCCTAGCCTTGATGCGGTCTTAGGTCGGCCTGCCTCGCGCTCATCCACTCCCCTCTCTGATAGCAATTGCAGCAATCTTTTTCTGATTAAGGACTCCATTTTTAAATACTTTTTTTTAAAATAAATTTTATTAAGTTTCCAAATTTTAAAACCATAAAACAAAACTTTATACATTGTTATCAACATCAAGATAGCTTTTGCATTTCCTCACATTTTTCAATAGATGTATTTACTTATTCCTTTACCATTGCATCTTGCTCTTACTATAAATCAATATCTTTTATCCTTACATCTCAATCTTCTTCATGGTATATTTACATATTTACACATTCCCTCATTCTTTTCCTAATTGCCATTTTATTTTCTTTTTATTTTCTTTTTATTTTCTTTTTATTTCATTTTATTTCTTTTTATTTCTGGACTTTTAATTACTCTCCCTGTCTTTGCCTAACTTATTTGTGATTTATAGTTGGCTTGGCTTGCCTCACCTGTTTAAAATTTAAATAAGAATATTTGTTACTGTTTTTGCTCAAAATAGCCCACATTCTCCTGTGGACCTTTGCTGTCCTGACTTCTCTGCCACTCCCCATTAGGCCCTGAGACCCAAACAAACATCTGCAGCCAGATTAGTTGAGAGGGATGTGGCTGCGTCATATTTTGTACAATGGGAAAACTGGGAGCAAACATAAAAATCCCATTTTAGGTTCAATTTTCTTTTGCGGCCTTTCCAAAATTTAAATATAATTTCATCGAATGGCTGCCCAAAGGGGAGGTGTGTGAGTTTCAGTGCACCGCATGGAACACCACTGAACACTCTGGCAGTAGATTGCTACCAATAAACAAATTGATTAGCCTAATGAGATGCATGCAAATGTCCAAGAGCACTTGGAGTGGAGTTCAGCAGCAAAGCAATATCTTTCTGTAATTAAAATCCCGGAGACGTCTTTACATTCCCTTCCTCCAAGTAAAAAGTTGCTGAAACTTAGTGCCTTTTGTCCCAAAAAGTCTGTGACTTGCATCTCAGTTCATCAGAAAAATGCTGTAAGTCTTTTCCGGAAAGGGCGCCAGCTCAGTTACGCTGGGCGCCTCTAGGCTAGCCCATAAGAATGCTTGGTTGCTTAATCTATCATTCGTTGGAGTTTTTCCCCATATCCTACTCTGTAAACCATGGGGCACAGAGCCACACAATCAAAGGAAGGCAAAGCGTAGAGCTTTGCATATTGTGTAAAGACGGCCTCGGAGGACAAATGAGGGTCTCTGTGATGGATGGGACCACCTCCTCTGGTCCGGTTGAGCCTCCCGGTAACCACAAACCGGGGTTCTACGCTGCTTTGGTGTTTGTGGGATAAACTGCTGATGGAGTTGGGTAGGTTTCCCTGCCTTCTTTCGTGGAGTTTAGGGCTAGGGTTAAAAGCTTGTTTATTTTTCCAGGCCTCTAAAAAGCTTTAGTTTTATTGTTCCAGTTTGTTTTTCATTTGCGGTCCTTTTTATTGAAGATTTCACAACATTTTTGTAAGCCGCCCAAACCCATAAAGGGACTGGATGGGAAGTAAATTTCCTAAATAAAAGAACTCCACAAATTTCCCCCAGAGGTAATAAATGTTTTGCTTATGGCTACCCTGAGTAATTGTTTATGCAGTAGATAGTTGCCTTCAGTCTTTTTAGCTGACAGATGGATTCCATCAGGGCATTCTGGGGGTCCCTACTTGCAGGGCAGGGGTCTGATTTTCATGCTGCCTCCAGCATATATCCATGTTTGGCTGCAAGCGATACTGGCTGGGGGTACCAGTTGCCCCCCACCCCCTTCTGGAAGGCCAACAGCTTCCCCAAGAAGGATAGATAGATAGATAGATAGATAGATAGATAGATAGGATAGATAGAATAGATAGATAGGATAGATAGATAGATGGATAGAGATAGATAGATAGATAGATAGATAGATAGATAGATAGATAGATAGATAGATAGATAGATGATATATTGAGAGATAGATAGATCAGTGTTCCTCAACCTAACATTAAGCTGTGTGGACCTTAATTCCCAGAATTCTCTAGATAGCTGGAATTCTGGGAGTTGAAGTCTACGCAGCTCGGAAGTTGCTGAGGTGGAGAAATACTGCAATGGATTGTGGGATTTCAAAATCTCTGAGCTGTTTTTGAGGTTTTTTTCTTTCTTTTGGGTTTCTCACATCCACATGGCACCTTGACGGATTCCCCAGGTGCCTCTCCAGCCGCAACGGCTTTTGCCTGGCTCTCCCTGTGGAGCGCTCACAGTTTTGCAGAAACTTCGGGATGTTTTACAGTTTTACCCTGGACGAGAGCCAAAGTCCCCCTTCGCTCCCTGCCTCTCTCTTAGCCAGCACAAATTATCTCCAAGATTGATTTTTCTGCCAATTTGTGTCGTACAGCATCTGTCCAAAGCAAACAAATCTCCACAGCCCCGTTGTTGACATTGTCAAGAGGAGGTTCCATCACCGGACCTTAATTTCCCCAAAGCCTTTTTTCCTCCAGGATAATAGAATTTGTCATTTAAAAATAAATAAATAAATAAAACGATGCATTGTTTAATTCATGCCTGAATTAAAAGGAAATGACTCCGTAAATGCATTTCCCTGCCAATTTGTGATTCCCCTGCTAATAATACGTCGTTTCTTGAATAGATTAAAATTTGGGGGAATTAGTCACCAACTGAACTCACGTAAGGGTTTAATGAAGAGGGAGATTTGCTTTGGTAATTGGGCGAATTGTTCCTGGCCAACCTGATCTGCCGGCTTCCATGGGTGGTTGGTTGTCTGGCCGTCCTGTCCCGGCAGGGTGATGGAGTCTGCAAGCCAAGAGGAATCGGGGAGCGGGAGAAGGTTGAGGATTGGGGGTCCAGGCTGGCACGAGGAGTTGCTCCTTCACCGGCTGCCCCTCTTCCCTGCCCTCTCAAGACCAGAGTGGCAGAGCCCGGTGTGCCAGCGCTACCTGCGGTTGGCAATTCGTCTGGGCTAAGACAGGGTGGAGAGGTTTGGGCCCAACTCCAGGGAGGCCCTGGTGGGAACGGAACTCCAAAACATCTGGACTGAGAGCAGAATGGCTGTCAGCACAGCTGGCAGAAGCACTTACCTGACTGAGGCCAAGCAAAGGGGCACCTATGACAGTCTGACAAGAAGCAATGCGTGGAAAGTGATCAAAGGGAGATCCAACCAAGAACCAGAGAAGCTTCTTGGATGAGAAGCGAAACGTCTTCAAGGAAATATAAAATCCAGTTGCCTTTTGAAGAAGCACCTTTGGGACAACCAGGACCTAGAAGACTGAGAATCTCCATAGAAATAAACCTGGAAATAAGGAGAAATTTCCTGATAGTGACAACCATTAATGGGTGGAATGCCTCCAGAAGTTGTGTGCGCTCCGTCCCAGGAGGTCGGGAAGGTTATAGGGCCTCTTGCTTAAGCAGAGTTGAACGTGAAGACTAGACCTCTGAGGTCCCTTCCAACCTAGTCATTCTGGTAAAATAAGGTTCAGGGCCGTGGGGCACTTGAAGTATCCCCGCTCTCTCCGCCTGCGGGCTGAGGGTCTCCTGTAACAGGCATTGCGGAATGGCCAAGTTGTGTGGCTCGAGAGACCAGGCCCTTTGAACTTGGGGGAGGAGGGGGAACCGGGGTTTGGCCCAGAATGACATCTTGCCTTGGGGAGGCCTCCTTTCAAGCTGCCCTCAGGTTATAGGACCCCCTGTGGAAAGGCGGATGGAGCCCAGTTGGAAGCAGGCCTGCCTTCTCCGGGCAAAACAGCCTGGCACCTCCTGTGCCCCAGAGACAATTGGGGGAGAAGCTCCCTGGAAACCTAGAACCTCTGGATAGAGTGACAGAGTCCGGGCTCGGGTTCCTTCTGTCTGATCCCGGCTTTGGTAGCAGCTCTTCCTCCCGTTCCCCAAGGCCACCCTCTTTGCCCATCCCGTGGAAGTGGGGAGCTGGGAGTCCCCGGCAGGAGGCAACGGAGGAGGAGGGCGTGGCTGACCATGCAGCAGAGAGCTGACCAAAGCGTCCTGGGGAGCGTGTGCGTGGAAACTCGCTGGCATCTGCTTTGAGGAGAAATCATTGGAGGACAAGAAGGTCAACGGGTCTCTTTGGTGAGGCGGAGACACTGCGGAGCAGGCAAGAGGAAGATCTGCTCGTGTTGGTGCCAACAAAGACCATTCTGGAGGCAAAGGGGAGAACGACGGTCTCCAGGTTCCTTGATGGCGATGGCTGGTTGCACTTTTGGTGGCCGCGTGTCACAGGGAAAACTCCCATTTTTGGTGACATCTGAAGTTCTGGAGAAGAGCTTGTCCTCCGGGTCCTTTGTGTGCTCAGCTGGCTTAGAGCAGAACCCAGGATGATGGATCGGGACGCTTTGGCCCGATCCAGGAAGGATCTCCCTGCATGCTTCTAAACCCAAGAGGCTCCGAAGAGCATTTCTGGGGCTCACCCCAATGGTGGACAAAAAGGGGGGAGCCACGTGTCCCTCGTGAGCCATGCAGGACACCTGGGCGGGCCTGTCTGGCAATTCCCAGAACAAGGAAGGGCTTCATCTGGGAATGGGCTGCTTGGTTTCATCTGTTCTCTGGCAAAATGAATGTTGATATCAACAAAACAGGCCTTGTTGTTTCTGGGCCCTTTGCCAAAACCGCAGCCTTTGGACCGCCCCCCGCCACCCCTGAACAGGCGGATGAGTCAGTGGCTGGGCCCTGGTCTCCTTTTCCAAAGAGCTCTTTCAAAAGAGGCCGACCTGGGATGGCCGCGGAGGTTCCTTCCCACACCTGGAAGTGGGAGGGGCCCTCCAGGTGTTGGCCTGGGCCGTCCTTGGGAGGGGGGAGGCTGGGAAGCCCCCTGCTGATATCTGGGGAGAGATTCAGCCGCCAGACCCTTCAGGAAAGCTGGGGGGGGGGCAGCAGGGGGAGGAGAAGCGCCAGGAGTGCCAGGAGAGCAGCTTCCCTGGCAGCACCTGGGTGGGCTCTTCACAAGCCCCCGTTGTCTGCCGTGGAGTCAGGACTACAGTTCTGGCTTTGAGGGGCCGGCAGCTGTTGGCAGCGTGAAAGCCAAGCTGGTCCGCCTGCCGGGAGCAGCAGTTGGTGGAGGGGAGGAAGCCCCCCCCCCCCGGAGCCGCCGAAGGGAAGGAAGAAAACGACTTTGGCTCTTCAGTCATCATCGCAACTTGTGGAGCGCTGATTCATGCCACAACTGGGAGCACCACGTTCCAAGTTTGGCTCTGCCGTCTTCACTGACGTCAGAGGCAGCCAACAATAGCTCAGGCCGGGGGGGGGGGAAGGGGGGCACCTGCAGCCGCCAGAAAGCGAGGGAGTCGAGCTCTCTCAGACGGGATGGGGGGGCCGTCAGGGGCGAGTGGACCCCCTCCCTGGAGGCTGAGAATTGCTGAGTGGGGCAGATCTGGGCTGGGGCCGCCGAAGTGGGCTCAGGAGGCGATGCTGCCGGTTTGAAGCTAGCATTTGGGCTGGGGAGCGGGCTGCAGCTGAGCATCACAAGAGTGTTAAGTGCTTCTCTGTAGTTCTGCCTGGTCTGTTTGGGAGACCAAGCCAAGAGTAGGCCGATCAGAATAGAGCTGGAAGGCACCTGGGAGGTCTTCTAGTCCAACCCTTTGCTCAAGCAGGAAACTCGATATCGTTCCAAACAGACGGTTGTCCAACAGTTTCTTAAACGCCTCCAGTGATGAAGCCCCCCCAGATTCTGAAGGCAACTTCTGTTCCCTTGGTTTATTGCTCCCACCACTAGGAAGTGTTTCCTTAATTCCAAGTTGCTTCTCTCCATGATTAGTTTCCATCCATAGTTTCTTGTCCTGCTTTCTGGTTCTTTGGAAAATAAGTTGTCCCCTTCTTCTTTGGGGTAGCCCCTCAAATACTGGAAGACCGCTGCCATTGTCACACCTAGTCCTTCTTTTCCCTAGATATCTGGTACATACCAGGCGATGACCACATCACGGGGCAACCGATGGACATGAAGTCATCTGCTGACATCGTTCATATCATCAGCGCCATGTTGTCATGAGTTGAGTTCAGGAGAAGCTGCAGCGGAAGCCATAACTTGGTTGAAGGCAGCTTCTGGCTTCCTCGCTGGGCAGGCCCTGGACTTTCTTGGTGGAATAGGGATGCTCTTCCTGGTCTCCAGGCCCTGCTCTAGAAGCCAGCCTGGGGGATGCTTCTTTGCTTGGGCTGGAGGAGCAGCTGGGAAGCAAAAGGAGGAAAATGGAAGACAAAAACTCCCACAGGTCCTAAAACTGGGGGCTCCAACTCTGGCGACTTTACCATTTGTGGACATGGCTGGCTGAGGAATTCTGGGTGTTGAAGTCCACCAGTCAGTCGTAAAGTTGCCAGAGTTGGAGACTCCAGGTTTAAAATCCTTGGAGAGCCAAGTTGGGGGCAGCTCCATGGACGTGGATTCTTCTCATTTTTGGAAGTCGTAGCTGCGACTTGGAGTCTGTTTACAAGCTGTTTTGTGCATTTGCAGTAGAAAGAGAGATCTGAACTGTGCCAAAAAGGGGGACAAAAATGTGCTATTTCAGTGGTGATTCCCAGGGTTGAAGCTCAATTCTCCCAGCAAGAAAAGAACCCATTCCCCAGAATGCTTGTCGCAACCTTTCCTCCTGCATGTCAAAGTTCTTGATTTTAAATGACAGAAACATTATCTGATAGCAACAGTTCTTTGAGACTCAATTGTGAGAAACCTGCCTGCCTCTGGGACATTAGCTGATATTGACTGCAAGATCTCAAACTTTTCGGGAAGATTTTTTAGATGGGACTTGGGGTGTGTGCGTGGGTGTGTGTGTGTGTGTGTGGATGCATTGGCCGTGTCCCTTCCCCCCCCTCCCCCCCCCAAATCAACATATGTGTGCACTCCAGCATGACAGGAAGGATCCAGCCTGGATCACCCTGACATAATAACTGGGGTTCCACCAATTACAAGCCAAAGTGAATTACAAGCCATTAAGGTGAAAATTATCTAAGGAAAGGGAGAAAATAGAGGTCCAGCAGGGAGACTGACCATTTCCCAACTAATGTTGGCAAAGTGTACATAATTTGCCCATTTATTGCAAGAATATTGCATTCCTCTTTCCTTTTAATGTAGCGATTTCAGCCCATTTTCATGAGCTAAGAACAGAACTTCCCTCCACAGAGGTGAAGGTGTGTGGAAGACAACGGTGTTGGTTACCCCCCACCTTAAAGGTTCAACCTGTTACCGAACCACATTCCAGAACATGCTGGCTTGAAATGAGAATATTTTTAAGAGATCTGAATTTTCTTGCTCTTTGTTCCGATGACTGAGGCTCTTGAGATTATGGCTGAAAGTATTTGGGAGCGCTTGAACTCACCCAGGCAGTTTTCAGGTGGTTCTTAACCTGGCTGGCCCAGCAACTGGGGGGAAAAACCCAGTGAAAACTGAGCTTAAAGAGAGGCCGTTCAGACAGAGAGCTGGGGGAGTGGGGAGGGGTCCTCGGGCTATGGCTTTTCTGGGTGCAGGTGGGGCTCCTTCTCCTGAGCATCCATCCCTAGACGAGTCCTTTGGGGGACCCAGGCTCGCTTCCAAAAGTCAGCTAAATCCACCAAGCCATTTTTAGAAGGCAGATCAGACAATCCAATTATGGCAAAAAGCTTTCGGTTAGGAAACTAAAAATAGCAACCGGAGAAAGTCTGAAAGCCTGCAAAGAGGCTGAATGGATGGAAGGGCTTTGGAAAAGATGGGGGCCTCCAAGGTAGGGAGCCACCACCAAAAAGGCTTCCAAGGGCCCCCCAATAAAAGAAATAGGAGACAACAAGTCTTACTTTAGAATCAGAGGTTTGTCTCATGGGCAGTTTGGAACATGAACAGCCAACGTATCAATACAATCTTACAGCATTACTTACATCGATAACCCCATTGCAGTGAGGTCCAGAGATAGCAGCTAGGTCCAGCAAGGAACAGCTACCCTCAGTGGCCATAATTTGAGACCCACCTCCTTCTTTTATACCTTTTCTTCTGACAGCCCCTCGGTAAGTGGAACTTTACTGGAGTTACTTCCTTGTTCCCTCATACGGATCGCCAGCTAACACATTTAACACATACTCGCGTGTACGTATGAAATCTCCTACCACCTGCTACTTTCAGTTCCCTGTTTCCCAAAGTCCAGGATATTCTTACTCCAAAATAACTCCTGAAACTAATTACTTTGCAGATACACGTTGCAAAAACAGCGCTGGCACAGCAGATTGCAAATATTTCATTATGCTTAGGAAATCATTGCAACCAGCACTTGGATATATCCTTTCATTTTGGGGCCTTTTTAATCAATCTGAGGCCGATACAATTGCAGCAGTTTTCAGAGCCCAGTTTTTCTCCTCTCACACACGGAAGGTGGGAAAGTCAAAACATTATACGGAGATTTGCAACCCATTGCTTAGTCCCTTTCCAGAGTTACAATAATACTGACCGGTCCTTGCGCTCATGCCACCGTATCCCCACCATCAGTGATGGGATTCAATTTTTTTTACTACCGGTTCTGTGGGCGTGGCTTGGTGGGCGTGGCAGGGGAAGGAGATACTGCAAAATCCCCCTTCCCTCCCCACCCCACTAACCTGCTTTCCAGCTCCGTTCTCCTGTGCAGGGCAACCAAAGGAGACCCAGCCGATCAGCTGGGGGTGTGGCTTGGTGCGTGTGGCTTGGTGCGTGTGGCTTGGCTTGGTGGGCGTGGCTTGGTGGGCATGACAGGGGAAGGATACATATATATAAAAACCCCTTCCCTCCCCACCCCACTAACCTGCTTTCCAGCTCTGTTCTCCTGTGCAGGGCAACCAAAGGAGACCCAGCCGATCAGCTGGGACTCAATGGGAGGTGGAGCAGAAAATTTCTGCTACCGGTGCTCCAGAACTGGTCAGAACCGGCTGAATCCCACCTCTGATCCACATGGTCACCGATAAAAATTCAGACACTTGGCAGCCAGCATGTAGAACCTGAAGAACCCTCCGAATCAAACGGGTGTTTCTTCTTTTGTGTGTGTGTGTGTGTGTGTGTGTGTGTGTGTGTGTGTGTGTGTCCATATAAAATGCACCAGAAGCTCTCCAAGATGCTCTCTGTTATGACAACGAGAACCTCTTCTAATGGCCTCCCTCAGCTTTAGTGGGGATCTATGGTGGTTCTTGGGCTGGCTTCGAAAAAGCCACGGCTCTGCGCAAATGCCCCTTCTCTACCCGGCTCTCTTTCTCCAAGAAACCCTGGAGTCCTAAGAACCCCTCTGCCAGGTTTGACCCCCGTTAGCCTCAGTAACCGGGTTTAGCAGGCCTGCAGCGGCTTCAGGGCTGAAGGCATCTGAGGGTCCCCTGGGTGTGGCTGGCCTGGCCTGCAAGCAAAAATGGCCCCTCTCTCCGAGGCGGGCGAGGGAGCGAGTGGCCGTCGCGGCTTCTCAAGGGACTGTCCCCCTCAGCTCCCTGGCGCTGGCAGCAGGCCTGGGTTCAAGGCTTCCTGCTCCCCCCCCCGCTGACATTGATTTAACCTCTGGGCTTTGCTGCCAGGCCTGGCCTCCTGCTGCAGCGATGCCCATGCTCTTCCCCCAAGAGGTGGGGGGAGAAGGGGGGGGGGAAGAACCACCACTCCCATGGGAGTCTTTGGGAGGCCCTGGAGCACAGCTTCCATTTGGCCAGCTGGGGGTGAGGGACTCGGTGTCCAGCGTATGTGCCACCTGGGCAAGGCCAGTGCCCAGGGGGCACCTCCCTGAAGGGCTCCCTGCGTAGACGGAACAGCCGTTCTTCTCCGCACTCAGCTTGCTCTGCCTTTTCTCTGGTTTGTGGAAGAGCTGCAACCCCTCCCCGCTTTGCTGCTTTGTTGGTCTTGTTAGATGCCAACCCTTCCCCGGAATTAGGCTGGCAGCCGACTTTATTCGCCAAAACCAACTTCTCCCCCTTCCTGAATGGCTCTGCCGTTTCTTCCTCCAGCTCCTTCCAGACGTCCCAAACGTTTCCATTTAGGGCGATGATCCCTTCCTGGCTTCCTTCGGCCTCTTGGAAGTGGCGGGGCTGAGCCTTCCCCTGGGGCAAGAGCTGTGTTCCGGCTGTGGCAGGAAGGACGCAGGAGGTTTTGGGGTGTCTTGAACGATTGCGGGAGCCAAGCTGTCCTGGGCCAGACGGAGCCCTTTGCCGATGGAGAGCCCCTTCTTCGGGTTGCTTCCGCCTTCCGCTGTGGGGCGCTGTCCACCAGACAAACAGAACCAGGATGCTTGGAAGGCCCGCCGGGGGTTCTTCTAACAGGCTTGGGGCTTCCAGGGGGGAGAAGTGAGGCTTGTGGGAAGAGGGCTGGTGGGTAGACCACACCTATGGTTTTGCCCCAGTGGCTGCATAAGTGAAGGTGCTTCTTTCTTTCTTTCTTTCTTTCTTTCTTTCTTTCTTTCTTTCTTTCTTTCTTTTCTTTTCTTTTCTTTTCTTTCTTTCTCTCTCTTTCACAGAATGCTGGCCTTGAGGACCCGCTGGGAATTGCTGCCAAGATCCCATTGCTCTTCACCAGCTGACCTTTCCAAGCTCTGGGCTCGGGCAGCCTGGAAGAACATCACTCTGGCTTCAACAAGCTTTCACCCACTATGGAAGGTCAAGCGCCTTTGTTGGGCCAGTGCTGGGCCCTCCAGTGGCTGCCCTCCGTCTTCTCCCCTCTGAGAAAGGGACTGGTTTGCAGGTGCGCCTGAGGAGAGGAAGGCACCTGTGTGCAAAGGATGAGTGCCCTCAGTGGGGGAGGGATTCTTGGCTTGACCACCGTATCCATCACTCTGGACTTCAGCCTGCACAGCGGCTTGATGGCTTGGCCACTGAGCCACAACTTGACTGGGAATCACAGTTTGCCAACAACCGATCCCCTGAATTCCTCCATGGGGACAGACATCTCTCGGAAGTCCATCAAGGAGAAGAACTGGCCAGCTCTCCTGATTCTGGTCATCATCGTCTTGACTATTGGTGGGAATATTTTGGTCATCATGGCGGTCTCCTTGGAGAAGAAGCTCCAAAATGCCACCAACTACTTCCTGATGTCCTTGGCTGTGGCGGACATGTTGGTGGGCATCCTGGTGATGCCAGTATCTCTGGTCACTATTCTCTATGGTAAGTGCCCCCTTGTTAGTGTCCATGAGAGGGCTGTAGCACTGTGAGACCAGTGGCTTTCAAACGAATGCATGAGAAGGGTTGCAATCTTTTTTTCACCGCTGTTCCCACTGCCCCTCCAGCCAGCCTGGGAACAGAAGGGCACTCAGGTTGAGAGGGGACCTGCTCTGTCCCTTTGGGGCCCTCTTTTGCATGCACAGGAGGCACTGGCTTGTGGTAGCTCCAGAGTCAGGAGTCTTCAAGGGATGGTCTAAGATCAGTGGGTCTTCAAAGGGGCCAGGGACACTGAGATAATAGGACCCTTGTGGGCACCAGGAGAGAAGTGGGGTTTTGTGGCCTCTCTTACTTTCGTTCTGTGTTTCCCAACCTGAGCTGTTTGCAGAAGTGTGGACTTCAACTCCCAGAATGCCATGCTGGCTGTGGAATTCTGGGAGTTGAAGTCCACACATCTTTAAATGGCCCAGGTTGGGAAACAGTGAACCAATTGCAGCATGTGACTGAGACTTGGGAAAAGCAGTCCTTCATGGCTGAACACCCTGCGCCAAGGGCGTTGGCCAAGAGAAGGGTGAGAAGGGTGGAACGGGGGACCCAGAGGCTTAGACTCCTGTTCTGCTTCCAATCTCTTGGGAGGGCCTTCCAGAGGAGAAAAGGCTGCTTGGATCCATTGGCCTTGCTTTGCCCTGCCCATCAGGTACCCTTCAGTCCGGCAGGATAGGGCCACCCACTCTGGTATTCTGCACCGAGGAAGGGAAATGCAGTCCTGCAGAGCAGCTGCTTCACCCACTGCAGGCCACGGGGGTGGAAGAAGGGGAGGTCTGGAGAATGGCTGGATGGAGAGCTGCTTTTATAGTTTCCCTCGATTCTTGAAACAACTGCTCATTCTTTCAAAAGCAGGCGTGTCCTCTTTCCCTGCTGCCCTTCATGTCTTCCTCAGCCACCTACCTAGGATGCAAAACTCACACGAGATCGTCATTTCGGAGGTCAACCTTTGCCTGCTGCAGAGCCTTTGAAAGAGGCTCCCAGGTCCACCTGGAAGAGAAGTTGGAGCAAAGGTTTGGAGCCTTCACTCGTCCACCTTCCCCTCTCGTGTCTTATTAATGGTCAACTGTTACACTTGGCATCTTAGGTGTATTTTACGACAGGACAATCCTGAAGGACTAATTAAAAATCTGTGCTAATGAATAGAAGCCAAAGTGGAGACACGTGATAAAAACTGTTGAGTTTGAACTCCTGGAAAGCAAGAAGGGAGTGTGAAATCTCAGGAACAAGAAAGCCGACCCAGCCCTTAAGGAAGGAACGTTGTGTGTTTTCCTGGCAAACCATTCTTCAGTCTTTCTCACGTATTAGGGCAGAATGTTCTTCAGTCTTCAAATGATCTTGACTTTCTGGAAGAACATACAAGAAGACGGATAATAGCAGCAGGAGGTTGAAATATCTCTCGTTAGATGAGTTAAAAAGTTGGCAGTCTTCACTGAGCCTCAGAGGTTAAGCAGGGTTTAATACGAACTCTAACCTGGATGAGAGTCCACCAGAAATCTGAAGCTTATCCTGGAAGTTGACAAAACATCCCGGAGGAAGAGAAGGATGAACTGCTTCCGTTATCTTGCCAAGGGAATGTCATGGATGTTGTCTGTGGAGTTCCCAGGATGTGAATTTCACTCCAGGAATCTTCTTGGCTTGAATGCTGTACCTTCTGTGGGAATCATAGCAGAAGAAGAGGGCAGAGTAAAATGGGTCATCAGTTTAGAGTCCCAGCGTTGCCACAAGAGACCCAAGTCCAGCCCCCTTTTGAATTTCGTTGACCTTATCCAGTGCCAATTTAGTGCTGATGGTTAGTTGACCAGATTCTTGTGTATAGGCTACGATACATCATTCAGGCTGCAACCTACAGTCCTGATTCTTTGCATCTGATGGGAACATGGGGATCCAATTTTTAATTTGATTGGGGATCTGCCTCCCTGCCTTTCTTCCACACCCAACTGATTTTGTACAACGCACAAGACCAAAATGTGCTTGGCTAAATGTTGGGTGGGCCAAGAGGTAAACCCAATCTGGTTGGGTAGACTACACTTCACTGGGTTGTGCTAACTGGTTAACTGGTCTAATTATTAGCCTTTTTTAAAAAAAAAAAAATCTTATCTTCCCTGCAGGAGCTCAAGGCAGTATCTCTAGCTCCTCCTCCCCACACAATAACAGCCTTGGGGCTGGAGAAAGAGGGTCATCCATGACTAGACCAGAGACAGTCCCAAAAGCAGTCCCAAAAGCAAGGAAATGCCCCCTTTAGCCCCCCCCCCCCAGCCTCCTATTCCTCCGCCTTTTGTCTTCAGTTGTCTCACCTGGCTTCATGCTGCTCTTTTTATTGCTCTCTTGTGTTTATTGATCATTGTTTTGTTTTTAAACGTTGAAAGATTCCCGCAAGCAAAAGAACAGGTTGGAGTCACTCCAAAAATGCCCAATTACTTCCCCGGCTTGGGAAGCCAGAAATGCCGCCATAAACGTTTTTGCTTTTCAAAACAAACTCCGCACACATCACCTGGGGCCCGTTTATGCTGAAGGCAGCAGCAACCGAGGGCTGACTCCACACAAAAAGGAAGGTTTTGCGCTCTTCTTTTTCACCCTCGCGTCTTGTAACTCCCCAGTTTCCTCTTGAGAATAGATGCAGAGCGTTAAGATGCCAGGTACCTCCAGATATTTTGCTGATAAGTTGATTCACCCACCGAGGCCCTCCCTGTTCGTTGCGTAACTTCTTTAAGCTGCGTCGGTTTCAACTCCCAGAATTCCCCCAGCCAGCACAGTAGGAGAATTCTGGGAGTTCAAGTCCACCTAGCTTAAAAGTGGCCAAACTTGAGGGAAGCTGCTCAAGGCTCTTCCTGTCTCTCTAGATTGGGGGCGTCTCAGCTCACGCTGCCAAGGGAGGGGAGCAGAACTTCGGAAGACCAAGGAAGGAGTTGGGCCGAAGCGAAGGGATACTTCCCGGTCAGGCATCTCCTTAAGACAGGGGGCTTTGCTTCTCCCCCAAGGGGGAGACACGGTGGGAACCTGCCCTCTCCTCTTCCCCCAGAGGGACTGAAACGCCACCTTGTTCAAGAGCAGTGGGGAAAGCAAAGTCACCCCTGCTTCTCAGCCCCTCGAGGTTTTTCCTGCACCAAATGTAGAGCCAGCCCAGCTCTGACAAGGGAGTCCCGTCACTGTGAAAACGGTGGTTTCAGCGCTGTGCTCGCATTCGCTTCTGGCGAGAACTCCGCCCCCCCCCCTCACACACACATACAGTTTGCACATAGTCTCATTCTCAGGTTGAAGGGTGTGAAAGACCTCATGGGTCTGGTTTAAAAAGCAAAGAAATCCCCTGTGCCTCTGAAGGAAACATCTCGGCCCCGTTGCCTTCTGAAGGTGTGGAGGCTCCAGGGATGGCTGGGGAATTTGGTGAGATGGTCCAAGCATCTCAAGATGGTAGAAGTTGAGAAGCAAGCGCAGTAATGAACCCAACTCCCAGGGAACCAAAGGCATTTCCCCTTTTCTTTGGAAAAAACAACAACACCCCAAGCACTGCAAAATAGTAAAGACAAGAAATTAAACCGGGCTGGGTTATTTCTAGCAGCAGGTCCACAGATGTGTCACTTTGCTCTGAGGGATACAAGAGGGAGCACCTGAGTTGCAGAACACCTGCTCATTCGCCAGGATTTCCAGGCAGGTCTGCTCAACTGGTGCCCTTGGAACGCTGCAGAGCAGCCGCCCCCATGAGCGGCACAAGGATCTTCATCCTTCTGAAGGCATTCTCTTGGCTCGGCCCCTGGTCTGCAGGGAAATGGGACCTGGGCTCCTATTTAGGCTGGGGAAAACCTGCAGCCTTGGAGAGCCACCAACCACCCAAGAAGAAAACCCAGGGCTGGCGGGAGAAGGAAGCGCTTGGGTCCATCCCTGAAGGAGACGCCATCATCTCCTTTAGTCTGAAGGGAGAACTCCAAGCTAGCAGGGGAGCATCTTCTTCTCCAATTCATGAGTCCATGTTTGAACTGAGGAGAAACTGGAGCCACTGTGGATCTGCCGGAATCCTCTGCCCCCCACCGACCCAACCCCTGGCCGCCGGAAACCCTTCCCTGACGCTTCCACGTGATGCCTGGGAGCCTCCGTTGGGTTAGCTCTTTTCCACAGCTTCCGTCTGGAATTGCCTCCTTGCACCCTTGCCACTTGGTCTTGCCCTGTGCCAAAACCAGTCATGGGCCAGAGCAAATGAGAGCGCGGGGAAGGGGGGGAATTAAGGACGAAAGCCACAAGTATCCCAGGAGTAATTAGGCGATGGGTACCAAAAAGGAAACGAGGGAGTCTGGCACACCTGAGCAACCAGAATCGAACGCACGCCTGGCCGTAACGCTTCAGGGGTGTCAAGAAATGCAAATTGTAGCTGAAGTTCATCCGTCTGTCAACTGCCAGGCTGCGGCGTGAGCTCTCCGCCGCTGGGGAGGACCCATCAGTCCATCTGCAAGTTCTTGTCGGTAGTTGACTTTCAACCTTGTCAGGAAACTGAAATGCCATTAAGGAGGCCAGGCTCTGCAATCGCTGGAAAATTAATCCATTCCTTCCTCTCAACAGTTCAGGAGGGCCTTTTGGATGCTGGAAAGCAGATGCCTTAAAAGGAAGGGAGTAAACCCCCCACTGACAAGTGTTTAATTTTCCATGGACTTAAACAATTTCCTATTTCTGGTGCTTTGATTGATGGCTACCGGTTGCTGTTTCCATTGCGGCTTCTCACCTCTTGCCTTGGGCACTTCAGAGGACTCTGCTGGGCCCAGGTGTTTGCTTTGGCTTCCCAAAGGTGACCGTGTTTTACAGAGATTGATGGTATTTGGGACACAGCTCATCATTCTACATTTATTCCTTTAAATCATTTATTTCTCTTTTATTTAAACACACAAACTCCAGACTGCTTTTGGAAATGCTTAAAACTGGGAATGTGCAGTCCAGCTTGTCTCCTGATACACAAAGGATTTGAAACGGCTTTTGTGTGTATTTTTTTCTTTCAAAGGAACCTGGAGAATGAAAATACCCAGGCTGGACACTCTCAGAACAACGGCAGCCCCCTTGAAAGAGGTCTGGGGCCGTATGTAGGTGCAGCCCCTCGCTGCAAATCAACAAAGCAATTGTGGTTTGGAGAGAAAGCTTCTCTGGAAGGCTGGAAATGGGAGGCTGTGTTTTTTAAAGGCTTCTCTTGTTACAACTGTCCTTTTTCAGATTCATCCTCCTCCTCCTCCATTCATTATTACAGCCAAAAACGGGGAATATAAAGCACAGATAAAGATAGCAAAATAAAAAGCTGGATGACCTCAAGACGGTCAACAAATAAACTGAAACACAACACGGGAAGCTTTTTTGCATTAACCTTTTATTCCATTTAAGAAATGGCCCCAACTTCCAGCGCACAGTTTTGCTTGTCATGGAATCAGGTTAAACCTTGGGACAGATTCCAAAAGGTTGCCTAGAGATTTGGACTCGTCATTTTGGAACAGAAGAAGCTGCATCAAGTCTTCTGTCTAAGTTCGCTTGGCAGCCCGAGGATGGAGCAGGTTCCTCATCCAAGGCCCTGCCAACTTTTCTGGCACGCCCCTGGTTGCTGCTTATTATGATGTTCCTCCTGCGGCCTCTTTTTCACTCAGCAGGAAGCAGTCACCAAATCACCCCTGCTGGGTGTCGGCAACTGTTAGGATACGATCTGCACACCCTTGTAGTCCACAGGTCTTAAAGTTGCCACGGTCAGGGGCCCCCCTTGGTCCAGAAGATGCTTTTCTCCTGGGTGGGTTTTCTTCCCCTCGGCCTGTCTGGGAAGTAGGGTTCCTTTCTCTGTTCCTGGATCCTTTAGCGCAGGAGTCTCCAACCGTGGCCACTTTAAGACTTGTGGACTTCAACTCCCAGAATTCTGAGAGTTGAAGTCCACAAGTCTTAAGGTAGCCAAGTTTGGCTGAAGGATTCTGGGAGTTGAAGTCCACAAGTCTTAAAGTGGCCAAGGTTGGAGACCCCTGCTGGTCCCTCATGCCTGCAGGTGCTTTGCCTCAGCCTCACCCAGTGTGGTACCCAAACATGGTTGAGTGACTGGGGATTTTCCTCCTCCTCCTCTTCCTCCTCTTCCTTTTCCTCCTCCTTCTCCCCCTCCGTTCTGGGCTGAAGCCCCTTCCGCTCATGTGTCCTTCCTCGCCTCTCCCTTCTCTCTCTTCCAGATTATGCCTGGCCTTTGCCTAAACAACTGTGTCCCATCTGGATTTCCCTAGATGTGCTTTTTTCCACGGCCTCCATCATGCACCTTTGCGCCATCTCTCTCGACCGCTACGTCGCCATCCGCAACCCCATTGAACACAGCCGGTTCAATTCCCGCACCAAGGCCATCATGAAGATCGCTGCAGTCTGGACCATTTCGATGGGTAAGCGGTCCCCTCTCGTTGACCGAGGCCTTGTCCTCAAGGAAGCTCTGGTGAAAATCACCATTGTCATAAAACAAGGCGTGCTAAGACCTTTGTGTGATCTGGGCTGAAGGACAGCAGATAATCAATTGCTGCGGAAAACCAGAAGTATTTCCCTTCCAATGCTTGGAGTTGATTCAAGAGGAATCTTGGCTGCCTTTCCATGTTACCTGTTTAGTATTGTATATTTAAAACAATGCAGTTCAGCCAACCAATCAATCTTCTACTAGATTTAAACCTAGGTTTTATTAGGCTTAGTCTTGTATTTGTAGGCTGGAGCCCGGCCAGCCAGCCAGCCAGTCAATCGATCGATCGATCAATCTACCAATGCTCCACGAGCAGCTGCCGAGAGCAGAATTTCTCAACCATGTCAACGTTAAGAAGTGTGGACTTCAACTCCTGGCTGGAGAATTCTGGGCATTGAAGCCCACATTCTTTCATGTCGCCAAGGTGGAGAAACGCGGCTCCAGGGTGATGCGTGGCAGCTTCTCGTCCCTTTTCTTTCCTTGCTTCGGAGCACAAGAATGAACTGCTCCCTCTGGGCCTGCCTGGTCAAGAGAGAGCCCACAAAGGAAACCCCAGGGCTTCTCTGTCGAGGGGGATTCTCTGTCTTCCAGGTCACGGTTGTCCCAAAGGTGCTTTTCTCAAGAGGCGACTGGGCTTCGCTTCTCATCCAAGAAGCATCTTCAGCTCTGACTTCACTAACTTCTTGGAGGAGAAGTGAAGCATCTTCCTCTTGAAAAAGCGCCTTTGGGACAAAGGCTTCTAGATGATGGGGATGGGATGGGGTGGGTGGACGCAAGAGAGGGAGGGAGGCATCCGGTGGGCTCCTGAGCTGCATAGGGAAAACAAGACAGAAGCCTTTGGCGCCAGCAGTGTTTCAGTGCAAGATGGCCTCCTGCCTTTCCATCAGGGCCATGGGCCCCATCTAGTGGAGCCAAGGAAGATCACACCCTTTTCCTCCTAAAGGCTCACACTTCATAGCGGGAAAAGGTGCCCACAGCTTTATTGGGGTTTGGTGGGCTTTCCTGTAAACCAACCCTACCTCTGCAATCAAAGTCACGACCGGATAAGAAGGGGAAGGTAGCTCAGCACAATCAGATGTGCAGGACTCGGTTAATTAGAGCCGATCTCAATAAAAATAGATTCAACCTTTCTAGGGAATTGAATTCCTGGTCTGGTCTATCTACTGGACTGACCGTTGGACTCCAATTCCCATCGCAGTTGCTCATCTGCCAAAATGCCTGGACGCCAGGAAGTTGAGGAAAGGTCAGGAGACAGAGGGGGATCTTGGAGAGTTAATACCAAAGGACCGTGGGAAAACGCAGGTGCATCTTGGCCATTTCATTAAACATCTCCAAGCGGACCCAACGTCACTCTTTCCCCAGTTCCCCCCGGACCCCTTCATTTCCTTTGACAGAGGGAGCTCTCGGGGGGGGGACAGGGGAGGGGACTGGTCCCTCTGACAATGCCCCAATCGTAAGGATTCAAGGCCCGGTCACCAATCCAATGAAAGGAGCAGCCTTTTCCTCTGTCTGCTCCTCTTGATGGTCTTTCTTCTTGGCGTGTCTTCTCCTCCAGGTATTTCCCTGCCCATCCCAGTCATCGGCCTGCAAGATGATTCCCGGGTCTTTGTGAACGGAAGTTGTGTCCTGAATGACGAAAACTTTGTCCTCATCGGCTCCTTCGTGGCCTTCTTCATCCCGCTGATGATCATGGTGGTTGCCTACTGCCTGACCATCCAGGTGCTGCAGAAGCAGGCCTCCCTCTTCCTCTACGGGGAGCCCCTCAAGCCGAGGAGGAGCAGCATCAGCTGCCTGAGGAAGGACCCCAATGTGGAGAACCTCTCCATGCTGCAGAACCACGAGGCGGCTTCCCACTTAAACTCTCCGGTCAACAAGGAAGGAGTCCTTTTCCGGAAAGGCACCATGCAGTCCATCAACAACGAACGCAGGGCCTCCAAGGTCTTGGGGATCGTCTTTTTTTTGTTCCTGGTTATGTGGTGCCCGTTTTTTATCACCAACATCATGTCCGTCCTCTGCCAGGAGGCCTGTGACCAGGCGGTCCTCCGTGAGCTTCTGGACGTGTTTGTTTGGGTGGGCTACATCTGCTCGGGGGTCAACCCCCTCGTGTACACCCTCTTCAACAAGACCTACCGCAGGGCTTTCTCTAACTACATCCGGTGCCACTACGAGAGCAGCAAGAGGGCCTCCCAGCTGCACAGCCAGGGCCCCAACATCTCCGCCACCGCCTTCTACGGCAAGGATCTCAACTTGAACAGTTACCGCCATGAACTCAACAGCATGGAGCTGGACGAGATGGAGACAGCGTTGGAGATGCATGCAGGGACCCCGGAGATCTCCACCAACAGCTGCAGTGGCGAAAAAACAAGCAGTGTGTAAACTCACACGCTTCTACTCGCAGCTACGAACAATGTTCCTGCTAGTCAAAGGACAATGTAAATACGGCATTACGGACAAACCCTTTCTTTCTTTCTTTCTTTCTTTCTTCATTTCCGCTTTCTTACTTACTTGTAGTTCATTGTTTTGTGCCATTCTTAAAATCAGAACCTGTCTCGGTTGTGGGGAACGGAGCAGGGGGGGGGGTCTCCCTGCAAAACGGCACCCCTTCTTTTGCTTATGAAATTGTTATTTTCATTCTGGTGCATGAACAAAATACCATTACTCTCAGGTGGATTTTCTTTTTTCTTTTTAATCTTTTTCCCCCCTGTTGGGTCTCAGTGGTCAGTTATGAGTAAGTCATAGATAAAATAAAGGGATTTGGGCTTGGAGATGTCGACATTTCTTATCGGGGTACTCGAAGAAAACCAGGAACAGGGAGGGAAGAAACCCCAGGGGTGAAACCCAGGGAGGCCAAACCTTTCTCTGAGGGACTCTTTAGAGCAGGATTGGATCAGTTAGAAACCCAGCACGGATTCCCCCTAAACAGAGGAAGGGGGCTCGCTTCGGGCCGGACCTCCCCCCCCGCCTCCCCCAGCCATGTGTGTCCCTTGCCTGCAGCTTTGCTGCAACCGTCCAGGCGAAAGGCGGAACCAAAAGCGACAGAACACGCAACGCCAGGGGAGAATTACGAAAGACTTCATTTTATACACAGAGTATGTACATTAGGTTTTTATCCATGCAGATTTCAATAGAAAACTCTGTACAAAAGGAAACGAAACAGGTTCCAGGAAAGGTGGATGTTGGAAGCTCCAGCAAGAAGAAATCCAGAAAGTGCCCAAAGAGACGCGTGGTGATGAGGGCACCGACTGGCGAGGACAGGAAAGAAGCAGGAATGGCAAACGGGGACAGACACAACAGAAAAGGCCGAGTTCCTGGCTAGCTACCTCCAAACTGGCTTGCATTTATGCATATCAAAAGAGCAACCGTGTGACTGTGTGTGCGCGCGTGTGTGTGAATTTGGCTCGGATCGGGAATTAAAGAAAGGAAATACAAAAGGGATGGATAACAATTAAGTCATACTTTGTTTTTTGTTTTAAAAAGACACCCACAGACACAAAACTCATCCCCCGGACCCTTTGTGGGCCAGGGAGGGTCCCACAGATCATTCAACAGTTTGCACATCTCTGCTTAACCCCGTCACAACTGAGCATCGACATGGCTGGGCTGGCGGTGCTGCTGGAATCCCAGAGACGGAAGGGCCCGTGGCGGCCCAAGAGGGAAGCCCCTGGGACGTGGGGCTGGAGGGCAGTGCTGGTTTCATAACCCACCCATTTTAAGAGCGGGTTATTTACTTATTGCCTTTATCTGTTAACTACATGACTTGGAAACTCCCGGACATCCCAGGCATTCTTCTCTGCACGAGAATCGCAGGGAGGCCGGATAGTGAGAAGAGAGAATTTATAAAGGGAGGGGGCAGGAAAATCGATTCAGGTAAAAACAAAATAAAGGGGATTAATATATGGAGCACACACACACACACACACACACACACACACACGATATGACTTTGCTTTACTTACCCAGTGCCTGGGGAAGAACTAAAAATTTAATTTACTTCTATTTTTCGGTACCTTTTATTCTTAAGATAGGGGGCCGTCCTTTTTATTTCAAAGGAATTAAAAATCCCAGCAACCGCAACCTTAAAAAAAACATCTAAACCAACCAGTAACAAAAGCCAATAAACACCTAAAGACCAAATTTTCCCTGAAGAAGCCATAGGCCTGCACAGGTGGAAGGTCAGGGCAACTGAACTGAACACAATATATACAGGGAACAATCAACTGGGGGAGGCTGATCTAAATATAGACAAATCATTTCATGCATTTTAATTGAACAATTGCATTTTAATGCAGAACAAATGGAGGAAGGAGACTTCAAGAATTCCAAAAGTCATCCCCCCCCCCCCCCAAGGACATTTAGCAGAAGTCGTGAAGGAGCCTTTACACAAACCCTTCTGGCTTCGACACACACACACACACACCCCTCCCCACCTGCCCAGTCTTAGAACAGGCCGGAAGCTGATGCCCAGTTGGGGCCCCGTCCCTGGTACAGCGTACCTTAGAGCAGGGGTCTCCAACCTTGGCCACTTTAAGACTTGGGGGTCTTTCGTGCCCAGGATTCCCCAGCCAGCATGGGAATGGAAGTCCACAAGTCTTCAGAAGTCTCCATGGGCCTCCCCACCAGGCTCCGAAGGGGGAGGAAGGAGAAGAAGCCCCCCCCACCGTTACCCAAACCCCTCTGCTGCCTCCTTTTTAGAGTCTCGCCATCTACTGCGCAAAAGACGGCCAACAGCCCTGCCCAAGTTGCCCGCCGAGGGAGCTTTGCTCTCCTGCAAGGAACAATGGCAGGAAAAGAAAGCTTAGCCTGCAGAACCCAGAGACAAGCCGGGCCTTTCCCCCAAAACGGCCCCCTCCTCGCTGCCTCCAGCAAGGCAGCTCCAGTTTCAACAGGCCTGTCCCGGCCTCAAGGAACACAAGGCCAGAAATAATTGGCACTGGGGCAACCCAGACAAGGAAAAAAAATTGGATTTAAGTCTTGCTTAGCAGGCATTTGCCAGAGTCACTGCCCCCATGAGGCAGGATTTTCTGCCTCTCCAAAATTCACCTGCATGCAGGTGTCACACCTATGAATGACTCCCCCTCCTCACCTCGTCTCTTCAAATTGGGCTGAACTCCTCTGCTCTGACTTGTTTTCTCCCTGCCCCCCTTTGGAATATATGGAGTTAGACTGGTAAGACGTGTGTTCCCTGGGAAGAGAAGGCAAATGGCCCCGGAGAGCAGATCTCTACCCCCAAGACAAAATTTTCCTGTCTTTTCTGAGCTTTTTTGCTGGAATGGAAATAAATAAGAATTCCATTAAAAAACCTCTTGAAAAGCTTCCCTGGGGTTCAATACGTTTCCCATTCCATCAAGGGGCTCCCACCAGCCCTGCAACCATGGGGAGAGCGGTGCCCGGCCTCACTTTTCACACGGGGTGTGTGTGTGTGTGTGTGTGTGTGTGGGAGGGATCGCTGTGTAGCTCTACGACGGTCACCGCAATCCCGCCACATGCTTCGCTCAACTAACAGGAAAATTCCTTGGGCTGCCCCCCGCCCCCAAAAAAGGAAAAAAAAAGTGCAAAGAATTTAATTTCTTAATAATTCCAACAAGAAAAGGTAACTCAGTCCAGCCGGAGGGGCCTCCAGGCAAACCCCGAACCTTAAATCGCTACGAAGGGGAGCAACGGAAAGGCAGGTTTTAAACACGGAGCAACGCAAAGCTTATTTCGAGGCATTCCCCAAACGCCCTGGGGCAGGTGCCCCCCCCCCGAGGGGCTTCCTTCTTGGGGGGGGAGGACTCTGGATGGAACTCTCTCTCAAGCCCCCCAACGGGCCTAAAGCAGCTCCCCAAATGAACAGCAACACTGAAAGAATGTGTGTGTGTGTGTGTGTGTGTGTGTGTAGCTTGCAATACTGGCTGCTCTCTTGAAAGGTGGCAATGGAAGAGACTACTAGAGATGACACCACTGGAGTTGTCATGCAAACACGCACACGCACACACACACCCCATTTCTCCTTCCCATCTCCCCCCCCCCTTTTTCTCCTTTCCACTTACACACACACACACACACACCCTTGGCAACAACACTGGGCAGAGAGGGACTGGCAGTCAGGGGCTGCAACCACAACACAGGAGGGAGGGAATTGCTCCCTGACGTAAACGGGCCGGGGTGGAGGGTGGGCGGCCATCAAGGCTACTAATCTTTCTTCCACTTCACCACCTTCCTCAACCACCACCAACAACAAATGATTGAACAATGAAGTTGGGAGCGAGCAATGAAATCCTGGCTATCACAATATAAACCTGAGATTATTATTTTTTCTTTTAAAAAAACTTTTTCTTTTTTGGCAGTTTTACTGAAAAGTTTTTAACTAACACTCTTTTGTAGGATTCTCCGTTAAAAACCCTACACGTCATTATTTATCCCAGACGAGGAAAATAATTTTTCAAACATCCACTGACCAACAAATACATTAAAAATGATTACATATCAAATTAAATATGATAAATAAAAGCATATTTACATTTTTTTTTCTAAAAACCAAACTTATTAAATTCAAAGTGTGCAAACTGAAGAACATCCAACATTCAGATGTTAGTCCTTTAAACTTCACGTATTACCAATCTTACAAAAAAACCTAATATTTAAAAATACGCATTGCATCTATTGAGACGTAAAGAAACTGCAAAAATGTTTTAAGACTAGGAAAAGAGTTATTACACAGGCACTTCACAGGTAAACAATCTACAGTACAACTGAAAAATATTTTGGCACCAATCTAGAATACTGGGGGAGGGAAGAAAGCCACACAATTTGTCCTTTATATTGTATACTACTCTGCCATCGCCAGCAAACACCCAACTAAAATATTGGAAATGGTACATCGGTAAGAAGTGCCAGAAATGAAGGATGCAAAACTTCTCAGAACTGGTCAAACTGTTTTCCGTGATGCTCGTCCAGATTTTCTACAGCGCTGGAGTGGTTTCGGTTTATTTTGCAAGCATACATGGAAACTTCGATGCCTGCTGAAACTTCTAACGCAAATCCCGTTTTAAGAGCTGCCTTGCTCCGTAACATCCCTGGAAAGGAAAATCCCACTGAAGAGCCTGCCCCACCAGAAGCCTTTGTCGAAGCGCCTGCAATTCCTCCTTCGAGGGGTGCTGCCAGACCGAAGAGGAATTTGGATGCAGTCAAACCCTTCTTTCACAAAGTCCATTAAAAAAAGGGAAGGAGGAAGAGGAGGAGGAGGCTTGACAGGTGGCTGAGAGCCAAACGCAGGACAGGCTCTACCTGGAAAGAGAATCGGATGGCCTCGAAATCTCTTATGGCTCTTGTGGTAAAAAAGAAAATAGGAGATATATATATATATATATATATGTATATACTTTCCATGCTCCCGGGGAATTGTCAGCTGACACCCCGGTTCCCCACACGCAGCAGCGCAGCAGCCCCGGGCAGCCCTGAGGGCGAATGGCTTGGAGCAGGAAGGCCTGGGGGGGGGGGGCCGCCCGCTTCTTCCGCAGGAGCCCCGCTACAGGCAGGAGAGCTGGGAGGCTCTGGAGGACGGGATCTCCAGCAGGGCCTGGACCGTGAGTCCAACTTTGACCAGTCCTCTCTCTTCCAAAATGTGGTGGGGCAAGCAAAGCCTTTCCTGCAAAGGGAAAGAGAGCTTCAGGTTCCCCTTCGGAACAAACCCAAGTCCGGGCCGATGACGGGGAAGAGCTTCCTTTCCTGCCAAGGCCGAGGGCCCCAAGAAGGACGGACTTCCCAGGACCCCAGGGCTCTGCAACCGGGGAAACTTTCAGCCTGGAGGACGCCAACCCCCAGAATTCCCCAGCCGGAGGAGGAGGAGGAGCACTACTCTTTTTGGGGGGGCAGCGGGGTGTCTAGAGAGGAACTTTTGCGACCTCCAGACAAGCAAAGTCAGCGGGGAAGCCGGTTTCGCTTTACAACGGGGTCCCTAACTGAACCGCTGCACTGATTCGCTTAGAGCAGCTGCGGCAAGAAAGGTTGCAAAAACGAGGCAAAAGGCGCTTAACACGCGCCTCGCTTCGCCAGGGAAATCTGGGGGGGCCACTGAGGACCGCTTGCATGAAGAGAACAGCCTCCCCTGCAACTGGCGTCGCTAAGCACCTCCGCAATTTACCTGTGCCACGCCCAGTTTTTTGCAAGCATCCAGGAAATTTTCAACGTTTCTTCGGCATTTTGCCATACTGAGCTTAGGCTGTTGAGAGAGAGAGAGAGAGAGAGAGAGAGAGGGAGGGAGAGATAAGAGGCCGAAGCGTCAAGGGAAACAACCCAGGGAAGGGGCAGCAGAAGAAAACTGTCGTCGGTCTAGCCCAGAGGTCTCCAACCGTGGCCCCTTTGAGAGACGTGGACTTCAACCCCCAGAATTCCTCAGCCAGCAGAGCTCACTCCCTTGCGATCCCTTCCTCTGCGCTCTCCTCTCCTTGGAGAGGAGAAGAGGAACAGAAACAGACACGGCTGGCTGAGGAATTCTGGGAGCTGAAGTCCACGTCTCTCAAGGGGGCCACGGTTGGGGACCCCTGCCCTAGTCCTAAGATTAAGGGAGGTTTTCTCCAAAGGCTCGCCCGGACTCCAGAGGAGGCAATGCGCGCGGCTCACTCACCACAGCTGGTGACGGGACGTGTATGCTGGCCACCGAGCGTGGCCTGATGTGGTTGGCCAGGTGGCAGAGAACCACCCCGTCCATGAGAGCGGCTCCGATATCCTCGGGCAAGCTGACCTTCAACCGCGACTCCAGGTTCTAGGGAGAAGGAGACACGCTCAGGGTCAAAGGCCAGCAGCTCTCCCCAGAAAGGCACCCGCAGCCCTCCCATTAAAGGAGGAGACTCCAACCATGGCAACTTCTAAGTCCACAACGTCAGGATTCCAGCAATCGCCCTAATTAAATCATGATCCTCGAGCCAAACTTCAAAAAACTTCCAAGCATTCATTAGTGGCGACATACTGGCACTGCCCTGTGTGAAGCCAACTCTGGCAGTCCCATGTCCCCGTTTCCCCGCCTCCTCCCGGATGTGTCATAAATCAGATTCTCCAACTGAGCCCATTCACGGGCTGGGTGTCATCCATCACATTCTCCAATTGAATACATTCCCGGCCGAAAGCTCTGGTAGCTGAGTTACAATCTTTTAAAGAGAAGAGTTGGAACGTGCTTTCTCTTTCAACTGCTGCATTGCTCTCCCAGATTTCCTTCCTCTTTTTATGGCAACTACTGAAAGAGGCTTAGGAATGTTTGATGAATTGACACACAAGTTGCCCTGGTTGTAGAACCCCGCATGAAAGGCAAATTACACTGCGCAGCTGTTTGATCTGTTCCCTTTCTTCCCGCAGGTGTTCCATTTTCCTCCTCATGGTAAATCCAGGGTCCACGGTGCTGTAGTCCTGACGAGAACGCCCAAACGCTGGAAAAAAGGGAAGCAGGCCATTGGAAACGCTGCAGGGAACGGCTGGCGCACGATGCCACCTGCGCGCGCCTCCCTCTCAAATCCCATAAACTAAAACTGCTTCTGGGTTATACGACAGTGGCGTTCGTCACGCAAGAGGGTGTGCGTCCGTCCGTCAGAGAGGAAGGTTGCATATAAAAAAAAACAGGGCAGAGTTTGTGCAGAATTTGTACAGAAACAGGTGTTCTAATCGATAAAACGCGTTCTCCTTGTGTGGAAACGAACGGCTCTCGTTCGGTGTGGGAGAAAATTTCCAGCTGGCGGAGATTTAGGCCACCCACCCCATACTAGCCCAACTCCCTTGACCCAGTAATGCCAGTCCAAGATCCCGCAGCATCCCAGGGGGGGTGTCTCCACGATTAGGTGGTGGGGACTACAGTGCAGGGTCTCCGCAACCAAAGGACTGGCCCTGCAACGCCCTGGCACAGCTGGCAATGCAGCCGCTGGCGTCTTCTCTTGCTGTGCCCCCTCTGCCCATCACTTCATAGTCCTCCCCTTCTTCTAAACTCAACCTCTGTCTCTAATCCAACCCCCAACATATCCTAAGCAATCTCTTTTCTAACACACACACACACCCCCGCAAGGCCTGCAGAGTAAAACACGTGAAGAACGGCTGCGGGATTTGGGTTTGGCTAGTCTAAAGGGACGGCGGCCTGGGGGTCAGGATAGCAGTCTCCCAGGATTTGAGGGGCTGCCACCAAGAAGAGGAGGGGGTCAACCTGTTCTCCTGAAGGCAGGACAAGAAGCAACAGGTGGAAACTGATCAAGGAGAGAAGCAACCTGGAACTGGAGAGAGAGTTCCAAACAGGGAGGACAATTAACCACTGGACCGGAAGTTGCCTCCAGAGGTTGTGGGAGCTCCATCACCGGAGGCTTTTCAGAAGAGACAGGACAGCCACCTGTCTGAAATGGGGCAGCGTCTCCTGCTTGAGCAGAGGCTGGACTAGAAGACCTCCACGGTCCCCCTTCCAGATCTACTCTGATTAATGACAGTCCTCACCTGATCGGGGCTTCAGTCCAAAAGGGCCATGAGGACTCCCGTCTGCCCGGTCGTAATCCTTGAAAGGAGGGAGGAGAAGCAGAGCGGTTAGATGGCCTCAGGGGGCACCCCGAGGCACGCAAGGGTCAAGAATCCAGGGGCTTCGGCCTCAGCTGGAAAATCTCTATGCCAAGAAGGCATTTTGCCATTTTCCCGGTCTGGACAAAATGAGCCCGGATGCCCACCGCCCTTGGGCCACAGCGTGGGGAATTCCTGAGAAAGGGGCCCTCGGGGGCTTATAAAAGTTCAGTGCCAGGACTTCAAGGCTTCAGGGAGGGGAGAGCTTCCCGAGAAAGACCCCCCCCCCCCCAAAAAGCCCTTCGATAACATGTTCCTTAACAGATGGAAAGAGTTAAGAAACTTTTCTTCTTCCAAACATACGTTGCGGGCCCTGCACTATATGTCGCTCTTGGGAGTGAGCTGCCACTCTTCGGGCAACGCCAATTTACACCAAAACGGCACGTCCTGGTTAAAATCCACTGCGTGGCACACGAACAGAAATAGACAGAGACAGACAGACAGACGGAGACTTGTACCTCGGATGACACGGGAGACTGTGGAGACACATTAGTATGATCACTGTCTTGCTACAAAACAAAACAAAAAACCAAAAAAGTGGAAATTGGTAAAATGAAATGCTTTTTAACACGAAAAGTTCTGGTCAGGCAACACGTAAGATGTGCGTGTGTACAAACACGTATTCTGCCAAACAGAGACACACGGCTAAACACA
>NW_020769394.1:817527-837535 GCF_900518735.1 Pseudonaja textilis
TCCTCAGCCAGCTTTGCTGGCTGAGGAACTCTGGGAGTTGAAGTCCACAAGCCTCAAAGGGGCCAAGGTTGGAGACCCCCGCTATATAGACAGCTCTCGCAACATCAACTTTGCTGGCCCAACACCTACCTGGTTGCTTGTACTTCCTTCTTCTCTCCTTAAGCCCTTTTTCAAACTGTGAGATCAGTTCCTCCCTGACCCTCCTTAAACCTCTCCCAGATTATTTCTGGCAAATAACATCTACATTTCTTGCAGCAGAGGAGATATTCCTTATTTCGATGCCTGGCTATTTATTAAAGTGTGTACAATCTACAGCAGATCTCAGGGTGGCACCGATTTCATAGAAACCCAACGTTGAAAGCAGGGCAGAGCAATGTACGAATCCAGGCGATATTTTAAGACCGGCTCCTAGCCAGGCCAAGGGAGAGATTCAGCAGCCTCGATGCATCCCATGAGATTATCAAGCGGCTCTAAGCCATATTGAACTCATGGGCTTTGTCGGCGTAAATTATGCTCAGGCGTTATTTCTTCAAGTGGGGAGGGAAACAACTTCGCCTGTGAGCATCGGGGGGAAAATGCAAAGGACGGTGTTACGGAATCCTCGATTCCCACCGTTCAGTTCCGTTTTTTTCTTCCGCTCCTCCCTTACCTCATCGTTTTCATTTCCACTGGAGTTCTTCCGCGAAGACTTGTACTGAAAGAGAGATTGGGAAGCCTGTTTGTGTGTGTTTAATCACTTCGACTCTCTGCTTCCTCCTCTCGCCACATCACCAATCCACTCCGAGAGAGAGAGAGACAGACAGACAGACAGACCCGGGGCTAGGCTGGCCTTGTGCCAGGGCGCTCTCTTGGGGGCTTAAAATGCTGGTCAGGAGGCCGTGTGCGACGCTTAGGCTCAGTAACCAGCGTAAGGAACTGGATTTGGCTTACCAGAGGAAGAACTGCATGACCGACAAGCTCTCTCTAGAGAAATGTTTATCGGTGTATATTCCCATAATGGTCCTAGGTGCCTTTCCTTGAGGACTAACTCTGCTGCTCTCGAAATAATGTATTCCCTACCTAGCAGGCTCCCTTAGTTTCTGCTGTTATCGCAAGACCCCACTCTCTGTCCCTTATGGGAGAAGAGATTGGACTGCCATTTGACAGAAAAAGGGCTTGGGCAGGGGGGTTGGACTAGATGACCTCCAAAGGTCCCTTCCAACTCTGTTCCTCTATTTAAATCCTTATGCACTTGCGGGTGCAAAAGGCTTCAGCCAGGCTCCCCAACGGCTCACTCTCTCAAGGCCCCGTGGCTGTGAGTGCCAATGTTTTTGCTACCCCTGTAAAAAAATCTTCTTCACTAAACGCCAGGCCTTCTCTGACCCCGGAGAAGAAGGTTCTTGAGCCAGAGATCAGGTGAATTCTTCCCTGGCTTCCTTTTACCCGGGTCTCTCAGTCAAAAAGGAACGATGCTCACCAACTATTATCCCTCCAGCCTCCCCCTAGATCCATTTCCATTGTGTGTGTTATTCTGTATGACAGAGATCGATCTAATCATTCAATGTAAATGAATGCCACCCATAGAACATTTTGAGGCGCTTCCCATTTTACAATAATGCTTGGAAACCACCTTCAATTCCATCAAGGCCTGGCTTGCATGAAAAAATACCTGCCAGACAGATTTTTTTTTAACCTGTTTCGGTTTATCTGGTGTAACTGAGTTTGCTGTTCAAGGCGGAAAAACAATGTTGCTTACAGGCGTTTTAAAAGGCAGGAGGTGGAAACCTTTTATGGACTGAAAAGGGCAAAAAAAAAATATGTACAGTATGTGATTTGTGGGTTTGATTATGGGAGCAAGGCGGTTTTGATCTAAACTCAAAAGAGAGGAGATAAAAATTCAAACGCATTTATAATTGCTGTAAAGAACAATGGAGGCCATTGTAAAAAAATACTTTGTCTTTTCTTCTCTTTCTCTTTCACTTCTCTATTCTTTTCTCACCCATTTTCTTTTTCTTTTAAAAGTTTTTTTTCTTGTTAATTTTTCCTCCCAAGAAAAATGATCACAAACATGACTTAAGTCGCTTTTAGGGGTTTCTGACACTTTCAAAGGGCAGGAAAGGTTTTATTTTCTCAGACTGGCATCAGGCTAGTTGGCAGGCAGAGAAAAAAAAGGGTGGGTGGGGGGGCTTACTTTGAAGTACTCCCTCCTGATCTGCTTGCTTCGCCGCCTTTCCTCGTTCTGCCAGATTACCGGCTGCACATCTGGCCAACTTGGGCTGTCCGGGTGGCCCTTCTGGCTTTCCAGAGACTGCGGAGAGGAAACAACCTGTAAGCCTTCGAATCAATTAAGTTGATCAGGGTCGCCCCCAAACCTCCAATGAAATGAGCAGTGCTTTTCCTAAGCTAGCCTTCCAGCCTTTTTTTTTTTTTTTTTTTTGCCATCGAGGCAATCACAAATAAATAAAATTCAGAAGGCAGGCGAGTCACGGAGATCTTGCATGCCTGGTGTTCGCTCGGCTTCTCCGTTAAACTTATTGCTCGGAGCAATTAAGAGCTTTCACTTCCAATCAAGAAGAGGAGCGGCCCTTGCAAAGAGTGGAAAGTGGAATAAAAACACGGGCACGAGCCGATCAGCATTTACACTGACAAGGGTTATATGGTTGGCAAGGCTTCATTAGGCTTCATTTTATTATTAAATCGAAGTACTGACATTAACAAGAAAAAACTAGTCAACTACGTGACGTATTGTTCCATCCATCGATCTACCTGTTCGCTGATAAATATGGATGCAATTTGTGAATTCACCCACTTACTAAACACTACACTGCGCAATTGGTTTGTGTTAAAAGTCCATGAATGCCACAAAGGGTAGGACTCTCGAGGCAAACTGCAGGAATTCCGCTGCAGATCTCACTGCTGGGACAGGACACCTGTTGTTTTCTCCTGGAGCACCAAATGGACCAGGGGAAAATGCATAAGCATGTCCAGCAAAATAAAGCAAACCACGAAGTGTTTAGGGCTGCATTTCTTCATCCAACGTTATTAACGTTGTCCAAGCTTCCCTCACAGCAAGCTGATCAGAATTTGGAGGGGGGGGCGCGGGAGTAGTCGTTCAAATGCTCCACAATGGTGGAACGTCACACAATCGGTCACAACTACCACACTGCACAACAGATGGCGCAAAGGAATCCCACCCAATTATCTGGTGCCGGGCGCACTTTCAACCAGCGTAGGCAGCTCATTTGCAACCAAATCTATAAAAGAGTGATCAAACATGGTAGCGAAGAAACATTTGCAATCAAACGTTATGGCTGCCCAGGGGGAGATGCGGGATTTCAAGCAGAGACTGGACTGCCATTTGTCAGAAATGGTGTAGGGTCCCCTGCTCGGGCGGGGGGTTGGACTAGATGACCTACAAGGTCCCTTCCAACTCATCTAATCTCATCTAATGCTTTCTTGTCTCTGCGTTACCTGCCAGCTGCAGGGGGAAGACGGAGAATTTGCTTCATCTGCAGAAAGGCTGCATAAAAACATAAAACATAACAAAACACAAAATTGTTAGCTTAAAAAAAACCAACACATCTCTTTCTTCCTTTGTTAAATATATGCGGCTCTTCACTCAAAATGTGCAACTTTTCTCCCTGTTTCCTAAGACCAGGGCAGACAATTTCTAATCTGACATGAAATACTACTACCAATATGTATTTATAACTGAATAACGTAGGACTCGTTTAGAAAAAAAAACCCTAAAGAAAAGCTCAGACAACGTGGGGAATTATAAAAATTTTAAACGTTCGTCAACATAACTTCTGGAAGATGTAACAGGTGTTGTTCCTCTGGATGAACAGACTGAGTGAGTCAGCAACACAAATCGTTTTCTCAAACCGTCCAGAGCAGAGAAGGGGGTTGGAAATGTTAAGGCAGGAATTCTTAAGCTGCGTTTAAGCAACCATTCTGCCCTCCAAGGAGAGGCCAAACTGGAAGGAAATTCCACGGGGGGCCCAACTTCCCACCTACAGACCGAACCCTTTTCCGGTCAGCCCCAGACCATAAAAACCTGCTTCCCTTAACACAGTGAAATCTTATTCAGATAACTGGACGGGGTGTGAGGGCTGCACCAACTTCACAGCTCCGGACTCCCTGCGGCAGGACCAGTTCTCAAAGAGTAACGGTGCCCCCCACGAGACCCTTTGGTTTTGCCCCCCCCCCCCGCAAAATCTTTTCACACAAATGATTTCCACACACCGCGTACCTTTTTTCTGTGTCCACAGTCTGTTTTGGTCGGTTTCTTGTGCTTGTTGGGGTGGAGTGATTCAGAAGTCTAAAAGCAATAAAAATGCCCCCGAATGACACACAGGCTCAGCTCCGATCGGATCGGAGGTTTATGCCGAGCTGAGGCCCTGCAAGCCTTCGTGGTCTAGGAGACCCCGGCTGGGCTTCCATCCCCCAGTCTGGCCTTTAGCCCTGGTCCAGCTGTCCAGCTGAGGTTGCGGGACCGCCTGGGAGAGGGACTGGAGAAGGAGCAAAGTCGCGAGCGAAGGAAGAGCGAGGAAAGAGAGCCTGGAGCCAGGAGGGTGACAGGAAAGGCGGAGGAGAGAGACAAGAAGCGAACTGGGGCTCCCTCTGACCCGGATCCCACCTGAGTCAGGGCAGAAGAGGGGCAGGAGGGCTGAGGGTCCTCCAGGTTGTCTTGCAGGACCGAGGGGGAGGGGGTTTCCCAGCTGGCTAGCAGGGTCGTTCCTCCCCCCCCCCCCCCCTCCAGGAAATGGCCCCGGGTAGATCACTGAAGAGCCTCCTTTCCTCCAATCCCCATCAAAGACTCTTTCGCCCCGAAACAGCATGGAGCTCTACCTTAAGGGCCCCGAATCTGGTCTCCAGGTGACAATTCAAGAGGAGAACACTTCACAATTTGGGTGGCAGATCCCTCAGGATCCCCCTCAGAGGTGGGTATTCTTTCTTCCCCAAGGTGCGGTTTACGCGGGAAATCCCCAAAACAGGGATGTGGTCACCCAAGTGAAGATGGCGAACGTGACGGTGCAATTGAGGCCCCTGCCTATGCCATGGAGGCTGGCCTTTGGGCCACGCGCAGGGGACAATCCCATTTCTACGCCTGTTAATACCGGAAGTGGCGAAATGGGCCTATTTGGCCCGCAGAGGCTTTTTTCAAGCCTCTGGGGGGCTGAAAAAGGCCTCAAACCAGACAAAAATCAGCTGTGAGGCGCAGTGCAGGTAAGGGAGGGAGGGGGGACTGTGCACGCATGCATAGGGGGTACATTGCCTTCTGGGTGCCGGCATGTGAGCGCACGAGCGCCAGCACGCACACAACTTTTGGCACAGGAGCCCAAAAAGGTTAGTCACCACTGGCCTAGTCTATGTTCTAAGATGGCCACTGGGCTTCTTAGGGGGAGTTTAGGGCCCTTTGCAGCTTTTCTTCAATCTCCCCCCGTTACACCACAACTGCCACCCCAAGGGGTTGTTATGGGCTGGACTCCCGCCGTGTGACCACCCCAGGCCTCGAGTCCCAAGTACCTTGAGGCGCGTCCTGCCACCCTGGTCCTCTGGAAAAGCCTCTCACTGAAGGAAGCTCTATAGCTTAAGGGCCTCCGTCTGAATTCGTGAGCCACGTACCCCAAGGTGGAGGAAGGGAGCCGTGAAGAGGGACAGGAGAGCCGTTAGTAAAGTCAGCGGAAGAGAGAAAGACGAGAGTGGAACATGGTTAAGGCAAGAGAAGGCAAAAATGGTCTTTACGCCCAAGCTGTGGGAGATAATCCTTCGAAGAGGCCCGGAGCTCTTTGGGGAGGGCAAAGGCCACAGGCTTTCGGGATCCATTTTAGTGACCGTTATAAAGGACCGAGGTGCGTATTTTAAAGCAGGGGGGATCTCCAACCTCGGCCACTTTAAGACTTGTAGACTTCAACTCCCAGAAACCCTCAGCCAACCTTGGCCGCTTTAAGACTTGTGGACTTCAGCTCCCAGAATGCCTCAGCCAGCAAAACTGGCTGAGGCATTCTGGGAGTTGAAGTCCACAAGTCTTAAAGCGGCCACGGTTGGGGACCCATTGGTAGCAGCCGGATTGGCCCTAAACTGACTTTGGACGGGGCATGTTTTTAAGATGCCACACAAGCAGGGGGTCAGGGCAGACCCCCACTGAGGTCCCCTGCCCCTTGCCGTGAGGGTCGCACCTGTTCTTCTGCTCCTGCTGCAAAAGCTGAGCTGCAATTTTCCGCAGGTCGGTCACCTCCTTCAGATCATCGTCTTCTTCGGCCAGCGCCTTTTCTTTCTGGGTGCTAATCAATCAATCAATCAATCAATCAATATTTCTCCTTGGATAAGATTAAGGTTTCCCAACCGTGGCAACTTTTAAGATGTGTGGACTTCAACTCCCGGAATTCCCTAGCCAGCTAGGCTATGTTAGCTGGGGAATTCTGGGAGTTGAAGTCCACCCATCTTAAAAGTTGCCAAGGTTGGGAAACCCAGATTAGCTACTTCTGCCAAACAGATCCCACGTGTGAACGGTCCCCGGTAGATCATCCCCAAACCCCACCGGGTTTGCGAGGGACCCACCTCTTCTCCTCACGCCAATCTTCACGCGGGTCCCTCTTCTGCGGCTTCTCAGCTGGCTTTCCACGTTCCTTTCACAGCACATTGGAGGTAGAGGAAAGAGGAAAAAAGGGGGTGTGTGTGTGTGCAGAAACCACTTTATTTAACTTTAGATCCAGAAAGTCTCCGCGACTCATTCCCTTCGTCTTACTGCTTTTTAAGACGTGGGCTACCTTAATGTACGAGACGGACGATCCAGTCTGGGCCTCTCCTTGGTCACACGCGGCCACGTCTTCTGAGCTGGGATCCAGGTAATCACACACATCAGGATCTAGGGATTTGGTTAAAAAAGGGAAAAGGAGATCTATATGGTTAGATTGAACGTACGAAAGCTTCTGTCTCTAAGACTGTAAGCAGGTCCTTCTCCTTAATTTTTTTTTTAATTTTTTTTTAACGTACAATAAACCCATTCCATTTCAATCGTGTGTCGATTAGGTACATACTTCATGTGCTTAACAATTACTAATATTCTTCTTCTTAATGGTATAACAATATAATAATACATTCCCATATTTATAAGTAATATTCAGTATGTCTATTACACTCATTTCTCCTATTGCTTTATAAATACGTCTAATCTCTTTTAATTAATTTTATTTTCCAGCCATTTATAAAACAAGTCCATTTATAAACCACGTAACATTCAGGTTCTTCTTTTACTTTAATTTCTAATGTTAACCTGTTCATTTCTGCACATTCACATATTTTTTCAATTACTTTTTCTCTCCATGGGCATCTAACCAGCAGCAGGTCCTTCTCAGCCTTTGTGACCTTTGAGACGTGTGGACTTCTGCCCCCCAAAAGCACCTGGGCGGAGGACGTTACCTTTATGCACCTCGGCTTTGTTCCCTAGCAACTGGTGGTCACTCCGGAGAGTCTGCTCCCTTGTCGATTCCGACACCTGAGAGTGGAGGCTGACGGTGTCATCGTCGGACGGCTGAGGAAAGAGAGGGGAGAGCATCACGAACCCTTCGCATTCATCTTTCTGAGGAAGACGCACTGCAGCGCCGTTTTAGGCAGGAGGCCCGCGTGACGCTAGGACCCCAAGTCAGGCATTCATTCAGCTAGTAAATAGTTGCCACAACTCACAACACATCCAGAAATGCTTCAGTTGGATCTAGTTTCGTGTGCCTGACAAGTAAAAAAAAAATCAGGGACGTTTGATTTCCCCCACTTCCCGTTTTTCCCTTTGCTATCAAATCAGCGGCGTAAGTTAATGTGGTGTTTTCCAGCAACTTGCTGACGAAACTCCTGCGCAAGCAGGGCACACAACTGAGAGTTGTGAAGTCGCAATACACTTGAGGCCACCAGATTAGGAGAGCCTGATGCATACAACTTCACTGTGCTGGAGAGTAACTTCTAACACATCATGTTAATTAAATGGACTGCAATGATTTAATCGGACAATTATCAGGTAATTCAAGGAAAGAGAGAGAGAGAGAGAGAGAGAGAGAGAGAGAGAGAGAGAGAGAGATCTCCATCCCAAAACTGAGGGGAAAAAGGAACGAAAAACACCCACTTCTCTCTCTTCTTTTCTACCATGTAAAAAAGAGCAGACTTACTTCCGTAGTCGATAATCTTTTATCCCCATTATCGCTTCCAATTCCAGAGTCTGGGCCGTGGTTTTTATTGGGGTAAAAGTCTTCTATACTGTAACGGAGAAGAACATTGGTTACAAACACTAGGAAGCTATTTTCAGTTCCCTTGTTCTGGTCTGCGATGGTAGTAAAAGACTGGCTGAAATTTTTAGTTCCTCCAAGAACAGCAAAAATTTTCCCAGAGACAGAAAATTGGGAGGAGTAAATAAAGAGCTACCCCCCCAAGTTCCTTGCTGAAGAGAAAGGGTGCGCTGCTCTTCTTCCGCCTCAGACTCAAAATATAATGAAGTCGGCCGGGCAGCAGATGGCAGACTTCTCCTTCACCAGAACTGCTCTGGATACAAGTGGGCGGAAAGAGAATTCCAAGATCCATTCAAGCCTTGTGGGTATGAGGAAAGCCGCACTGAAGTGATATTTAAAGTTTAGGTCTAGTTCAATCCGTGGCTCTGCGGAGGTGAGCAAAGACCTGGCCTGCAGTCAATGGCTGGGCTGCAACGGGCCTCCATTCTCTTATTATGGGCCCATTCGCCTTGATCTGGACCTAACATCCTTGCACTCCATTCGCTATCTCCAAGGAACCCAATTCAGATCCAACCCTACACTGGTTTAGCAGACAAGAGTCAGTCAGTTCAAGAGTCCCTTTCTCGTGTTCTGCCACAGTTTTGAAGGTGACTGGAGCTCCTGGTTCCAGCCTGGCCTGGTTCCTTTCAACCAACCGTGGAAACAGTCAGAGGTGCTGAAGACCCGGGCCAGGACTGAGCAGCCTGAACCGATTTAGACGCACGGACGGGCTGCTGCAGCTGGCTGAAACCAAGCGGCGCGGAGGCCTGCTCTCATCCATACTGATCCCAGGCCCAGCAAGCTCACCCAGCTCTGCCTTAGCAGTGCTGCCTGACGCGCAAGGGGAAAAGAGAAGGCAGGCAGGGCAGGGCAAACGGGCAGGGACAGTGGACCAAGTTCCTGGCGTGAATGGAACTCGGAACAGGCTCTCAGCGACCACGCAGGCTCCGTCTTTGCCTTCCGAGAGAAGGGAAGGCAGCTTTACCTGTCGGTGAGCGGCTGGGAAGGGACCCTCCTCCCCAGGGAAGGCAGATCCAGGGAATCCGGCTTCTTATCCATTCTCAGGCATGCCTGGACACTGAGGAACTTAAAGATGTGCACTCTGCCCTTTAAGCAGATCTGTTAGGAAAGAGACAGCAAAGGAACCAAAACGGAATTTGAGTCGGTTAGGTTGACCTCTGGAACTCCTGCGCTGCCTTTGGTGTGTGTGTGAGTGTGTGTGTGTGTGGACTGACAGCAGCTTCACGCAAACCTCCCCAAGCTACCGACTTATTCCTGGGACAGCTGAGCAGCCCGACCTGCTCATCACCTTCATGCAGGGAGGTGACGAATTAGGAAGCCAGCTGACGTGGCACACGAGCTTTGGCGGCTCCCGGAGAAAGACCTCCCAGGGCCCCAGAGAGAGAGAGAGGCCGGGCCCTCTCCGGCTACAGAGCCCCTGAGAAGTATCTGGTAGGCAAGGGGCTTCCATCAGATGAGGGGCCCCAGTGGACCCCAGGACCCACGGAAGGATGAAGCTGAAGGTCCCCGTTGCCCTTCTGAAGGGAAGGGAAGGGGGATCGACACACCTGGGCCGGCGGGATCTGCATTGGATTATTATCCAGAACGATGACTTGCAAGTGCCGCAGTTTCCGGAAGCAGACGGGGATTTCTGTGACTTTATTACAAGAGAAGTCCAGCTTGACCAGGGGAAGCTCCCCTAATTCTGTTAGTTGCAAAGGGGGAAGAGAACGGCCTTCAGACATTACGGGACGTGTGTCCGAATCAAAGATCTCCAATCTTGGCCCCCTTAGCACCCGGGGGCTTCAACTCCCAGGACGCCTCAAGTCAGCCACGCTGGCTGAGGATTTCTGGAAGTCCACCAAGAGGAAAGTTGCGAAGGTTGGAGACCCAGGATGGACGGCTGCTTACCATCGGGCAACAGGTGGAGACTGTTCCTCCTCAAGTTGAGTTCTTTTAAGGAGTGCAGTTTTCCTATCTGCTGGGGAAGGGCCTGGATCTCGTTGCAGCTGATGTCCTGAGGTAGGAAACAGAAAGGCAGAACACCCAGAAGTTACACAAGCACTTCCTGACCTGATTGGCTTAACCGAGGGAAGTGCGTCTTGAAGAGAGGAAGGCCTGTTTGGCTAGAAAGGGAAGGAGGAGGAGGAGTCTCTGAAAACAGATTTTTGTTTCAAAGGGGAAAGGTTTCAAGAGGCCTCTCTCTCTTGTAGCCAGAGATCAAGAGATCCGGGTTTTGGGTCACACCTTAAGCATGAAGCCAGTTGGATGACTTTGGGCCGGACACGCCTTCTCAGCCCTAAAAAAAACCAAGGGAAAACCACTTCCAAAAAACTTGCCCAAAACCAGTATGGACATATCTAGGCATTCACAAGGAGTTAAAATAACTCAATACCCGCCCCCCCCCCAAAAAACCTCTCTGACACAGACACAGACAGAGACACACTGAGACAAACCAACAAACATTGACTCAACAAAAGCTAAGAAATCAACCAGATTTGGTGAACTTGGGGCCACCAAACTGGAAAGCTTGAAGTCTGCCCGTTACCGTTCTAGGCAACTGGATTTTTCTACACAGGGTCACAGTTCAATTTGTTGACAAACAAGAGCGAAGCCCAAATGTGTCCAGGGTGACAAAGGACAGAGCCAACGGCACCTACCAATTCCATTAAGTCTTTCAACTTCCCAATTTCCTCAGGAATCGACACCAGCTTATTATTGCTGACAACCAAAACTTTCAGCGGCAGATCAAATAGGTATTTTGGCAATGTAGACAGGAGATTTCGGCTAGGGAGGAAGGAAGACATTGAGGGCTAATTAATATCGGGCAGCTACCAACTGTTTGCGTTCAAGAGGTGCAGAAGCCATTAGAACCACTCTGGGCTCCGCTTAGAAAGAGACTCAGCGTTCAACTCTTCGGTTACAATTCCTGCTGGTGGATCCCAATATCCACGTGGGGTATTTCCACAGCAACGCGTTTCATCTCGTGTGCAAACGCGGAAGCAGAATACGCAACCTCTGCAAAAGCTTAAATTTTAACAGGGCTTTGCAAATTCTTCCCACGTTTTCCCCCCACACCCCTCCCTCAACAAGTTTTGTGGAGTTGAGGGGCAGCTTCACTTTTCTCTGATCCTTTTTTCCTGCTTTTCATTTTTCCTCCTCTGGTGCTAATTTGCCATCTTTGCCCTGCTGTTAAGCTGCCTGGAGCCTGGGGTGAACCCGGGCGTTTCGCTTTCTGCGCCTCCTTTACAGCCTAACGGGAAAGGAGGCCTGGTGCTCTAAACCAAAAATAAATCTGAGAGCAGCAGCCACAAAACAGAGCAACTCTCCTTTCACCCAGACAAAAAAGGCTGTTCTCTAGTTCTGTGGTCAGCTCAGCTGCCTTCCCACCAGAGGACAAGATTAGTTGGGTTCTTTTCAGCATCCACTGGACTCCCGGAAACCAAAACTGAAATACGAAGGAATTACATTTGCATCTCAAACTTCCTAATGCGAAAGAGGAATATCAGGAACCAAGGTTCGTTCCCTTATACACGTTTTATCTTCTGACAATCTCTGGCCTGCCTGTAGCAGCAAATATTTTTGTAGTCGTCTTGAGCAAGAAGGCGCTCTGATGAGAAGCCAGGCGAAGAAAAATGCGCCCACCTGATATTGAGATATGTTAACATCTGTAGGTTTTTAATGGCTTCGGGGATGGACTTGATGCAGTTGTGATACAGGTTCAAGGTCTCAAGCGGCGCAAACTGCCACACATCTGGAGGGATTTCACTAAATCTGTTCCTGGAAAGATCTGAAAAGGGAGAGGAGGAGGAGGAGGAGGAGGAGGAAGAGGTTATTTCCAAGGCTCAACCTGAAGGGGACAAAGACGACACCCAACTGGTCATTGGCAGCTGCACAATTCTATGGTTGGAATTAGAGGCTGGAAGTTGGAAGGGGGCTACTTTCTGCTAGGATGCCAAACCCAACGTGCAGGGAGAGCTATGAGAAGCTCACCGGGACCTGCCCTTCCAGGAGCAGAAGACAAGAATTCACGACGATCCACTCTTTGCCCCAACACCCCATATTCCCCTCCAGTGGAAGTGGGTCCCTCCTGACCCAACAAAGGCCGTCTCCGTCCCTCCATCTTCCTTCAGACTGAGTGGAGCCCAACCATTTCTGCCTGGCCTCCTCCAGCTGAGCCAGGCTCCTCTTATCTCTTTCTTTCCTTTTTTTTAATAAAACCCTTTTGGACACTGTGTGTGCGTGAGTGTGTGTGTGCGTGTGTGCGCGGATGGCAGAGAACAGACAATAATATTACGAAAACCTCTCCCAGCAATCTGGGGGCCCCGTCAAGCCAGCCCGGGGAGCAGCCAGGTTGCCTTGGGGAGACGGGCCTTTCTTTTCGAGCCCTCGGATTTCGTCTGCCTCCCCAAACAAAGGTGAGGCGCAAGAGCAAGAGGCAGAGCCCCCGTGAATGCCAAGCACGACAGACAGAGACACAAGACACCGAGCGAGCGGGCAATCTTCCCCTTCATCCCTTTGTCTCCTTTGTTGTCACACGCGCAGCAGCCGGCACAGGAAGCCGATTAATCCTTCCCAAAGTCTTCCTTCCGCCAGGGGGAAAAAAAAGAGGAAGCCACTTCCCCCGTTTCACCTACCAAGAACCTTGTATGGAGTTAGAAACCTCACTTACAAACCCACCCACCCACCCACACACACACACACACACACTCTTTATGCAATAAAAGTACCCTCTGGTAAACCTCCTATTGAAATACTGTCCGATTTGATAAGTTACACACCTCTGTGATATTTAGGTGGGAAAGGCTTATTGGCCACGCTTGACTCCAGCTGCTCTAGTTAGAATAATTTCAAGAAATGGACAAAAACAACCTTTGGACTAGATCAGAGGTGGGCAACTATGGCGCCTTTATGACTTGTGGACTTCAACTCCCAAAATTCCTGAGCTAGCATGGCTTGCTCAGGAATTCTGGGAGTTGAAGTCCATAATTCATAAAAGGGCCATAGTTGCCCACCCCAGGACTAGATTAACATCCACCCTAAGTATTTTTATTGCTACACAGAATAAGGAAGCCCTCCAATGGCCCCAGGGCAGAGCACGTCCAGTCAGCCTGAACGCCCAGGATAATCCCCAGGTCTTTGAAGGCTGCCTGTTTCACGGGGAGGTCAGGGCAGCTTCAGGGACCCAGCCCAGGCATCTCCTGTGGGACACAAACACAGTTTGGCTTTCTTCTCCCACCCCTGGGGACGGGTGTCTATTCAACCGCACGCCATTGAGTGGCCAGGAAAAAATTTGGAGAGGAGGGAAACGTAGCTGAGGAGAAAGGGTTGCTAAGGGATGTTCCCGCACCTAGCCAAACGCTCCACTCTTTCTAGGGCTTTCTAGTCTAGGCAGAACGAACAGAACAATCTGTATTTTCCCACGTTGCCTGAAGGAGCTCTCTGAGATTCTTCAAGCACTGAAGGGCCGCTCCTCCGACTGGACTTCTTCCCGCAATTCTCAAAAGTACGGCAGGTCAGAAGTAGAAGTACCTGGGGGAAAATATTCCGTAATTCTTGAAATTCTGCATATTATTGTCACCGAGGTAATAGCTAAGGGATCCGGGGAACAAAAACCTAGACTTGAGCAGATTCCAAGAAAAAAATGCCCCGAGAATCTTGTTTCTGCTATGAAAAGATCAACCGGATCCTTCACTTGAGATCCACCAGTTCTACAAAAAACCTTCAGCAAGCATCACTCTGCATTGCTCACTGGAGAGGCAGCCTTCAAGCTTCCGCATATCTGAATACATCTTTGCCAGCGCTCAAGGCTAATTAGCTTGATCGGGTTTTCATTCAACCAATTAAGTTCAGATTTATTCCTTTGCATGGTGCCAAACCTATGAGCCACCAGGATCAGAACCAGCAATCCATTTAATCTTGGTACTTCTGCAGCGATGAGCAAAAAGAACTAAAAATAAACTGCCAGCAATAATATAATTCGGTGCAAACATTTAATTGGGGTGGGGGGGAGAGATTGCCCATTTTTAGCACAAAGCCATGTGCGTGTAAATTCAGGAACAAGTCACATGGATTGAGTTGGGCTCCTTCACAACAAGGGTGTGTAAAATTGCAAATCACATGCAAATTTTTTTTTGGGGGAGGTTCTATTTAATGTGGTCAGGCTTAGATCTGAAAAACAATATGCACATTACTGATGCCAATCAGGAAAGGCTTGGCTCGCTTTGCGTTGCATTGCAAGACTGACATTCCACATACGGCAATTCCTGCAATCCGAGTTCTGAGCATTAGTGACACTGATATGATCTTTGTTAAGCGGCTGAATAAAAGCTACTTAGTGGGAAACAGCCACAATAGATTAGGGTTAGGCAGGATCAGTTTGATGAGGTGTGCCTTCTCCCAGTCAGGACTTGGTTCAGCAGCCCCTCACCCTTCTTCTCTGGGAAGAGGCGTTTGGGGCTAAACAACACACTCACAAAAAAACCCAAACCTGGCTGACCTACCAGCTGCAGAGTTACGAAGATCGCAGATTCGCTAGCCGTCAACTGGCCAGGATGCTGGCCCTTCCCAAGTCACCGGAGCCTTCTAGAGCCGCCCTCCGTTTCTCTTCCAACCAAAAAGATCTTTGTGCCCTGCCCCCCCTCCCTCCACAGGACAGGGATGGAGACCTTTCCATCCAGGTTCATCAGCAAAGTTCTTGAGGCTCTGATGCTACACGTACATCTTCCACGCGCACAAAGCCCACTTCGGAGGGAGCTGCTTCCCCGAGAAGCCACCCTCGCCTTTGTTCCAGGCTAGATCCCACATTCGTAACAGCTCTGCTGCCATCACGTTCCTCGTGCAACCTGGCAATGCCAGCGAGCAAAGCACGATAGTCCGAGAAGCTCCGCTCGCTGCAGGAAGAACCGGGAAGGGAGCCTCCTTCGGCACTTCCCCAGGTCGCCAACGCCTTCCCCCCCAGGTCAGGCCTTAAAGCGGAGAACCCAGAGGGCCAGCACCAGTGGCTCCTTCCGGCAGTTTTTGCAATGCATTTTTGGTTAACAGTCCAGGACACGGTTTTCTTTGAAAGCCAAAATACCCCACCTAACTCTCTACAAAATTTGTCCGCCCCGAGTAAAGTGACAGGTGTTGTTTCCCAATTCTGACATTTTAATCACAGAGAATAATTGTTGTTCCGAGTGCAGATAATGCTGGAAAGCTTCTGGGGTGTGAAAGGAGCTTAAGCAGCTAAATTACACCTCGGGTGCATTAAATTCAAGGTTGCTTCTTTCTGTTTTGAGGAAACTAAATTCAGGCTGGATTTTCCCTATGGTTCAACTGAAGTCTGCCATTGTCAGTGAACAGAAAGGCGGGGGGCGGGGGGGAAACATTTTTAATCCATATCCAGAAGAGCAGCTATGTCAACTCTGAGAAAAAACAAAGGGCCTCGTGTGTGTGTGTGTGTGTGTTTGTGTGTGTGTGTGTGTGTGTGTGTGTTTCTCCCCTGCTCAGCTATGCAGCTGAGTGTACACATATTAATTCACTTACAAAGAGGAGTGAATATCTTTCCTGCTGGCGAAGGTTTGAAGCCAGGATTTGGTTTTTGGGGCCTGGGTAGGCCGAGAACCCCAGGACAAACTCTTAAGAGAACCTATAAAGAGAAGCTTGCCTATTTCTTGACTGCAAAAAGAAGACGAGTGGGGGGGGGAAGGTGCCCCAATTCTCCTTTGCTCTATCATCCTCTTGAGGGACAATCTCGGCTTACTGTGATCTGTGAAAAAGCTTCAAGGATTATGCAAAAGGAGGATGCAGGAGAGCAAGCAGAGATTACGGCCCAAAGTCTCCCTAACAGAATTATTCAGGAAATGGCACCTGTCGCCCGGACCTGATCACCTCCTGGAAGTCCTTAAATCCCCAGGGCTCCTTGCAACCTTTTCCCCAACATCCACCATGCCACCTTCGGCACCAATCCAGAGAGGCACCTTTCTGCAGGAAGCCAGCCTGGGCTCCTACCCTCTACCCCCATGTTAGCGACGTGCAGGCTTGAGCCGAGATGCTGGTTGTTCTCAGCAAGCTCGCGTGCCATTAAAGATCACGATTCCAAGGACTCGGTAATGTTAAATCACGGCGGAAGGCATTTCTTTATAACGTTTTCTTTGGACGTCCTTCTACCAATCTTCGCAAAACTGACATTTTGAAAGCCATCCAAGTGTCCCTGGCCTGGACAACAACGGCCGATGTAACAATGGCTCACGTACGGTCAACGCGAGGACTCTCAGCCTTGCCACTGCCCTAGAAGGCCCAGAGGCCTGCTCAAGAGCCATTCGCCTGGCTTGGGCCTGGCACGCCTCCCACCTCCCCGAGTTTTATATCCATAATAAACCGGGCAGCTCCATCACTCGGCTCCAGCTCACCCCACCGTCTGCAACTGCCGGCAGGGCCTCTGCGTTGCTGCTCTCTGGGCCCTGAGAGGGGGGAACTGCCTGCAACATTCAATTTCACCTCTCTGTAATTATCAGCCTTCCAAAGTCCTTTCAAAAGGAGCCTTCAGGAAGCCACAGTCTATTCCTGTAGAACAAATGAACACGTGGGAAAGGAACCCCTCCCTGCAACAATAAATCTGCAGGCAGGATAAGTGGCAGCTCTTGGCTTTCGCATTCTGCTGGATAACGGTCTTTAAGGTTTCGTTTTCCAGAGGGGGGGAAAAAGGCATTCCAGCAATGCCTGGGATGAGCTCTTCAGGGACAGATGCCCCAGGCAAGCCCTTCTCAGCCTTTATTCCTAGGAGATGTATATTCCACCTTCCGGTCTGACAGAAGTCTCAAAGGGAGCCAAATAACAAAACAGAGCAAACTTTTAAGAGAGATGCCTCAGTAATCAAGTCTTGATGAATTCAGACAACCATGCCAAGGATGTCACTTTTCCTGCCCCCCCTTTTTTGGAAGGAGGTTAAGATTAGAAATGAAACAGACTGGAGAACCAAGGAAGTAACTTCAGAGCTTGGAAACAGACCGGAAATTCATCTATGTGTCATCCAAGCTTCTCTGCTCATTATTAATGATGTCTTAGATTTACAGATAGAAGAATTTTGAAAATAGATTTTTGCTTCAAGCTAAGCAAGGCCTAATAGTAAGGCCAAATCTGGTTCATGGGGCTTCGGGGATAGTTAAGGGGGTCCGACTTGACTCAGTTCTCAAGACCAGAGAGAGAGGTTGCAATGGCTGAGCCTGAAGAGGTCTACGCTCTTAACCAGTAAGCAAATTTACCAGTCATCATGCAAACCATAATCTAATTCAGTGTCTCTCAACCTTGCCCTTCCAAGCTATCTGGACTTCAACTCCCAGAATTCCCCAGCCAACCATCAATTCTGGGACTTGAAGTCCAAATAGTTTGAAGTTGCCACGGTTGAGAAATCTAATTTTCCACCATCTTTTCAGAGCAGAATTTTTCTGATGTTAACGCAGAGAGCCCACTAGGACTCAGCCGAAACCACCAGGGCACCAAACTCTCCTTTGCATCGTCACCGTTTGAGGGACAGAAAAATGTAATTTACATTTCTGAAGGAGGGCCCCTTCCAACTTCCATCCGACTACTGAGGCTCGCATAGCACAACCAAGTGGCTCTGGCTACTAAAAGCCAGCATGCAGATCTGTGTAGCCTCCGTTTCCCAACCTCCCCTCACTTTCCCAATGGTTTCCCCGCAGCCAATCTACACCCTGCCAGAATATCCGTCTATAATAAACTGGCACGGACGGGAGGCTCCCATCTTTGGCCGAATCTGCCATGATCCAGTCGTCCAATGACCCGGCCTAGCCGCGCCCCCTCCCCCCCCACTCCCCTTGCTTTCAGCCCTTCTGCCCGGCCCGGCCCCCCCCCCCTCCCATATCCCAAACTGCCCCGAGCGCTTCTACCTGCTCACCTGCCAACAGCCCACCTCTCTGGGCACCATGGTCCATCTCCTGCCCACAGCCCCATCCCAGCCCTCTCCTCACTTGCACTGGCCAGCACTGTCCTTCCCCCCACCCCTTGCACACTTTGCAGGGCCCCCCATGCCACCCCACCGCCTGCCATACCCTCCTGGCATCCCCCCCACAAGGATGCCAGCCCCGTGGGCATCCCAATGCAACTTTGGTTAGGGGTCACCTTAGGGGACTGCTTGGGGGGGGGCTTGCAGACCCTGGCCCTTTCCCTCTTCTCCATCCACACAACCCGCCCCCATCGAGCCCCCTCCTCCTCAGATGCTGATCTGCACGGGGAGGCAGTTAGCACTCCAGAAGTCCACAAATGCTGCAACTCAAGAGCCCCTCCAGCCCCCCCACCATGTTAAAGAGAGCTGGGATATAGTCTATACCAGGGGTGCCCAACCTTGGCAACTTTAAGACTTGTGGACTTCAACTCCCAGAATTCCTCAGCCAGCAAAGGGATTCTGGGAGTTGAAGTCCACAAGTCTTAAAGTTGCCAAGGTTGGACACCCCTGGTCTATACAGTCAGGCAGGGGATAATGGGGCCTGGACAGCAGCTCCCATGGGGCGATGGGTGTTGGTAGAGAATCGGGCAGTAAAGGGGATGATGGGCCTGGGGGGTAGCCCTTCCGAGGGCGGGGGATGATGGGATCTGCAAAACAGGGCATGGGGCGAGACTGGGGATGAGCAGGGTAGTCAATGGGCGGGGATGATGGGACGAGGCCAAGGACTCAGACCAGGGAGGGGGCATAGGCGGGGATGATGGGTCTGGGAACAGCCCTCGTGGGGGAGGGCAGAAAGGGGCACTGATGGGATCTGCAGGGCGAGACTGGGGATGGGCAGGGGAGTCACTGGGCGGGGACGATGGGACCTCGGGAGGCGGCCAAGCGCTCAGACTGGGGAGGACAGGCCCGGGGGTGCAGGCGGGGATGATGGGCCTGGAGGCAGCCCTTCGGGGGGGGGGGGGGGGGGGGGGGGGGGGGGGGGGGGGGCGCCGCGCACCATGGGCCCCCTCGCCCGCTCACCGGCCTGCGTGGTGTCGCTCAGGTCGTAGGCGGCGGCGGCCGAGAACTCGCGCAGCTTCCTGCCGCTGAGGCAGAGCAGGCCGGAGCTGCCGGCCTCCTCCAGCGTCTTCTCCAGGCTGCGGCCCGGCGAGGGGGCGGCGGCGGCGGCGGCCGCGGAGGCGGCGGCGGCGGCGGAGGAGGCCCCGCTCGAGAGGGCCCCGCCGCCCCAGGCCGGGTAGGGCAGCGTCAGGTGCGGCGGCAGCAGCAGCCCCGGGAAGGCCGGGCCGGGCTCGGCGAAGGGCGGCGGGGGCGGCGGCGGGGGGGGCGGCGGGGGAGGAGGGGGCGCGGGGGGGGGGGGGCCGGGGGGCGGCAGCGACGAGGACGACGAGGAGCCGCCCCCGACCCCTCCCGCGCCGCCCGCGCCGCCCGCGCTGCCCCCGCCGCCGCCTCCTCCTCCCTCGCTGCTGGCCGCAGGACCGCCGCCTTGACCGGCCGCCATCGCCGCCGCCGCCCCGCCACAATGCTCGCGGCGGCCGCCTCTGCGCAGGCGCGGCGGCGGCGGGGCGCGGCCCGTGCGCAGGCGCGCGTCCAGGAGGCGGGGCCGGGGGCTGAGTGGGCGGGGCCGGATTGCCCGGGCGGCGCTTCGGTCCTCGCGATCTGCGCTGGCGCTTCGTTCTTGGATGCCTCGGATTGATTGCCTTTGTGTGCCGCCCGGCTCGGCTTCCTCGCCGTCCTTTCTTCCGATGCACGGAAAGGCGTTTTATTTGTCTGTCTGTCTGTCTATCTATCTATCTATCTATCTATCTATCTATCTATCTATCTATCT
>NW_020769394.1:837545-854193 GCF_900518735.1 Pseudonaja textilis
TCTATCTATCTATCTATCTATCTATCTATCTATCTATCTATCTATCTATCTATCTATCTATCTATCTATCCATCCATCCATCCATCCATCCATCCATCCATCTGTCAAGCAAGTATTAGATAACAGGTACAAGTATAAGCATGGATATGAATACATGAAGCGGATAGGAAAAAGAAAGGAAGAATAGGACAGGGACGGTAAGCACGTTGGGGCGCTTAGGCCCGCATTTCCTTGGAAGGAGGAATGGTGGAAGGGAGCGCTGTAGGAGAACGCCCGCCTCCCCCTCCTTCCAGGCTGCCTAAATGAGGCGGGAGGGGGGCTGGGGTAATTAAAAGTCCCATGAAATGTCCCAAAAGGGCTTTTTATATTCCCCCCACCCCAAGAGGCAGGCTGGGCTTTCTGGTTTTTTCCCTGAAGACCTTTCGCTCCTCATCCAAGACGCTTCTTCAAGTTCTAAGGGAAGAAGCATCTTGGATGAGAAGCGAAAGGTCTTCAAAGAAAAACCAGAAAGTCCAGTTTGGCTCTTGGGGGAAAAAAGAAAAAAGAAACCACCCCTGGGACAAACCTGACCTGGAGGACGGAGAATCTCCATAGACATCCGGGGCAACGAAGATGCTGACTGTTGCTAAACAGTAACGGCAACCAAGAGTCATTAAAATTGGGGTCCTGCCCCAGATCACTTTTGAAAAAGGCCCCGAGTCTTCCTGGAGCTTCCGCTGAAATAGACCCACCAATCCTCTACTTCTGGCCTGGAAACAAGACCCTCTTCCCCTCTTCCTCCTGGCAGCCCCTATTACTTCAGGAAGGCCAGAGGGGGAGGAGTCAACACCCCCCCCACACACAAAAAAGTTTTAAAGCTGAATTGGTTGTTCCTCGCCCCCTCCCTGGGGGGCGGGGGGGGGGCATCCCAAGCCCAGTCTCAAACCTGGGAACTTTGCAACAGGTGGAATTTTCTTTCTGCGTCTTTTTAAGGGGCCCGCTTAATTTCTGGTAGGGGAATCCCAGGCCTCGTAAATCCACACATCTGAAAAGTTGCCAAGGATACACAGAGATTGTGCCAGTGTTGCACCACCAGAAGTGTTTCAGAAACAATCCTGATACAAGACAGCCACTGCGTTTGTTTAACACAGGGACAACATTTACCATACATAGATATCAACAAGTACATTTTAATCCATGTATGCTTCACGGGAGGGTCCGAGCTGCCCCAGGGGCTTTAGACATCAGAGGAGAATGTCCTGTCCTCTGGGCAAAGCTGAGAAGGTTTAAAAGTCCGTTTGTGACCATCGTTCTCCAGTTGCTTGTGTGTCCAAGTTTGAGAGGCCCTACTTTAGTGTAATGTGTGAACCTGGAATGCCCGTGTAAAGATGAGCAGTCTTGCCCCGAAGGCCTGCAGGAAACACAACCAGATGAGTAAATCAATTTTATTGTTAAAGCTACATTAACAGAACATTGCAAGTACTGGAAGTACAATTCTTACACACACACACACACACAAACTCACTTTTGCTATACAGTCCAAGAAACTAGGGGTGAGGGTTCAAGTGGTTTTCTAGATTTTTGCAGGAAAGATGGGAAGTTGGATATTTAGGGCACCTCAAATGATGCACCCAGAACAACTGAAGACAAAAGCCCACATTTGTAAGGAGATAAGATGTTATCCGGTATGATACACAGGTAAAGGTAAAGGTTCCCCTCCTTGCACATCCGTGCTAGTCGTTCCTGGCTCTAGGGGGCGCTGTTCATCTCCATTGCAAAGCCAAAGAAGAAGACGTCTCCGTGGTCATGTGGCCGGCAGGACTAAACGCCTTTGAAGGCGCACCGAACGCCGTTCCCTTCCCACCAAAGGGGTCCCCGTTTTTCTACTTGCAGTTTTTACATGCTTTCAAACTGCTAGGTTGGCAGAAGCTGAGACAAGGAACGGGAGCTCCCTCCGTTATGCGGTGCTAGGGATTCGAACTGCCGACCTTTCTGATCGACATGCTCAGCCTCTTAACCCCTGAGCCACCGCGTCCCTATCGTACACACTAGTAACTCTTTAAACTTCACTGGGTCAACTCTGGGACCCCCCCCCCAAGCTGCCCTCCTGGGCTTCCTCCAGGTTGAATTGAGACCAATATTTGGTGGCTGTAATAATAGCTGAGAAATTCTGTAGGGCTAATTCTGTGGGGGGTGGGCAGCCCATTGGAAGACCCTGGTCTCCAGCTCCCCTCCTTGCCAATCTCTGTCCCTTTAGGAGCAAGTGGTCCAATGGCTGAGGCAGGTGAGCTGCCCTTCACCTGCCCCTTTGCTGCTGTTAAAGGACCGGAAATGGGGCCTGTTCCAAAGGCAGAACTCTAAACGGGCTTTGAGAAAAACCTGGAGAGATTCAGTTGCAGAAACCCAGAGAGGAGGAGGAGGAGGAGGAGGCGCAAATGGAACATTTTCCCGGCCAAAGAAGAAGTGGGGCTCCTGAAGACTCCACTCCCTCCAGGGGGCCGCAGGGCGATTCTTCTCCCAGCAGGATCAGCCCTGTAGGGATCCAGGAGGGGCTTAACCGAATCATTAGGAGCTCATTGGCAGGCAGGAAATCACTAGAGGCTCTTATTTAAGTGGGGGGGGGAAGCCGTAAGGAGGCAGCCTGAGCAGCCATTTGTGAGAAACGGGGTTGGGGGCATTTTGGGCGAAGGCCACAATGGATACGGGGAAGATCTCGGAATACCTTCCAGATGCAGCTACCTGCACTCTATGCATGCGTGTGTTCCACGAGCCGGTGACTTTAAACTGCGGCCATAACTACTGCCACGCTTGCATCCAGAAGCACTGGGGAGGTGCGCAGAGCAACGTGGCTTGCCCCCAGTGCCACCAGAGGTTCGATCATGTGACCCTGATGCTCAACAGGCAACTGGGCAACGTTGCCTGGCTCATCAGAAAGCTGCAAGACAAGGGGGTGTTGAAGAAACCCAGCCGGGGGTTTTGCGAGGCTCACAAGCAGCTGCTGACCGTCTTCTGCCAGAAGGACCAGGCGCTCCTCTGCGCCGAGTGCCTGATTTCCCCGGATCACACCGGCCACACCCTGGCTTCTCTGGAAGGGGCAGCCCAGGCGGCCAAGGTAGGGAGGGTCTCCTCTGGCTGCAGGGGAAGCGAACAAGCCTCCTTTCGAAGGAAGTTGCTTCCCACGTGCAGTGGACTTGGTGGTTGGGGAGGCTGACCTGGCCTTGGGTGTGGCTCCTGTGACTCCAGCAGAAAAGGGGTGTCGGCTGTTGGGTTAAGATAACTCTGCTTAACTCTGGTGAGTTTAATAAGCCATGTGGGTTGAGTTCATGGACCCACGATAAGGCAACCAACAAACCATGTTATACCTTGGGACAAGGCTCTCCAACCTTGGCCACTTTAAGCCTGGAGGACTTCAGCTCCCGGAATTCCCCAGCCAGCGTTGCCAATTCTGGGAGTTGAAGTCCTCCAGGCTTAAAGTGGCCAAGGTTGGAGACCCCTGCCCTGGGATGCTCTGTGGTCCTGTACCAGCTACACTGAAGTAGTTCAAATGTTTGCTTACAGGACAGCAGCCAGTGAGCCCAGCAACTTCACAGGCTGAAGGGATATACTACAACTTTGCCCCGTGTAGAAGTTACTTGCACTCATGTGCAGGCCTTAACTGAGGAGGTAGCTTGTCTCCCGACAGATATTCAGGGTGCAGCCAACTCCAGGAGGGCCGCCCAATAGCCCTCAGGGCTGGGAGGGGCCTTGCTCTGCGTCCCTCCGAGATCAAAGGCAGCTCCAGTTGCAGTAACTGCCTCTTTCTTGCAGACCAAAGTCCGGGTGTTTCTGGACCTTCTGAAGATTCAGAAGGCCCACATCCGAGACAGCTTTTCAGACGCGCGAACCGAGAAAGAAAACCTGGAGGTAGGGCTTCTCTGGTGGGAGGAGCCAGGGCTGGTCTGGCAGGAGAGGTCTCCTTCCTTCCTTCCTTCCTTCCTTCCTAAGATGGTTTGGGGTTTGTTTTTTTTTTAAAGAAAATGATGGACCGTGAGAATCAGAAGTTTCGCTCGGGATATAAGGAGATGTATGAGCTGGTGAAGACGGTTCAGCTGGACCAAAGGCTGGCAGCCAAAGGGATCAGCGAGGAGATCGAGGAAGAGCTGGCCCGACTGGCTAAGAACCACAGCGCAGTCCGGGCCTTCGCCAAGGGGCTGGAGTGGAAGTTCGAAGAACCCGCTTATGAATTCCTGATGGTAGGCTGGTCGGCAGCCCACAGGCGGCGGGAGGGGCCCCCATGCGGGAAGTGGGACGCAAGGCAGGCCATTCGACGGCCGCAGCCTCCTTGCAAGACCAGGGTTTGAAAGCGGTGGAGGTTTCTTCACTAAGCAAAAGCTTCTGGGTTTGGTGATGGCTTTTCCGCGGAGGGTGGGGTGGGTGGGGGGGTGTTCCCCATTCGGGGGGGCTATTCCTGCCTCTCTGCTCACGGCCTTCGGGTCACATAAACCAGGAAGGAAGGTCGCCTCTAGGAAGACGCTCAACCTCATGCCGGAGAAAGAGGGCCCCCTTTCTGGGGCCCAGAAGGGTGAGGTTCAGGGATGAGCAACCCCCCTGCCTGGGTGGGGGCAGAGCCAGGCCGGGCCTCCAGCTCCAGGTGGACTCATTTTGCCTCCCTATTCCATTCCAAGCCCAGCGGATTGGACCCCTTGGAAAAAAGGATTCCGAGCCCTTCCATGCAGGAGTCGTGCTGGTGGGGAATTCTGGGGGCTGAAGTCCACGGGTCTTAAAGCGACCAAGGTTGGATGCTAGCCCTACTTGAATGCTTGCTTGTGATCAAAAGAGGAGGACCCTCGTTTGCTCTTGCCATTAAGCCTGTTTTACAGCCACTGACTTTCCCCTCTTTCCTTCCAGGATATCAAAGAGGTGATGGCCAGGTACGTAAAGCTTCCCCCCCCCCCCCGTCTCCCAGCTTCCTTTGTCGCCATATTAGGCCGCCGTGCTATGCACCGACTCCTTGGGCTGGACCAAAAGGCATTCAAAGGGTGGGGGCTGCATCCGGTGATGGTTAAGGAGGGCGAATCCCCTGTTGCTTTTTAGGCCCTGTATTTCCTGCTGGGGCTCAGGAGCGTTGCTTTTTAAAATGCTTTGTAGGTGAAATCAGTAGCAAATTAGTCCTTGTGACGGACAGGAACTGCAGGCTGCAGTTGTTTTGGTGGCATGATGTTGGCCTATTGGCCTAAACAGGTTTAAGTTAAGTGGCTTTATTGTAAGTTAGTCTTGTTGCCTAAGGTTTAATGTCTGCTTCATAGCCTGAACTCAGCTACAGAGGGGTTGTAAATGATAGTTAATCCACACCTCTCCCTAACCCCAGTGCAAACAAAATAATACGAGAATCTACCAACTCGATTTTTCCAGTTCTCCTCATGAAGCTGGGCTCCTTCCCAAATCTGACTATTCTTGAGGCACATTCTTTATTTCTCCCTTTGCTCTACATCAAAAAGATTCGTGATTTGTCCCCTTGAGCACTCGTGGGCAGGAAAACTCTGCAGTCTGCCTGCTGCTGTTCCCAGAATGCTGAAGGTTTCCTGCCCACTTGGGCGAGCGGATAATACTTTCCCTGCTGGGTGTCCGTAGGTGCAAAGAACTTCTGGCTCAGCCTCCCGAAGGAAACTTCCCCCCCTACAAAGAGAAAATGTGGGATCTCTCCATCAGAAGCCTTTTTGTGGACGATACGTTGAAGAGGTGCAAAGGTAAGGATTTGCTCTGGAGCAGTTTTAGAAGTCCCGCTAAGCAAATACCACGGAGTAGAGTGCAAAACCGAGGGAATTTGAGCGGAGGTGTGAATAGGATGGCAAGGTTTATTTCAGTCGAGGCTCTGACATTGGGCGGCTTCGCTGCACCCCCCCCCCCCCAGCATTTCCTGGGCCAGGGCTGTGAAAGCTGCCCTCAGGCTGCCCCACGAGGAGCAAATGTGTTTGTAACGCCTGGTTGAGAGGCAGCCCCTCCCAGGGTTTTGCTAAATTGTCGTCTGTTGAGTGAGCCATGATTGCTTGGACTGTGTGGTAAAACAGGCTAAGATGAAGAAGACATTTGCGGTGTTTCAGGTACGTGAAGAAGAGTCCAAGGGCTGATTCCGAGGGGTTGAACCGCTGACGACCCCCGGCCAGGCCAGGCGGAGGGAGGGTGGGGGGCCTTTGAGCTGGGCAAGGAAACAGAAGGGGGGATTTCTGGGTAGGAACCCCCCCACCCCAAGATGATTAGCCAATAGTAGGCCTGAGGGCAAACTGTCCAAGGAAGGTTTTTCCCCCTCTCCATACCAATGAGAGGAAATGACGTCTCCACATTTCTTACCATTTTTTCCAAAAACGCCGCCTCTCTTTCTCTTGCCTGTCTCTCTCCGCAGATGCCCTCCCACTGGTGTACGTGTGGGAAAGAGGTGAGTCCTTGGAAGGGGGAGGGGGTGGGGAAAGTGGACCGACCATGATTGATTGCCTAAATGGGGGCGGGTGGCGGGGAACGACTCCAACTTGTCAACTTTAAGATCTGGTGGACTTAAGCAGCTCCCAGGTGTAGAGGGGAGCCCCCCACTTCCCCCTGCCATGCGTGCTGGCTTCCGGAAGGGGAATAAGGGCTGCCCCCCCCCCCCAAGAATTCCTAGCCTGCCTTGTGGGACAAAAGTCAATGGATACCTGGACTCCGACTCCCAGCAACCGGAGCAAAGCTGGAGAGATTCGGATTTAGCTCCCTTGGTGTGTGTGTGTGGGGTGGTGGGGGGTTCAAATTTCTGACAGGGCTGTCCCTCCTCCTTTTGAAGCCAACGTGACCATGGACCGCCTGACCGCCCATCCGCACCTGCTGCTGTCCGCCTCCAAGAAGATCGTGACTCACGACGCCACCCCCAGCGGGCTGCTCCCTGGCCGCCAGGCCTTCGACACCACGCCCTGCATCCTGGCGGAGAAGGGGTTCACGGGGGGGCGGCACTGCTGGCAGGTGGAGGTGGCCTCGAGGGGCCGCGGCTGGGCCTTCGGGGTGATGAAGGACTCGGTGTCCCGGAAGGGGCCGGTGGGCATCTCCACAGACGAAGGCATCTGGGCGCTGCTGCCCGAACACCTGCCTCCCGCCGAGCCTGAGCTCAGCATCTGCAGCTTCCGCCTCTACCTGGACTACGAGGGCGGCACCATCCACTTCTTTGACGGGGTGACGCGGGAGCCGGTGGCGCTGCTCTCCTACGCCGTCTTCCTGGGCGAGAGGGTCTTCCCCTTCTTCAAGCTGGAGGAGCCCAGCTCCCAGATGTGCATCGTGCCCTGAGCGCCGCGAGGGCGCTTCGGGTCTCTAACACCCGGATGGGGGGAGGTTTGGCGGAGAGAAGAGGGTCTCCCTCTGGCTGCTGGAAGCCGGAGCGCGGCCACCATTCTGAGGATGCCACGACTAAAGATGAATAAAGATTGCGTTTTTTAATCTCGGGTCTTGGCGGTGTTTTCTTTCCACCCGGGAGCGGGGCCGTTGGGGGAGGCGGGACAGGTGGGACCCTCGGCCAGCCGGAGTTCCCTTTCGGGGGCGGGAAGCGCGTGGGGAGGGGGGGGCTGGTGGTCGTCCAACGGGGGCATCAGCAGCAGCGCCTGCCGCCTCCCTCCCTCCCTCCCTCCGGCAGGAGAAGCGGGGTAAGGGGGCGCGACCCCCGCCAGGCCCGTCCTGGCTTCGGTCCTGGCCGGGCGTCCCGGGCTCCGCTCCTGGGGAGGCCTGGCGGGAAACCCTCGGGGCCCGCGAGGGGGGCGAGCCTCCCGGGGGCTGCCCCCGCTTCCTCGAAGGGACATTGCGGGGCTTTGGAAGGGCGCCGCAGGGAAAGACCCCCCCCCTCCGTCCGCGGCTGCTCGCCCGACTTTCCGGGCTGGGCCGGGGCGGCTCCGAGGGGCGAGGCGGGCGACCCCCGGGGGCGGGGCGGGGGCGGGGATGTCCCGAGGCGGCTAAACCTGCCCTCTTCCCCGTCGGTCGCGAGCCATGGAGGTGCCGGGCGCCGGGCAGCAGGAGCCGGGCGCGGCCGCCCCCGCCGCCGCCGCCGCCGCCGCCCCCGGCGAAGAGATCGACCTGTCCCTGGGTGAGATTTCGGCTCCCTCCCGGGGAAGGGTCGGGGGCTGCGCCTTGTGAGGCCAGGGCTGCCCCCTCGCTTGGGGACAGGAGGGCGGGGGGAGCCGCAGCTAAAACGCCCCCTGGCAGCCCTTCAGCCGCCCGGTGGGCAAATGGGTCGGGGGGCGTCCGAGAGTCAAGGAAAGTGGCTTCTCGCGGAGCTCCGGATCCCCCAAACCTTCTCCCTGTTCCATGCTGTGCAACTCGGCCGAAGCCCACCCCCATCCCGGAAACAGAGACTTCAGCCCCCCCCTCCCCCTCCCCACCGGTGGGCTGTTCTCCCCTTCACTTTCCTGCCTCTTCCAGACCCCTCCAGGCCTCTCCCGGAGCTTCGGGCTCTCCCCCCTTCCAGCTCCTCAAGGGGGCATCTGGGACCCCTGCTGCGCCTCCCCCCCCCCCCCCCCAGCGCCCCGGGCCAGAAAAAGAGCCGGCGTCCCGCCACCGGCTCCCCGGGAACGGGTGAGCCGCTCTGTCAAGCATTTTCCTGGCACCGGGCACATCCCAGCCCTCCTGAAGTCAGCCGGCTGGAAATACCTCCCGGTGGCCCGAACTGTTTTCCAACCACCACCCCCTCCTTACCGGAGCTGCGCTGGAAAGAGTTAAACTTCCTTGTGCAAGTTCAGAGGCCTCCAAACTTGGCCACTTTAAGACTTGTGGACTTCAACTTCCAGAATTCTGGGAGTTGAAGTCCACCGCTCTTAAAAGTGGCCAAGTTTGGGAGACCTCTGTGCTAGTTAGGAGTTCCATAGGCAAGGAAACTGCTCCCCCGCCCCCCAAAAACCTACTTGGGGCACAATGTCCCATCTTGCTTCTGGCCAGTGTCCTGTGTCCCCAAAATGTGAGGATTTGGGTCCTTAACCAAAGAACAAAATTTGCCAGTATGGTAATGGACCCCTTGCAACCTGCTGGGCGTTTCCCTATTGAAAGCTCCTTGGGAATGCCAGGGAAAGTGTGGGGCACTGGTGTCTCTGCCCTCTTTAGATGACATCATCAAGCGTCACCAGGCCCAGCCGAACCGGAAACCCTGGCAGCACCAGCCGAAGACCCAGAACCAGGCCTCTGGCAGCAGGAGGCCTCGATTCCAGAGCTGGGGGCCACCAAGCCTGCCAGGTGGGTGGAAGGCACTGGGGAAGGAGAGAGCCAGCCAAGGGGACTTGGGCCCTTCGCTCTTTGGTGCGGAAGGAGCTGGCACAGAGAACCGACTTCAAGACTGCTGGCAAAGAATAGCCTCCCTCTGGAGCAGAGGGGGCTTGGGGAACAGCGCCAGGAGGGTGTGGCTGTACCCAGGCTGCATTCGGGGGCTCTGCTTGGGGCAAGGGGATTCAACGAATTTGGGGTGGGCTTGGCAGGTATGAAAGGTCTCAGATTGAGGAAAACCTCGTTTAAGAAACTGGCCTGTGGATGGAAGCAACGTGGTTGCATTAAAAAGAAGGCGAAAGTCAGACGGGGGATTCAGCCGGTTCGGATCGGTTCTCGAGAACCGGTAGCAGAAATTTTGAGTAGTTCGGAGAACCATAAAATCCCGCCTCTGACTGGCCCCGCCAACCCCATCTCTTCTCCGCCTCCCATCAAGTCCCAGCTGATCGGCTGGGTCTCCTTTGGTTGCCCTGCCCAGGAGAACGGAGCTGGAAAGCAGGTTAGAGAAGGAGGATTTTGAAGTATCCTTCCCCTGCCCCGCCCACCAAGCCACCAAGCCCCGCCCACAGAACTGGCAGTAAAAAATGTGAATGCCACCGCTGGTCTGGAGCAATTCCTCCCAAGGGTGTGCAGGGTGTGTGTGTGAATTCCACTAGGGGAGGAGGTAGAATACATTCTACCCAGGAACTCAAATCAAAGTTGGTGTGTGTGTGTGTGTGTGTGTGTGCGTGCGTGTTTCCTTAGGATCTAGCAGATTTCCCCAAGGATTTTGGAAGCCATCCTGGGCCAGGAAGCCTTTCTGGAGCAGGATGAGCACCCCAGGCCCAAGAGCAGCAGGGCAGATGAAGGGCAGGAGCCCCCTCAACCGGCCAGCCTTGGCCCAGCAGGTAGGAGCAGCAGCAGATCCCCCCCCCCCCTCCCCCCCCCCCCTCCAAGAGGCTCTGAATCGAAGGCCAGCCCTGCGGAGGCCGGAGCTGCCAAGGTGGTGAGTTGCTGGGTATCTTTTCCAGGACAAGCCAGGGAAAGGCCCCCCGGGCAGGAATGGCAACAGAGCCCCCGCAGACTCTCAGCCCGAAGCCCCCGCAAGAGCCAAAGCCTTCAAAACAGCACGGACGCCTCTGCCATTTCGGAGGTTGGTGGGTTTAAACGTGGCCATCTCTGAGTTTTCACCAGGGGCAGGTGTTGGGGAGCGGGCAGGTGGGAGGCCCCAGGATGACATCGGTGTACCCCCAAACAAGGGGACCTCAAATTCCAAACGTTGCCCACACCTCAGTTCAGATTTGCAGGGGTCTCCAACCTTGGGCACTTTGTGTGGACTTCAACTCCCAGAATTCCTCAGCCAATCCTGGCCACTTTAAGACTTGGGAACTTCAACTCCCAGAATCCCTCAGCCAACCTTTGCTGGCTGAGGGATTCTGGGAGTTGAAGTCCCCAAGTCTTAAAGTGGCCAAGATTGGAGAGCCCTGGATTGCAGAGTTGGGAACAGCATCGATGGTTGGGTTTAACTGGGGACCCTTTTCTTTCTGCCAACCGCAGACCGTTCCGGTCATTCAATCAAGGACGAGCTTTCCTCCAGAGCCAGGTCAAATTCAACTTCAACCAACGGGTCAGTTTTTCTTTCTTTAGCCATTTTGCCAGCGGCATGTTTTATTTTCCTTCGCTTCCTGCAATCACTCTGAAAATCCACTCTCTGCTATCTACCCATTTTAAAGATGAGGAGTTGAGGCATAACCAGCTGCCTGTGGTTACCAAGGGGGTTTTCCACCACCACCACCACCACCCCCCGTATGCTGGAAGCATTCAGAAACATGTGAATGAGGTCCAAATTCTATCATTGTTTTAGGACAAATCATTGTTTCCCCCACAATCGCTGCCTTTGAACACGGGCCTTGCATCCATCCCTTTGTCCAATTTGTCTAATTCCAAGCTGGTAGCGCACCTGTTTTAGCCACTTAACAAACTGTCTCCTGTAAGCATTTTGCGTTCGTTTTTTTTACGCCTGTCCTTCCTGTCCCTCCAGCAGCAGATCAGGCCCAGGAGGGAGCAGAACCTCTCAAGAGTGAGAAGGTAAATAAATAGCAAAAAAAGGGTCCCTGTTGAGCCTTTTCATTGTCTCCACGGATTGATGGTGGCTTCGTTTTTTTGGCAGGGGGAGAATGCAGCCCAGTTCTGGAGCAGTCTTGACCGTCTCGGTGTCCAATCCCCAGGCAGGACACCCCCAGGGGTATGTTTCCTCCTTAAGACATGGATTTCGGGACCCTGGGACTGTGACTCTTGGACTCGTAGTCCTTTTATGGCTGCTTTGTCTCTGGAGATGCTCCACGCTTCAGGTCATAGTTGTCCCAAGGAGTCTTTCTCAAGAGGCAACTGGACTTTGTTTTCCCTTGAAGAGGTTTCTCTTCTCATCCAGGAAGTTTCTTCCATTCTGACTGCATGGTGTGGAATAAATCCTTCCTTTCTCCACCGTTCAGTCAGAACTGAAGAAGCTTCTCGGATGAGAAGTGAAACGGCTTCAGGGAAAAGCAAAGTCTACTTGCCTCTGGAAAAAGCACCTTTGGGATGATCCGCAGCAGGAATTTTCACCTGCATGCAAGGGAGGCACAAAAGGTGTTTAGCAGCACATGCAGACCAGGGGTTTGCATCTCTGAAAATGCTCATCATCTTTGACGCCACCAGGCAACCCCTCGAGGTCTCAGCAGATGAAAAAGATCCACGTGGTTTGGATCTTAGGTGGCCTACAAGTCGAATGAATAAATAGATTTTTGAAAGACCAGGTCAATCCCCTAGTCGAAGGGCCTCTTCGTTCCACATCTCTGTAGCCCGGCGTTTCTCCACTTTGGCAACTTGGAGGCGTGTGGACTTCAACCCCCAGAACTGTGTGGCTCTTTTGCAGGCCCGGACCGAAGCGCCCCTTCCTGAGAAGGCGGAATAGCCAGACCCCGCAGCTCCGCTGGCAGCCGAGAGGAGTGATGCTACGATTCAACTTCCGGGCTATGGCTAACCAGGTAGAGAGGCCTCCCAGGCCAGAAGTGGCCCCCTGGGGACCCCTCAAGGCCTCTGGGGTGCTTTGCCCTGGAAGGGAAGGGAGGGCCAGAGGAGATTCAGATCCAGATCAGGGATTGGGGGGCTGAAGTGAGGGGGGAGGTTGAGATGGGGGCCATTGGACCGGCAGTCCTGTCCCGAGGGTCAGTGGAGACGGAGGATGTGACCTTCCGCAGCAAAAGGAAGTAGCGGTGTAGATTTCCCAGCCCGCCCAGAGGGATCTTTGGTGATCTTCTCCTCCTGGAACGGCCTAAGTGTTCCCCTACTATCCCGTCAGGAACTGGACGGTCCAGTCTTGAGGATTTAAACCAGGGCTCTCCACCTGGAGCAAAGGATTCTGGGAGTTGGAGGGCCCGGAGAAGGCCTTCAAGATGGGGAAGGTTGGATGAGGCTAATTCCCATTCAGGGAGGGATCCTAATTCTGGCTCCTATCTGGGGAGTTTTCTCTTAGCTTCTCTTGCACAAACACAACTTGGCACCCGTTGTGTCTCCCTTCCTTAGACCAGCGTGACCCTGAATGAGCGATTCTCTGGGCTGAGGCACCAACGCCATTTTTCAGCAGAACGCAACGCCAGCCGGATGGTCACTCTGCCATGAGGCCAAAGCTGGAAAGAGGTCAGCCCTCCAAGGCCACCAATTGTCTGGGCCTGCCTGGGGAGGTCCCTCGCCAACTGCAGCTTGGGAGGCGTCTTCTCAACGGAGACGGTGACCTCCAAAGGCCCTTCTTTCACCTGCGCAGGGTCTCCAGCGGCCAAGCCTAAAAGCACCTGCCGAGGAAGCTCTCCAGCTCTTGGTCCTCCCCAGGAGAAGGCTTGGTCCTCAACACCTGGTACCTGCGTCTCTGCCCCTTCCTGGCCTCATGTGGATGGGGAGTCCATGGTCTACCGCCAAGGGTCACCCTTCCGAGTCAACTGAACCCAGAATTCCAACGGTTGCTTGTTTCTTTCTGTGTTTGGCCTGGAAAGGACCTGTTTTGAGGCACCCGCATCCACAGGACTGGGAGGATGACATCACCTCTATAATGCGGTCCTCGTGCAGATGACGTAAATTGTGCCATTTATATACATCACATCGGAAGTCAGGATGTCTGGCCTCAGCACCGTCTCGACTGGATGCATCTATTTGGAGGACCGTATCATATTTTAGCAAACTTTATTTTTAGAAGGAATAAAGCTATTTTAGAGTCTGAATGAGCCGGGTGATTCTTGGCAGAATAATCACGGGCTTCCTTTTTAAAGCTGGTTTGTTTTGCACCAGGCCTTTAGCCAGCTTACTTGTGGGCAGCGGATGATGCTGGATTGTTCTCCACCTGCAGTTTTCTTGGCTCCCTTTCCCCTCTTCTCTCCCTCGGCTGAGAGTGAGGAGAAGGTTCAGTCCAAGGCCCGAGGCACTGCCTGGATCGGGTTTTCTCCCAGTGGGTGCAGCATGGCGACCGCTCCGTCTTGGGCCCTTCCCTCCTCCATCAGTGGGTGGGGGCCCCCAAAGGGCCCTTTCAGCAGGACCACAAACTCTTCCTCCTTCTCACCTTGGTTTGAGAGCCATGGGGCTTTAGCAACTGGGGCAGACCACCTGCCTCAGCCCCCCCCCCCCCCCCCAGCATCCCGGAGGAGGATCGGGCATTGCCTGTGAGCCGCCACCAGGGGGCAGCAGCTGCCAGCTGTCTTCCTAGCCTTTTTTTTTTTTCTGCCAGCTGTTCTGCTCCAGGCAGAAACTTTTCCACTTGCAAAATAATAATAATAATAATAATAATAATAATAATAATAATAATAATAATAATAATAATAATAATAATAATAATAGGAAAAAACCCTCACATTTCTCTCCCCCACAATGTCTGCAGCGCCTCAGGATTCCAACCTGTGAGTTGCACATTCTGTTGTGGGGAAAAGAAAGACAAGCGGCCCTTGTGAGAGAAACGGGGCCGTGTGTTCTGACCGGCCTTTGCGTTATTATTCCCTTTTGGCACGCGGTTATTAAGAGTTGAACGTCGGTGAACCAGTGAAGCCTTTTTAAAAGAAGCCTCAAACTCCTTGGGGATTCTCTGATGCCTCCTGCAGGGGGGAGGGGGGGGAGTCTGTGTGTGTGTGTGTGTGTGTGTGCGCGTGTGTGTGTGTGCGTGTGTGCGCGCACCAAGCAGCCTTTGCTTCCCTGGCTGCTCCGTTAAATGGTCCAGAAGAAGGCGGAAGCATCTTCTCTGCCGGCCTTCCTGCTCACAGGCTCTTCCCAAGCAGCCAAAGAGAGGCTTTCGTCAAGATGTAGCTCGCTCGGCTGGCAGCCACCTAGCGCTGCCATCTGTCAAACACCTGGCAAGCAAACGGAAGATGCGCGTAGCCGAGGCTGGTCCCTCCCACCTCCCTGCGAGAGAAGACGCTGCAAAGCTCCCCGGCTCTAATGGCTGCCTTTCTCACAGGAAGCTCCACCGCCTGGAAAGGCCCACGAGGCCCACAGAAATGCCAGCCAGCCACCTTCTCTGCTCCCCCTCCCCCTTCGCCTCGCTCGCTTCCTCTCACATTTCCAGCCTGCCCTTTCTTTTCTCAAGCTCATGGAAAGGGTGGCAAGGTTAAAGCCCCCCCCTCAAAGCTTTCCATCTGCAGGGGGGGGGGAATTGGGTGGGTGGGTGGGTGTGTCATGAAGGAATTGGTGGGAGGAGAACCCAGTGCCCTTCTCAGGGGAAAATGACACCCAATCTAAGGGAGTCTTCAGACATCTCACATGTTTCCAACACCCGTTTCTACCAATGACTCAATTCTGCCCTGGGGTTTTTCAAGTCGGTTCTTGCTGCTTGGAAGAACCTCAAGCTGCTGTAAAGCTTCGTGCCTCCACCTCGCTCCCTGTTCACTCTGCTAGGAAGCTGGTTTTGCTCCTAATCCGACCTGACCCTCCATCCCCTGGGACCTTCCGATAAACCTTCTTCCCCAAGTTGGGTCCGTTCGGTGTGGGGAATCAGCCCAGGGACACAGCCCAGGCCACACCACTCTGGAGGACAAACTTTAGTGCCCTCACCGGGGAGGAATGCGGTTTTCTTTGGGACAGGCGAGGCTGCTGCACCCCGGCTGACTCGCTATTCAGACAGTAACAAGGAGCCAGTGAAATCTCTCCGTCTCCATCTTCAAGCAGATGCTTTAGGGCAGGGCGTGGAACGGTGGCCCTGTTGGAACTCTGGGAGTTGAAGTCCACGAGTTGTGGAGGCCCCATGGTTCCCTGCCTCTGCTCGAGGGGGTCACGAGGGATTGATTAGGTGCCACCAAATGGGTGTTGATCTCTACCAGCCACGTAGAGACATTTTCTCCAGGGGGAGCTCTCCCTAGATCTTGTCACCCAAGTTTTCAGACTGTAGTCCATCTCCTGGGAGCCAGACTCGCCATGAGATCATCTTATCTTCTTTTAAAGTCCTGTGAGGAAACGTTGGTCCCTACAGTTCCAGGTTTCACTGCCCTAGGAGAAGATTATCTTCCTTTCACCTTGTATCTCCTGCCCATAGTGGGAAGATCTCCTTTCATCCCCCTCTTGGCCAGGTTCTTGTCCGTTCTTTACTCTCAAACGTTCTACGCATAATGCGGTGCTTCCCAACCTCAGCCATTTTAACAGGGGTGGACTTCAATTCCCGGAATATCCCAGCCATTTCTGGGGGTTGAAGTCCACACATCCTAAACTGGCTGAAGTTGAGAAGCCCTGGGAAAAGGAACCCTCTGGCTAGAGGTCTCAGCTGCACGAAGAGATGCAGCCATCCAAATAATTATTCACAGAAACTCACTTCTCATGGTTGCAAAACAAGACTTATGTTTCTCCCTTGGCGTCTCTGGTCGCTCAGACCAACCCAGGCATCACCAGGGTGCCCATGAAGGGAGCAGATTTTTGCTTCCAAAGTGTTCCAGTTGACGTTGGCTTCAACAGAAGCTGCCCAGGTGTTTTTGACCCCATTGATGGACACCCAACTCCCAACGGGGAGGGATTCTTTTGCAGCTCATCATGGCCTGTGGAGTCGAAAGCATTTTGGTGTCAGCCCCAAAGGTGGGCATCCACTGCTTCCCCTTGCCCCTCTTTAGGAAGCCCCCCCCGTGTGTGCCCTCCTTCTCTGCCAGACACCCAGGCACTGCTACTTTTCTGCTACCAGCCTTGTCAACGTCTCCTTGAAATTTCATGTGCACATTTGCCCCCTGACGTAACAGTGAATAAACTAGAACAACTCTTGGTAGAAAGCAGCTCAATTCAACTTCAGTGACATCCGTCCTTTAACATTAATGAAGGAAACATAACACTAAATGAAGTATCTGACAACTGAGATGTAAAGTTCTGTCTGGATGATTTGTCAATCTTTCATTTGTTGCTAAGGCTTCATCTATCTTCCTTCCTTCCTTCCTTCCTTCCTTCCTTCCTTCCTTCCTTCCTT
>NW_020769394.1:854203-879948 GCF_900518735.1 Pseudonaja textilis
TCCTTCCTTCCTTCCTTCCTTCCTTCCTTCCTTCCTTCCTTCCTTCCCACCTTCCTTCCTTCCCACCTCAGCGTAGGTGTGGATCTCCTTGTCTATTCTGAAGACCAGCCTGGTGTCATTTAAGAGAAGCGCTTGAGCTGCTTTGAACAGGCCTCTTGCTGTTGGTTCGAGCTGCATGTTCCTCCCATCTTGATAAACAAGCGCCTGTTGCAAGATGTGTTTTCGTTTTGAAATCAAGGCTCACAACAGCTGTCCATCCACTTGCCAACAATGCTTGTCTGCTTTTAGAAATTGGGGCACGCTTCCTCTATTGTTACAGATATTCCTCCTCCTTTTTGGTAACTTACACTTTTGGAGAGTTTGTGGGCAGGAAGTGGCCACCGTTCATTCTCTCTGCTACCTTTAATATGCTTTTCTAAAAAGAAAAAAGGCTTCCTTTGGAAGAAGAGATGATAATTGCAGGGGAGAGCACAGCCATGCAACAGTGGCAGAGACACAATATAGAGGGGTTGTCCTCTGTGTGTGTCATACGGGTTAAGATGGTGGCCAGTGATGCTCCCAGAAAAGGGGCAGGGTTGTGACTATACCGCCACAGCTGCCATGTTGACTTTTGTTGACAAACACACACAATCCACAGAGGCATCTGCAAACACCTCCTGGCGTTGTGCTAAAGCTTGTTTTTGTCCTTATTCTACTTAGCTTTCTTTTCCCCCTGGGAATTCTGAACCCCGTTTAGAACAAAGTTGGCTACGAGAAATGCTCAGTCCTTGGTGCCCCCTGGCATTGTGCATGCCGCTTTCTTGGAAGTCGGTGGCACTGCCCGCCTGCCCCTTTTGCCTTCTAATTCTCCCCAAGGAAAACACCTTCCCAGGCCCCTAGGCCAGCCCTTACAGCCTCGCTTACCCCGCTACAGCCCCACAACCCCCGTTGTGCAGGACAATGTCTGGGCCTGCCACGCACCCAGGGACTCACCTTCCGGAGCGGAGCCCAAGAGGTGGAGTCTCTGGGGCTACCTGAAATCCCACCTTTTGCACTTTCCCCCCCCTGATCCTTCTGGAGAGCAGCTTCCCATGAAAAGAAAGTAAAACCTGGGGTGAGCTGACCCACCTGATTGTTTACTTGGCATAGAGCTAAGCCAGGAGTAGAAGAATAAAATAAATTGCAGTCCCTTGTCCGCTCTGGAGCTCAGACCATTAATCTGGCTGCAAGCTGGAAATTATTTGCACTCCATTTACCTGCACGCTTCACTTATTGAATGATAAGGTTTGCTCTGGGCATCCTTCAGAATAATTTAAAAGTACAATCTTGCTGCAATCTTTCTCTTTCTTGGCTTGGCTAATTTCTTTTCGACTTGCTCTTCGTTCAATTGGACCTGAAGCTCCTTCCAATCGCCATCAATTCCTGCTGGTTTCAGGGTCACCTCCGTGGAGATGCCTTCAACCAATGTGAGGATGTGGTTTGCTGTCACCTTCTTTCCAGGAGAGTTTAAATGTCTCAGTCTGCTTTAGAAGGAGGGATGTCCCAACCGGATGCTGAAGCAACCTGGCTGTGCAGCTTCTCCACCCAGGGAAGATCAGCCCAGCGGGATGACACGCGGATGCTGCAACACCTGGACCTGGGAGGAATTCGTGTGGGCGTCGATCACGCTGCCTTCATGCGCCCTCAATGTGATCTGAACCAAGTTGTGCAACGGCAACAACAACTCTGTCACACCACGCTGGAAGAGCTGCAATCGGTGGGGTTTCAGATTCCTGGCCTGCTCAAAGTCACCAGCTGGGAAAAAAGCCACCACCAATGGCCTCCCAGTATGAGTTTCAGGGCGGTGCTTGAATGCTCCGGTCCAATCCAATCTTTACTCCTATTTTTTTGCTAAAGAATTCCAGATGCACCACTAGATGGCAGCCATGGGCACCTCTGTCCCTCTAGGCTGCCCTCCGCAGCTGCGAACAGGAACCGTTCTTAAGAGCAGGCGTGCAAGGAATGGAACTCAGGGCGTGTGAAAAAGATGTGCTTCTGATGTGACGCATTCTCAGGTATTTTGGCTGCTTTTTCTAGTTCGCATATTGATCCTTCAGCCAACAAACAGCTCTAAAGTTTACATTTCTGGCCTGAAAAACTCTCGAAAGTTAAAATCTCACACCCTTCCCCCCCCCCCCCCCCCCCCCCCCGCACCCCCCGGCAGAAGTTGACTGGAAGAGTCTTCCCTCTTGACGCTTGGGGTCTCGCTCCTAGCAGCCAACTGGAGGACGCTTTCAGACCCCCCATGGACCCCCCCTCCCCTCCCCCCCCGTGGTTTATTTATGCCCTCGGCTTTTAGTCCATTAGGTCTCCATTAAATCCTCTCAGACCAGAGAGGCTGAAAGCTGGATCGGCTCAGAGATTTGACAGTGAGGCTATGCAGCCAGCAAGCGCCGGCAGATAAAGAGAGAGAGGAGGGGGGAGGTTGCAGGGGGGGGGGCAGCAGCCGGCAAGGGGGACAAAGGGCTCCGCTTTCTTTTCAGAGAAGAGAGGCAGAAAATGGAGCCTTCTTTTAAAAACAAAAACTCCACAGCCTCTGGGTTTTTTTTATTTTTATTTTTAGAATATGCCACCTCACCAGAGGCAGAATTGTGGGCTGGTGCTTTTCGGGCTTTGTCCTCTGCTGGAGACGGATGCCAGCTGGGCTGAGGCCGGCAAGACAGAAACACCCCGGTGCCCCTCCCAGGCGGGGGAGCTAAAACGGGAGGTGGTATTTAGACCCAGAACCTCTTGAGGGAACCGGGGCTAAAAATCTCCCGGTTCTGCCCAGGAATCGAACCACCAAGGCTGAGAAGACTGTTGCCAAAATGGGGCGCAAATCTTGAAACTCAGAAGGAGGAGGAGGAGGAGGAGGAGGAGGAGAGCAAACCCCAACTGGATCAGGATGGAGCCTTTTCTGCTTCTGCACAAATTCTGTTTGGGCAGAAAACAAGGAAGGGAAACGGAAGGGAGCGTCACGGAAAAGGGCAGGGCCAGCTGGCAGGAGCAACGGCCCATCCTGCGGCAACCCTGTGTTGCAGTTCCCAGTTGGGTCAGGTGGAAAAGAGGATGCTCTGAGAAATCAGAGGCCAAGAGACGTTGCCTCAGAGCTTCGTGGATTTAGCAAGGCTCCAGAGGAAGCGATTTCCCGTAAGCCTTGCTTGGGTCACTCAGTTTTTCTCGCGTCTGAAAGAAATCTTCAGGAGATCACAGAGATTCATCAAGAGAGCCCGAAAGGCTATGTTTCAAAACCTCTACACTCTGGGCCTCTGAAGTGTTGTCATCTTCTGACAGTGCAAACCCTGAAAAACAGCATTTCCGGCCAGTTTGTAAGACGAAAACAGGCTTAAACTGGCTGCCAAACGATGCAAAGTCCTTCTTTTCAATGACAGTGCCAATGACCCAGGGGTGGGATGCTACCAGTTCGCACTTATTTGCTAGAACTGGTTGTTAACATTCTAAGCAGTTCGGAGAACCGGTTGTTAGGAGGAATTACTGGGTTAATCCTGTAAGGAAGGCAGGAAGGAAACATTCTGGGGTTGCTTACAGAAACTGCCTCTCCGTTAACCCTTATTACGTTCTTGGCAGGACTAGACTTCCTGTCTCTGGAACCTCTCTGGAGGTTTTTTCCCCTCCTTTGCTGGTACTTTGCTTGGGTGGAGGGACCCTTCAAAGTTACAATGGCACTGAAAAAAGTGACGTATGACCATTTTTCACACTTATGACTGTTGCAGCATCTCCACAGTCATGAGAGGCCAGGCAAGGAGATGCATTCCTCGATGTGAGTGATATTGAGTTGGCCATGTCCACCCAGTCACATGACCACCAAGCCACGCCCACCAACTAAGCCACGCCCACAGAACCAGTTGTAAAAAATTTGAATTTGAATCCCACCCCTGCAATGACCCCCCCACAAATTCCTAGCTGTGTATCACAGCTCCCCCTCACCCCACCTGAAACGACACACACACACACACACACACACACACACACACACCAGTATCCAAACTGGCCCCCACCCTGACTTCCCCAGGGTGGATTGTTGAGGTTCAGAACAGAAGAGTTCACCCCAGAACAGCCAAACCCCACCATTTAAATTTGAACCTCCAGCTCTGCAGAGCCCCGGTTGGTTTCACAGCCCGAAATAGCACAGGGAGAGACATACCCCCCCCCCCGGGACCCCTCCCCTCGAGGCCCTGGGCCTTTTGCAGAGGCACCAGCTGAGCTGGAGGTCCCCCAACCTGAACGTTTTCATTCAGGGCCCAAAGCTCGCCTGCTGCTATATTTGAAGACATCTGGCTGGGGTCCGAAGGCCGTTCTTAAGCACAAAAGGCTGAGTGCCAATTTGAGAGGTAAGAATTTCTTCTCATCTCCCCAAACCACAGCCCGGAAGGAAGGGTTTAAATTCGGCTCTTTTGAGGCCGCCTCAAGAAACTCTGCCTCCTAGTTCTGCACAGTTCCAAAATAAAGAGCTCTATGCAGAGCCTCTCTTAGCCCCGCCGTTTGGGTATCCTGCCCTCCTCCATTCGGTAGCAACACAGGTGGATCTGGCCCCTCCTTGCCAGGGCCCTGGCTGGGGAAGGTGGCCGGCCCCCTCCTCATCTCAAGGAGGCCTCGAAAGGGGAAGGGCTAGATGTCCTTGGATGGGCCCCAGGGTTCTGCTTGTTGTGGAAGGGAGCTGAACGAGGGGCAGCCACAGGATCTTCAGCTGAGCCCCCCCGCAAATGGAACCAAGATTCATGGTGAAACTGAATAGTCTCATAGAGATCTTTTGCAAGCATTTATTTGAGATATTTCTGATAAGAAGGGGAACTCTAGGCGCACCAAACAGTGAAAAATCACCACCCCAAACCGTGAGTGATTCGGGGGGAAGAGAAAAGGCTGCTTTCTCCAAAGTTCTGCAGGTGTCCATGAAGGTGAGGACTTCTCAAAAGCCACCTGAGATGTTGACACACCACCACCGGTTTCTTCCTCAGGTGCCACGAGCACAACCGACCCCGCACCAGGGCAAGGCTTGGCACCGGAGGGTGGTGGAGCTTCTGTGGTGCTCCAGGGGCGGAGATGCATCCATGATGTTATTCCAGAGAGGTCCAAGAAGGTCTTGGAGGCAGCTTTGACTCTGAGGGGGAAGCAGGAGCCATCAGCGGAAGTGGGGCCTGCTGGGCTTCCTCCTTCCGCAGCGAGACCCAAAGCCGAGGGGCCTCCGGACGCTCCCAGGCTCACTTTGCAAACACTTTTGAGGGCAGCAAAGGAGGAAATTAGACATCTTTGTGGTTCAGGAGGGAACGTTTCTCCGGGGCAGTTATTTCAAAACCATTTTAGGTATATTTAGCTTTGTCTTCGGTAGGAGCTTTCAGCCTCCTATTGATTCACGGGAGGTGTATTTGGAAGGCTTCATTGGATGCCTTTCAGCCTCCCTCTCAAAGACTTCTCCGCTTTGGGAAGGCAAAGTTTCTCTGGAAAACAGAATGTGAATATGCAGGAGCACCTCCTCCTCCTCCTCCTCCACCCACCATCTCCCTGAACTCCTACATGCTAGAAAGGGGGATGTTTGAGTATGAAAAGGACCAACATGGGCACTGGGAGGGATGTGAAACTCTCGGTCGCTTTCCATTCCCCTCAAGGTCTGTGCGAGCATTAAGTCTCCGGTAGAAAAACCGGCCATGTTCCTTAGTTCGCATCTGTTCAAAGGGGAAAGGAGCCCACACGTTGAAGGCATGCAGCCCAAACATCTGGCACTGAATTCAGTTTCATCTGCCTGGATTTCCCCCGGCTCCCCTTCCTCCCCTACCAGACACCAGTGCTGATGTCCAGAGGAATTTCAGGGCCGGAGAGGGGGGTTAAGGCCCCCTCCCGTTCGAAATGGCCTCTAGATCCGGTCCGAACCGGCAGAATCCCACCGCTGCTGCTGCATGATAGCCCCCTTCAGGAGGTCACAGGGAAGGGAGCCAAGACATGAGCCCCCCCACCATTCCAGAGTGTGGGATGCAGAAGATTCTGGAGGGAGGAGGGGGCTCTGCAAGGTGCCCAGGGGTGGGGTGGGGGCAGCCGCCCTCTTCCTTCTCTGCCCTTGGAGGCTGCAAGCGAAGGGCTGCCCCAAAGCCAGAAGGAACCGCAGGAATGCAGTTCTGGCTCCGAAGGGGAGCCGGGGAGGAATGCCTGGCAGTTGGAAATTGTAAGCCTGCCCTGCAAGCAGGAGGGAGCGAAGGAGGGATCCCTTCGTCCTTCTGGGGAGGAAGCAGATCCCAGGGAGCTGGGGTGCAGGCTCAGGAGGGTGAAGCGGGAGAGGGGCACGCTCTACGGAGGGCAGTGCAATTGCTTTCCTCCCCGGTTGCAGGGGGATTTGGCTTCAGGGTTCAAGCAGGTCTTCCCTTGCTTGGGAAGACAGGCTGACCTGGTGCCTTGGCTGTCAGTGCTGAGGAAGGTCCGAAAGAACCTCCAGCAAAGATCCAGAGAAACTGGTCCAGACTCAGGTGGCAACAGAGTCTGAACCAGATCAGGGAGGGAAGAGAAGCCTCCTGCCCGGGGGAGAGGGAGAGAACTGGGATGTTGGCCTTATAGACAAGGGTCTCCAACCATGGCCACCGGCTGAGGAATTCTGGGAGTTGAAGTCCACACGTCGTACAGTGGCCAAGGTTTGGAGGCCCTTGTGGTAAAAGGAGGCTGCTGTGCAGGGGTGGGATTAAATTTTTTGTAACAACTGGTTCTGTGGGTGTGGCTAGGTGGGTGTGGTTAGGTGGGCATGGCTTCTTCTTCTTTTTTGGTACCACACCCTCCTCCCCATTTTGGGGGCCTCTTGGGCCTCAGGGAAGCTTCCTGGGTGAAGCAGTAAGTAAGCAAGGGGAACCCAGGTACAGCTGATAATAGGAACGGCTGATCGTCAGGAGAGAGAGAGAAAGAAATACCTTGAGGAGTGACTGGGCGGGGAAGAACACAGTCAGCGATGTTGGGCATGTGCAATATGTCAGCTCTGAGATTCAGCTGCCAAGACTGTTATAAAGAATGAAAGGGGGGGTGGAGGAGTTGGAAAGTTCACGATTATTTCGTATGTCGCATTAAAAAATCCCAGCTGCAGTTAATTGGTTCTCGTGATTAACGAAGTGTAAGAAGTGGGAGGAGAGAAGGTGGATTTTGTGAAACGGGCAGAAAATGACTTTCAGTTTGGAAATTCCATAGATGTACCAGAGGCGTTCCTAATAAACCGGTTGGAGATTATAGTTGTCTGGGAGCGGTTGATTACCGTGGACAATTTCTGGGTGCCTCACACAACAAGGACTGACTGGGTGGGGAGGGGAGGGGCGGGTAGAGAGGGGCGGGGCCAGCCAGGGACACAATTTGCCCGTTCTCCGAAGTGTGCAGAATCATAACAGCCGGTTCTATAGAACCGGTCCGAACCAGTAGAGCCCCACCGCTGCTGCTGCACGATAGCACCCTTCGGGAGGTCACAGGGAAGAGAGCCAAGAAATGGGGTCCACCACCATTCCAGAGTGCGGGATGCAGACGAATGGACTGAAGTCATCCTTCCCAGTCTCCCAAACATGGTTTTGCTTGGAGACCCAGGCAGCATGGAGCCTGTTAGATAATTGTGTAACCTCGTGGAATGACATAAAAGCGGCAAACCCCTCCCCCAGCCATAATCCCTCTTTCTCCAAGCTTCCAGATCAGTTGGGACACCAGCGACGAGGCTCTGGAACTTCAACTCATGGGAGTTGTAGTCCCCATAAGGATTTCCACGCAAGTCCATCCCTCCGTTGATCTGGAAAAGGAATTCTGGGCTAAGCGGGCCTTTCCTTCATGCATATGTTGTCTGTTTTCTGGCTTTTTCTTTGAAACTGAGTCCAAAATGTTTTTTAAAAAGCTTCCTTTCATGTGATGTGAGTGCTACAGGGATGAATTTTCCAGAAGGACAAGAAAACAGAAAAACAAGAGAGAGAGAAAGATGCTAAAAAGAAATCAACCACAGACAAAGACTCTTTAATATAAAAAGGCCCCAGAAGAGGCTATTTTTTCTCGTAGCTTTAGTCTCCCTGCTTTTCTGATGGAATTAATTTACAAAGTTAAAAAAAAAGTATTGAATGGGTGACTGTAAAATTTCAGTTTACTTGATACTCATATGATTAAAGATTAAAGCAGCCAAATGAAATGGAAATTAAAGAAATGTGGTAAAGGATGGAGAATGGAATTTGAGTTAAAAATTATTCCAGCGGCTTAGCTTATGTCAGAGCAGACAAAAGCAAAGGGTTTCTGTTTTTATTGCCCCTGGTATACAATTTGCGGGGAGTGGGTGTGTATGTGCACATGTGTGTGTCAGCAGTGAAACTGAACAGCAGTTAAACAAGCAAAATCTTTTAACCACCAGCCTCGTAAGTTATTCTCCCCCAATAAAATTCAGGTTGGAGTCTGGGTTTTCTGTAACTCACAGCTGAAATGATCAGCAGGCTTGTTATCTGTCTGAATTCGTACAATGTGTTTAACCGGGTGAGTTGTAAACCTGATGGCCTGCATTACACAACAGGTTGGTGTTGGTCAGTTGCTCTTTTGAGGAGCTAAGTGTGTTGCAAGCGACGGCTCAGGCCAGCAACCACTTTTCCATCCAGCTGCCCAGCCTCTCCAGGAAGGAAAACTACAAAGAGGACCAGGCTGTCCCCCACTATGTATTTATTGTGCATATATTATTTATTGGGTTGATATCTATCTCCAGAAAGGTGGATACACCGCTCTCTTAGCAAAGAATATTTACTTTGCTCTCCCCCCAATTCTGAAAAAAAGAAAGAAAAGAAAATGACTACAAAAGCTCTTAAGAGCTGGAAACAAAGAAGTAGATCTAAAATATGGAAGTAAAATATGGAACTAAAAAAGTTGTGAGCTTCCCAATTCACTGCTTGTTCCCAATATGTGTTAAAAATAAGACTGGCTCTGCCAGAGTTTCAATATCTTGATGTGAGCATTAATTCCATTCAGGGCTAATAGAGGAAGCCCTGAGTAAACAGAGATTGGACTAAGCGCTGATCTTGATGAAATTTTGCCTAATAGCCATAGCAGTAGCACTTAAGACGTATACATCACTTCGCGGTGCTTTAAGTGGTTTACAGAGTCAGCCCTTTGCCCCCAACAATCTGGCTTCTCATTTGACCCACCTCGGAAGGACGGAAGGCAGAGTCCACCTTGAGCAGGTGAGAATCGAACTGTTGAATTGCTGGCAGCTGGCAGTCAGCAAAAGTAGCCTGCAGTGCCGCATTCTAACCAGTGCACCACCAGGGCTCTTGCTGAAAATCCAGCAGTAGGCCACGTTCTAGATCAGTGGTTCCCAGCCCTTCCCGTTCTACAGACTGGCGGTGGTGGCCGGCTGTGGTGGGGGAAAGGGAAGGGGTTCACGCCCATCACTTGCACGGCCCTGTTCCCAGTGGGCCACAAACTGGTACCAGTCCATAAACTGGAGGTTGGGGCCCCCTGTTGTAGATGGTTCATATCTTGCTGCAATTCAAAGTCTCTTAGGAGGTGCCAAAGGGTGCAGTACAATCTCAGTCGTAAAAATACGAACATTATAGGATGAGACAGACAAACACAAACCAAGGGGTGCAGGAAACCATTTCCTTGCTGAATGAATTCGGTTTCCAGCCTCTTCCTGAAGGCTGACGAAGAAGCAGCCAGATCTTCAAGGGAAAGTCAGTGCTACGACAAAAAAAATCAGCCCTGCCTCCTGTCAGGTCCCCTGGAGTGTGGGACCCCCCCCACTGCTCTTGTCCCTACACCACCAAAGTGGACTTCTTAGCCTCCTGATAAAGGCAAGTCTTGGAATATTTATTTCTGTGAAAAAGTCCCAATTCAGGTTTCAGAGGAGCTTCTCCACCTTGGGAGAGACGGCCCAGTTCCCCTCGGATGGCCTTGACCTTGGGAAAAACAGAACAATGGCAACAGCTGAAACAGCTACCTCTTTTTCTCGTGGTTGTCATGAATTTCCACCGCATTTATCAAATGCTTTTTGTGTGTTAATAAGATGGGGAAGTCCGGCGTTTCCCCCGCAGCCTCTTTTACTTCTCCGTCTCTGCTCTAATGCTCTCCTTTCACTTGGCTGGTTCCCTTGCCTGAAGACAGACCCAACTGGGGGCATTTTGCAAATCACATCAAAAACAGGGAGAGGCAATTCCAAAGTAAAGTCGAAGACACATTTTCTATTTTTATGAAAGCAAAATTTGTGAAAAACGAGCACAAACCCGAAGGTTAGTTTTGATGGCAAGATACGAGAACAATTCACAACATCTTCTTTGACAAGCTTTATTCTCTTAATTCACCGGTCATACAGACAGCCTAAGTCAGGGGTCCCCAAATTTGGCAACTTTAAGACTTGTGGACTTCAACTCTCTGGCTGGCTGGAGAATTCTGCAAGTTGAAGTCCACAAGTTGCCAAGTTTGGGGACCCCTGGCCTAAGTGGAGTTGTGAGAGGGAGCCCCGATCTCACACAGACCAGGAAATCGGGTTCAGGAAAGGGGTTCCCTCTTTATTCTCCAGATGTTCCATGTGTTAATCCTAATGAGGTCTTTGGTGCTGGCTTTGGAGATGACGATTGCTGCCTCAAGAAGCAGAGGCACCCAGAGGCATCCATGGGGGCCCCCTTGCCCGTGGCAATCATTCTGCAGAGTTGGCCAAGGGTTTGAGTATTGCAAGAGGAGTCGCAGGCTTTCCTCCCCTTCTTTTGCAATGTGGGTGCTGGGGAGGAAGTCCTCTGGCTGGGCTCACATATAGATTGACACAAAAGTGCAAATCATAGATGCCTAGGAATGAAATTTGTGGACAAGAAAAGTAACAAGCATGTAAACATTAAACTGTGGGGAGGGAGAGAAAACTAAAAATGAATCGCTACAGGTAATTCATTCCAGAGATGGGTTTTCCAAGATTAATAATCCAACTCAACCATTTCCTATGTTGTTGCTTTTAGACATGTTGTACCAAAACTTCCAGAATTTTGAGACGCCTCCAGCTCCCCCATTTTCAAGAGGGTTCTGGGGTTCAGTCCAAGTTGAAACCAAAGTTCTGAAACAGCTTTACTGCTCAAGAGTGCCTTGACTTGTCCAAGTTCAGCCTGAATTTGATGTTCTTCATCCATCCAACGCGGTTTCTGATCTGCCAGGACCCCTAAGATGGACATTCCCTCTCTCCAGCTCCTAACATGGGTCATCCCATGGAATCCACTGATCTGAAGTGGTACCAAAAGGGATCTAGAGAATTCCTATCCTCCAGAAAACCTGGAGTTGAGAGCAACTGGACAGCAGGGCACCCGACCTAAGAACAGACTCCTGGGCCATCGCAGGAAGCTCTGCTGATGGGCTCGGACGATTTGTTTTTGCTCGCTCCTCCTAGGGGGAACCGAGAGGGTGGCAGCGAAAGCTCCGAGCTTTCATGGTCACGGGACCCAAGGTGGTCGGGAGAGATGCGCCTTGCTCTCAGAAGCTCACGAAGGCTATGCGTGTCGTCCTTGTTCTTCCTCTGGCCATTATCATTGGCTGATGGCAATCGCTGTTCCTTGATAAGAAATCAGACCTAGCTTGGATCCCGATGTTTTTCTGATGTGTCACAAAACTCTTGCAGCAAGAATGAGCGGCTTTAACTTTGCATATCACCCGCTTTATTCACATCTTCTATCTCTCTCTCTCTCTCTCTGTTAACACAGCCGTTGGGCAACGTTCTGGGGTGAGGGGGAAGCACCCAAACCACATCCTCCAGTTTTGTCTCTTTTCATCACCTTTTAAGTACATTTCTTGAGGCCCCAGGAAGTGGGAAGGCCTGCGACACAAATCAGATGTGGAAGGTGATTTGATACTGTATTATCAGCCTGTCGTAGGCAGAAGTCAGCCTCAATTCAAAGAAAGGGGTCAAAGATCACCACACCCTCCTCTCCCCCTACCAACCCTATCAAGCCCGTGGTAGAGGGAGGAGCAAAAATCAAGGCTTCCCCCCGACAAGGCCTAAAAATGATTCACTGATGGTGGCCATTGTTTACCAGGCTTGTGACCACGGGGAGGGCTAGGCTGCAACCGGGAATTTGAGCCTTCCGGTACAATGTACCAGCGCTGTATCTGGGGGAGGAGGTGAGTCCCAGATAAAGTCCTGGCTCCTCAGAAAGGAATCCTAGAAGAGTCTCTCAGTTTGGAGAAAATGAACTTGCAATTATGCGACTCCAGAAAAAAACGCAACCTATGTTTTCATTTCTGCTTAAACTTAGAACTCTTTGCCTCCCTTCCACGTTTAAAGAAGACGATGCACAAACAGGACCTCCAGCTGGCTAATATCAGTGGAGGACTCAACCGTTTGACAAATCATCAAGAGAAAATATCTACAGATCGTCTTAAAGCCCAAATACAGAACTCTCTTATTGGTTCCTAATCTCTTTTTAATAATTGATCTTAGTATTTGTCTTCCGTTTGTTGACATTCTCTTCTCCTGTCCCCATTTCTAGCAGAGCCATTTGGATACTGTTTTATTTTCTCCTGGTGGGTTGCTTTTGTAGCTTTGCTATTTCTTTTTCTTACTAAAGGCCCTTTAAAAAAAGCACTTTTAAGATGGCAGCTGGACTTTGTAAGCCCTTCCGCAGCTGCCCCTGGCCTGCAGCCCCTCTTCAGCCCAGCCTTGGTCTCCAGTGGAGATCTTGGAGGGTCCTGGGCCCATATTTTTCCTGGCCACGTTTTCTCTGCTGCTGCTTTGGACTTTTTTTCATTCCGCTGGGTCCCCGGAGGGCCCCAACTTTCCCCTCCCTGACCCCGGCTTTTCTGCCCCCCCAACAGCTGCTGAGCAAGTGGCTCCTTGCCTGCTGTCAAGGCCCCTTGCCCAGCTGTCAAGGGACTCGTGCGGCGTTAGAAGAGAGAGGAAACCCCAACGTTTGTTTCAGGAACACAAGACGCTTGATGGCATGAAATCTGTTTTTGGCCTGGAATCCCGCTGTCTGGCGAACACACACCCAGCATGGCTCTGCACCATCAGGGGCGCCAGGGTGCCAGCAGGATGTGGTCCCGAGGTGGCAGTCCCAGTGGTGGGATCAAAGCTCTCCCTGGTTTGTGGGGCATCGGACTGTTTTTGATGGTGTCCTGCACGAGTTCCAGCTTTCCTGGGTGAGCTCGGCCCCTGGACCAGTTGAGCAGGTGCACCTAGGGGTGGGATTCTACCAGTTCGCACCTATTCGCTAGACCCGGTTGTTAACATTCTAGGCGGGTTGGAGAACCGGTTGTTAGAACGAATTACTGGCCTAATCTTGTAATAACATGACCCGCAAGCCATGTCCACCCAGTCACATGACCACCAAGCCACACCCACCACCTAAGTCACGCCCACAGAACAGGTTGTTAAACCTTTGAATCCCACCCCTGGGTGCACCCACCAATCATGGCTTATGGAATGATTGCCTTTGAGCCCCCCTGGTTTCTGGGATGGACAGGCCCGAAGTGAAAGGCAACGGGCCCCCCTCACAGGGGAAGGAGCCCCCAAGGATAAGCAGGAGGGTCTTGGGGGAAAACCACGGTCCGAGCAGCAACCGCTTCCAATCAGGCCAGGCCACCGAACTTCAGAGAAGGCAAATGGGTGGGAGGGAAATGCTGGGGGTCTCTAAGGGGCACCTGGGAATCTCCAGATCTGCTGGATCTGCAACTTGTCGGAGCTCCCAGTGACCAGCTAGGCGAGGGACCCACGGGACATTCCGAATTCAGACCAGGTTGCTTGTGGTTCCACGTGAAGGACAATCCGAGCGTTTTTGAAGGACTCCCGGAGGGCTTTTGCTGCGTTTTTAGCCTGGGCCGTCTGTTTGGTTTAACCTTTTAAAGCTGTTTTTAAGCTTCCTCTCCTTTCCCGCCCCACGCAGTGTCTACTGGGGTTGGCGGCCAATACTTTTAAATAAATAAAGGAGATTTTTGCTTTAGTTTGTTTTTGTGAGAGCCGATTCAACCGGCGGTCCTGGGTTTTGCATGCACAGAAAGTTTCCCTTAGAGTCAGTTGGGCCTGGAGGCAGGCAGGAAGTCCCACCTGAGCAGAAAATAACAGCTGCCCCGAGGTTGGGTTGAAAACCAAAACGGAGGGAAGCTGAAAAACAACAACAAACCTTCTTCCCCTTCTGCAGACCCCACTCCAGTTAGGTCTTCCTTCAGAAAAGCAGCTGACAATCCTGGGCACGCAAGCCAGGATGGTTTGCTCCAGAGCTCTGCACATCCTGGGTGGAGACCAGGCGCTGACAGCCGGACAGGCCCGCGACAGCCTCGCCCCCTGGCTCTGCTCCTGGTGAAGTGTGTGTGGGGGGGAACATTTCCCAGCGTGCAAAATCCAGGGCTCTTCACTTGGCTACAAAACCCGACGTTCCAATCCCCGACAACATTTCTAGCTTTAAATAAGGTCCCCTTGCTTGGTGGTGCCTGGCTAGGACAGGGGTCTCCATCCTTGGCCCCTTTAAGCCTGGGGGACTCCGACTCCCAGCATGCCCCAGCCAGCTTTGCTTTGACCCCGGGGCTGTCCGACCTGTGTTAAAGCAAGGCTGGCTGGGGAATTCTGGGAGTTGGAGTCCTCCAGGCTTAAAGGGGCCAAAGTTGGAGAGCCCTAAACTAGGATGTTCCTCACTCACCTTTTCCAAAGAGGTTTTTTTTTTAATCCCACGTAGAAGCATCTCAAGATGGTGACTGGATCTAACCCTCCTCCCCCCTCCTCCTTGATCCACCACAACGGCCCTGTTAGGCGGGTTGGGCTGAGAGGGAGGGACGGGGCCCAGCTGGTTTTTCATGCCTAAGGGGAGAACTCACACCTCCCATTTCGCACCTGATGCTTCCACCACTAGACCCAGCTACCTGTTTTCTGGCACCTCCAACCCTTGTTCCTAGGATAATTCCATTGTTTAGGTCTTTGAATGCGCGACTTGACCCAAGTAAGGCAGCTCAGCTTGGTAATCTTGGGTCCCAGGGCTTATTTCTGGCTTGGGGGCGTTTAAAGCTTGTTTCTTATTTTTACACACACACCTACACACACACCCCTACCGTGCAGGCCCGTCCATAAGGACCCCATCCTGGAACGGGTTGATCTGGAAGAAGGAGTAGATGCCCCTTGAAGGTGCATCAAACCAGGGTCCACTTAAGGCAGCCTTCCATGCCAATCCAGGGGCGGCTCTCTTGGCGACAAGGGCCACCCACGGAGCCGGGCCTCCTGTTTGATGCCAGGAGACCATGATTCTCCAAGAAGGGCTCCGTTGGGTCCCTTTGCTAACCGTGGGTGGCCCTTCACGAGAAGGAAATCGATGGAGCGTTTGGATAGAAGAAGCGGGACAGAGAAAGGGGCGCAAAGTGAACCAACAGAGCCGCCTGGGAAGAGCGCAGGGACCGGACACTCTGAGGGGCTTCCGAGCAGCCCCGGCCCTTCCTAACAGGGGGAGGGCAGCGCTGGGGGCTGGGGGTGGGGGGAGATCCCTCCCCATCCTCTCCTGCCACCCGCGGGCGCAGTGCTGGGCGAACTGGGCGCAAACCGGCCAGCATCGCAGGCAGCCCGGGGATCGGCGCCCCCGCTCAGCTGGGCCGAGCCCCCCGGTTGGGGGGTCACGTCCCCCAAGCCATGCTGGTCACTCCCTCCAGCCCAGGCGGCAGGACCCCCCCCCCCCGCCCGGGCGGGGCGCTCCAGCGGCAGGGCCGCCCCGCCGGCGCGGCGGCCCCCCCCCCGGCGCCGGGGGGGGGGGGGGGGGCTGCTCCCTCGCCCTGTGCCCGCCCCCGGCCTTGACGGGCGGCGGCTGGGCCAATGGCACCGGACGGGCGGGGCGGGGGGCTCGGGCGGGGCGGCGCGCGGTGCCAGCCCGAGCGGAGGAGCCGCGGCCAGCGAGCGAGCGAGCAGCGGGCGAGCAGCCGGAGGGCGGAGCGGCCGAGCCGTGAGTGGCGCAGCGGCGGGGCGGGGGGCTCTGGCGGGGCGAGCTGGGGCCGCGGCCGGGGGGCCCGGGAGGACGATCGGAAGAGGCCGGTCCCGGCTCGGGCCGGGCGCTCCGAAGGGAGCGGGCCGCAGCGCCCGGGGAGCCTCCAGGTGGAGGAGCAGTCTACCTCTGCCGGGACCCAACGCCCCCCGCCCAGGCGGGTCCCGGGGAGACGGAGCGGGCTGGCGGCGGCCGCTGGGGCGCGCGGGCTGCGGGCGGCGGGGGGGAGGCAGGCTGAGACCCGGGGAAAGCCCGCCCGCCCGGCCGCCCGCGCCCCTCCCTCCCCTCCGGGCATCTCGGCGGCTCCTCCACGGTCCCGGCCTGTCTCGGCCGTCGCCGGGTCTCCCAATCCCCCCCCCGCGGGTACCGGGGAGAACTCCGGCGGGCCGGTCGAAAGTTTCCAGCGGGGCTGCGGGTCCCTAGCCAAAGCGCCCCGTGGGTTGGGGGGCTGTTTGGGGGGGCTGCTGGGGGGGCGCGGGGGGGGCTTGGCGCCCGGTTTCCGGAGGCGCCTGGCCTTTTCAGAGCCGCTTAGTGGGGGGAGCGGGGGTGGGGGCTCTGCATGCACCGGGCTCCCCCTTTCCAGGAGGCCTCTGCACGTGGGTCCCGCGGCCCCACCCGGCGCTGAACACGAGGAGACGCTGCTCTCGCCTTTCTCGAGGCTCAGGGATGCGGGGAAGGCTCAGTCCGGAGCTCTGGCATCTGGCTCGCCCATCGGGGCAAAGGGACCAGCACAAAACACGGTCCTCCCCCCCCCCCCTTAAGCACTTTGCTTTCCAAAACCCAGGAGTCGCCCCCAGAGCCGCCTTAAAGGCTTGGCAAAGGATGCCCCAGACTCTGCCCCCCTGGTTCCTGGTGCCCCGTCATCCATCTCCCCCCCTCTGTCTCTCCTGCACCCCAACAGCTGGGCTCCCCATGGCTCCCGCCAGGGCCTCTCCCTGCTGGCATCGCATTCAGGGCTGGGGTGAGCCTCACCCCTTGAACAAAAGCCCAGAGTCACTTCCATGGGCCACAAAACTCCCCTCCCCATCCCCCCAAAGCCCAAGGACCCCTCAAAGTTGGAGGCTCCTGGGTGGGGTTTCTGCAGCCCTCCCTGCAGCTGGGTGTCTCCCCTGAGCTCCCGCTTGGGGGGCTGGGGCTGGAGAAGGTGGGCCAGTTGCCCCACCAGGGCTCTATTCTTGTGGCCCCTGACGCTGGGGCCTTCAACTCCCAGAATGCCGCAGCCAGCTACAGGACATCCTCAGCTAGGGCATTCTGGGAATTGAAGTCCTCCTGTCTCACGGTTGCTGTGGTTGAGCCTCCCTGCTCTGATGAATCCCCTCCTTCTTTTTCTGATGCCAGAAGCCCCCGTTCTGGTTCGAGGGTCAGGCGCCCCGGCTGGCTTTGGGGAGGTGGAGGGGTCCTTGCTGGCATCCCCAGGGCATCCTCTTCAATGGGTTGATTCAGGCTGAGCGGGGAGGTCCCCAGGCCAGGCCCTCCCATTGAGCCTGGCCAGAGAAGAGCTCTCCTGCAGAGGAGGGGGAAGGGCTGCTGGGTGGGGGGGGGGGCAGCAGAGGGGGGAGCCCCGGTGGGCACCCCGGGCACAATCCATGTGCCGAGAAGCAGGCGAAGGCGGCCCTGAGCATTTGGATCAAGCAGAAGAGGTTTTTCCGGTAGCTCCTTTCGTTTTCTTTACGGTTCCAATTTATATAACTGCCCATCGCAGGTTTATGACTCTGGGCAGCTGACAAGCCATTTCTCTTCTCTCTGCTTGGCTCCGTGCCAGCTTCAGCTTTTCGGTCAAGCCCCCAAACGCAAAAAAGAGTTTCGGAGATCCTGGGAGCCAAAGCACTGAAGGAGGGGCGGGGGGGACGGGGGGGAGTTAGGGCCACTCAGGCTCCCGAGACACAGATGCAGCCCAGCCTCAAAAATCAAAGCCAAATCTTCTCCTTTAGCAGAGGGGAAAATTCGACTTCAGGAAACGGATTTCTGGTTTTACTCTCCCCTTAAGTTGTTCCCTCCCTAAAAACATTATCGATAACTGCCGAAGCAAGTGGGGCTGAATAGCCAGAGCAGACTACGGTTAATCTATTGCATAATCCCTGTGGAATGTGGAGGGTATTGTTTTCTGTTTTTATTTTTTTCTGTGGATGAAAAGAAGCTGTTCAGTACAAGAGACGCCTCCAAATTTACCTTCTGGGAGAAGTAAGTGTGGGAAACGGAGCACAGGACATATTTAAAAAGGGATTTTGATGGCTGCCTTTTTAAAAATTATTATTATCAAATAGCTGTAGGATTCACCATACTGACCCCTGCTCCCCACATGGCTCCCTCCCGATGGGCTAGACTACAAGGCCAATCCTGCCAACCGGTTGGGGATGATGGGGCCTTAGCCTGACACCCTGGGAGGCTGGGAAGGCTGGCCAGGGAAGGAAAAAGGCCGCTTTCCTGATGAAGAGGATTCTGGCAGCCCCACAGCAGGCCAACCACTTTCATTAAGGGAAGCTTTCGTAAAAGCTCTGCCTTTTAATAAAATTAGCTTGCGACAGAGCTGCCAGTCCTCGTGAACCCTGGCTAGCTCCGGGTCTCCTCCTGCAGGCCTTGTTTTGGGAGGTATTTGGGGAAGAGAGTAAACTTGCTGAAGGTTAGAACTTTGGGGTGAAGTAAAAAGGCCTTCGGGCTCCAGAAAAGCATCTGGGATACCCAGGAGTCTCTTGGGGAAGGTTGGCCCCTAAACAAGCTTTGGGTTGTGCTGGAGAATCTGTCATTCACCTTCCAATAATGGATTTTACTTGCAAACAGGCCTGGCAAAGTTCCCCTGGGTGGAGGAAGAGTTTGGGAGGGACCAACATGGCAGAATTTGGGCATTGCTGCCAAGCTGCCCTGTCCATTTGAATTGGGGGGTGAGCCCAGCCACAGCCGTTTGCAGCCTTCTCTTATGGCTGGACGCTATGCATGAACTTAGCTGGGGGTTTGTTCAGCGCAATTTGAAGCATGATCCCAGGGAGGGTATGCAACTTCCGAGAGAATCTGAGTTGCCACAGATGGGAGCGCTGAAAAAGTCAGGGACGCATATTCTGAGTGAGCATTGTGGCTGAATTCATGTGCGTGACAGAAAAATGAAGGAGCCCTGGAAAATCTGATCTTTTGCGCCCGGTTAGAAAAATGTCAGGGTCAAGGTGGAACACATGATAGAGTTGTTTAAAATGAGGCTGCCAATGTTGCGTTGCAGTTGGGTTCCAGCATCTTCTCGGAGGAGATTTTTGGCTGCCCTCGTCTGTCACCTGGAGAAGCAGCTTCCGGGGGACTTTCTGGCTATAAGCCGGTGGAAAGGGTACGTCACTCTCCCTCCCTCACCCATTCGGGGTTATTTCTCTTCCCTTACCCGCTGACCATCTTTTCTTCTGCCTGTGCAGAATCTGTCAGTGCAGTCCTATATATTACTCGCGAACAAGGCTCTTCAATTCAGTGGGGTTTACTTCCAGAAAACTTTTGGAAGATCGCTCAGAGACCAGTCTGACAAATTGCTTACTTTATTATTTGCGTATTGCTGTATTTGTGTTTTTGGGAAACATGGTAGTAAAAAAAATTGCTTATTTGCCAGAATTACTTCTGACTTGGTACTTCAAACTGATGGTCTTGTTGGGGCTTCTTTGGTCTTGTGATTACTGCAACATTGTCATAGCAAAGATGCTTTGTTTTTATATAGTTCCTCATTCCTTGCTGATGTGAAGCAGATGTGGAATATTTGGGGGATGTTAGAAATGCAGTTAAGGCTGAGTCTGATCTTGCAGATGTTGGAGGAGAGTCTCTGAAAATACCAAAGGGTGGGTTATTTTAGAGTGAGTTGTCTTAGCTATTATCTTCCATCTCTCAAATAATGTATCCCTTGCTCATATCCCAGTTATGGCTCAAAATGCTCTTGTACACGTGTCTTTGCTGATTCACCGGTCACCTGGATAATGTCCTGGAAAGGCCTAATGAAGGTGGCACAACAACATGTGTTTATTTTTGATTTCTCTTGGGAGGTGAGAGATTACAAAAACCACAAGTTGGGGAAAAGGCAAGGGAAAAACCCAAAGTAAGCCAGACACTTCACTCAGGAGGTCCACCTAGCTGGCTGAGGAATTCTGGGAGTTGAAATCCACAAGTCTTAAAGTTACCAGGTTTGAACACCCCTGATTTAAATTGTCTCCTTTCACAGTTCTATAGAAATGCTCTTGGTTGGTTTTCCTTCCTTCCTTCCTTCCTTCCTTCCTTCCTTCCTTCCTTCCTTCCATCCATCCATCCATCCATCCATCCATCCGTTGCTTTGTTGGCAAAATCTGCATTTTCCTACTGCTTGATTCATGCTGCTTAGGCCCTTGGATATGAAGGCAAAATTAAAGCTTCCTTTCCCCCTGCCTCTAGTTGTGATGGGAGTTGTAGTCCAGCCAATCTGGGGAGGGGCCAGTTTCAATAGATGATGAATAGGCAGATTGATGCTAGATACTACATTTGCAAGCCAGTAGCTGCAAAAAACCTCCACTTCCTTTGCCGTTATTAATGCAACAGCATCACCTCAAACATGTTTCTGCAGCCTGCTTTAATTCTTCCTCTGGTGCAGACATTCTGGATTTCCTGTTATCTCTGACCCTTCACCTACTGGATATTAGGGTATATCCACTTCGACTATGGGAAGCCAGCCAGATACCAGTAATAGATCATCTTTGCCTTTACTTGCCTTAAGTGGCAGTTGTGATGGAGGGTGTAGAAAGTGTGCTTATAACATATTTTAACTGGTGCTTCGACTGTGCACCGAATTTGCTTTGCAAGGGTTGAAGGTTTCCTGACAAAGGAGGCCAAGCGGGGTTTCTTTCAACGTCTCTTCCTGTCCTCTTGACAGGGCAAGTCTGGCAGAGCTGATGGCTGCAGCAGCTGGCAGAAGATGGGGGGGGGGGGGGGCAGGATATGAACATTGTAGTCAGCTGACCCAGCCACAGAATCTGCAATTAGGCAAATGCCATCCAGCTCTCTTTTAGGCACATGCAATGTTTGCTTTAAATATATATATATATATGTATACATATATATACATATATACATATATATACATATATACATATATACATATATACATATGTACATATATATATGATGAACACAATACAGAAGCCAGATGATGGCAGATGAGATTCTGCCGAAACGTCGCTACAGCTTTAAAAGCACAACTACAATTACGTGGGAAAATACCCGAACAAAGCTGAATAACATACATGTAAGTACCCGCGAAAACTTAAGAAATTATATATATATATATATATATATATATTTGCTCTGCACGGATTATAGATGTAGACTCTGCACCTTCTTTCTGAAATTGTGAGAGTTGAATTATTCAAAACGGGCACTCTTTTCAAAATTACAAGGCGGTTTTAGGCAAGGCGTTGATGCTGGCCTCACTCAATTTGGAACGCAGTCGTCCCTCTGAATGGGCAGCCTGCAGGTGTAACCCAGTGATAAGGGATGGATTTTGCAAGAAAAAGTGCTCAGGAGATTGCAGCCAACATGGAGGTGCCTGCACGCATTGTTCTCCCCGGGGGAAGTACAAATTAAACCAAGTCCTTCTTCAATGTTTTCTTTTATTCTTTTCGACAGGGTGTGATTTGAAACCAGAGGCATGGCTTGGTGGAATTTATTTTCAGGAGCTTTGCCCTGCATCTGTCCAAACAGTCGCTCCTCCAAGCAGCCTTGTGGGACTATATTAACTCCCCACAGCAGTTGTCGAGGCAGATTCTTTTTAAGCCCTCAACCCCACAGGGTAGGAGAGATGCCCCGAAGACCCCACACCCCTCGCAACAAGTGTTCACGCAAAGCAAAGTCTCTCTCTTCCCTACCACAAATGTTGCCAGCAGCTGCTGGGGACACACTTGTGTGCAAAAGAAAACAGCCACATGGCTCTTGGTTGCACTGCACACTCTTGCAACGTACTAAGATATTTACTCAACACTTTTACTCAACCTTTCAGAAACATAAGTATTCTATTTTATTTGTTAAATTTCTAACCCCTTCTCACCTAAATGATTCTGGGTAGGTTTACATCATCATAATAAAAATCAAACAAATACACGAATAGAAGCGTAGATGACAAGCAGAACCGATACCTTAAAAATGACAAGTTAGACACAAAAAAGCAGAGTTACCAATTCAGAAAGCAAAAAAGTAACCAAAAAGGAAATGTTGCTCCTATGTAGGAAGACAAATTGATATTTTTTTTCTATCTATAAAGTAGCACTTGTTTTGCCTCCTCCTCTTCTTCCTCCTCCTCCTCCTCTTTACACCAGAGCTTCCTTTTGCTACTTTTTATTCATTCTTTCCTTCCTTTCCTATCAAAACAAACCTGTTCCAGTCCTATGCTTAAGCTGAGAAAAATCCAGGGACTGCGAAGCTTGAAAGAGTGAAGTGGGTGCCTTGGGGAGAAAAACAGCCGCCCCCAAGTTCCTAGATTCGGCTGCTTTCAAGAGGGACCTCCTACTTCAAGGGCCCCCAAATAACCCCATGCGCCAATGATGGGCCTGCAAGGCAGCTGCTCTGCCCCAGCAGATGTTCTGTGGGTCTCACTTTGCTACACTGGGGCTGAGTGACATCCACAGGCCTCTGTGGGCAGCCTTGGGGGATGCATTCATGAGGATCGTAGCCGTCTGTGGTCTTTGGGGAGGGTGAGCTTCCTCCCTTAGGGCACCTGGTACGGCGGAGGCCTTTTCGCCCCTACGAGAGCCTTGGCCGCTCCCCTTAATGGCTTGGCCAGAGACTCCTGCTGTGATTCCAGCCCTGACCTCCACCTTTGATCTGGCTTCCTGCTTGCATTCCTTTCTCGAAATGCACAAATGCTGAGCTCATTCTGGGAAGTGGCTCTTTGGGCAGCTGGAAAACTCCTCAAGAGGCCACGAAAGGCCAAGACTGCCGCTCGCTCAGGGTTGGGCCTCTCCAGAGCCTCCATCCCCTGGTGCTCCCCAGACAGGGCGAACACGGCTCCCCGTCAGCTCCAGTCAAAACGGTGGGGGGGGGGGGGGTGCCGCCTGGCCTCCCTGCTAGTCTTCCCCGAAATGCTTGACGCTTCACAAAATACGCAGGGACAGCATTTTACAGGCAAGCCAGATTAAAAGATGGTCACCCCGAGAAGCAAATAGGAAGGAGCATCGCCGTTGCTGTTATTGTGGTCGTTTTGATACTGGTGACTGTCGCGCTGAGGGATCCAGATGGATGCATTTGCAGCGGCTGGTCTCCCTGGGTCATGCACGCACACATGGCATTGAATCCTCTTTCTGTGGACAGTGATGCTTTTCTGAAGAAGTGGCCATTTCCCTCCCCTTCCAGCTGCGGATACGGAGTCCGCAGAGGCCCCCGCAGAGGCTAGTTTGCTCTGGGGAGGGATTTCCACATTGCTCCGGTGAACTGAACTGAACAAGAGCGGTTGCCCCCTTTGCATTTCGAACCTTCTGCTCCTGTAAGTTCACCCGGCTCAGTGGGAAGAAGGCCCGTTTTTGTTCTGCTTGGAAAGGGGGCGTGTACAAGAGCAGCCACTTTGGGTGGGGCACTTTGGGTGGCAGCCCCCAAGAGAAACCCACCCTCAAAAAAACAATATCAACCTGCCAGTTCAGACCTGTCCTGGGTGGGAGGCCTGTGGACTCCTTATCATAGTCCTGGGTGTGTGATTGTATTTTTAAAATCCCAAAGCTATGAGGTCATTTTCCCTAAATACCCATATGTGGATCTATAAATAAAGGTCGCCAGGCTTCAGCCTTTGGGGAACATAATGGTTATTTTGGCCTCACTGGAGTCTGAGCCACACCCAGGTGGGGGTTGTAGGAAAAATAGCATCTTTCCCTGTAGCAGAAGGAGATGTTTACATCTCGTTTCCATACGGGCAGAGTGTTTGGAGCAGGGCAGACTTAAAAGGCCCCAGGAGAAGGAACCCTGGCTGGTGGTGCTTCCATTCTAGGAGGATCCAGGTAAACGAGTCGCTGTGAATATCACCTGGTGTTCTCTGCTTTTGCCTCGCCCAGTCTTTCGTTTGGGGGCAGAGTGGCTGACTGAGGAATAAACGGAAGGAGGCCACGTCTGTGGGGTGACCGGCATTCTTCTTTTCCTGCAGATCTCTTTGGGAAGGGTCTCCCAGGGTTAGGTCCGTTGCATTCAGCACCGGGAGCCTGGAATGCTGCGGAAGGAAAGGGGTTCCCTTGCCAAGGGGGTCTTGGTGGGTAGGTGGATTCCCCTTGCAAGCCCGTAATGCTCAAAGAGAAATGCTTTCTGGTAGCCTCCGCGGGAAACACTTGTTTTGAAAAAGTCTGGAGCGATTTTCCCTGCTTGGGGTGGGAAGTGGTCACAGGACGTCTGGAGTTTTTGAGGCTTATCCCGGTTGGGAGAATCCTTGGAGAGCTGGTGCATTGTGGTTAGGCTTATCCATGGCTCTTGACATAAGTCAGACTCTCCTTGAATAGGGACCTGGTGCCTTTGCTGTAGATAAAAGTCAGAGTGCGTGGCTCTAAGAAAGAAGCCCAGCTCCGTTAGAGAAAAAACGAGAAGGCTGCGTCTTGGTCTCCTTCTTAGGAATCCCAGGAGAGATGGGAATCTGGGCTGCCCCACTTGGGCCTGTAGGTAAAATACTCTAAAGGTGAAGGACTCACCTTCCCCGCTTGTGAGCCTAGGAAGTGAGAGGCAAATTCCATTCGCCTGACGTGATTTGTTTTCTTTTTGGAAAAGAGGTTTTTGTTTTATTCCCTCGTTTCATCTTGTTTCGTCTCAGCCTGGAGTTGCCAGAGCTCTTGTTTCCCTGTGTCTGGATTCCAGAGGTGGCCATTTCCTCAATTCTGTGGTGGATTAGTCTAGACTGGGATGACGGGGCGGGGGGCGATTGTGGAAACTTAACCACCTGCGGACTTCGGCTCAAGGATAATAGTGACCAAGGAGCATACGGTGGCCCAAGAGGAGGCAAGAAAGAAGGCATCAAAAGCACACGAACCCCAGAGTGAAAGATTTGCAGAGCTGCTTTTACCAGTTCTGAGCATTTCAGAATTGCAGAGCTGGAAGCACCACCTGAAGACAATGGAGAGCAACGTCTGGCCTGGAGCCTATAATAACCGGCTTCGACCCCTTCATTTCCTGATGCTGCCAAACTCCGCCAAGTGAGAGGCGAGGTTTAAATTTAGCTCCGAGTCCCTGGCACGTCTCTTCTGCCTCCAGATGGCTGGCAGGTCTGGGAGAGCAGCCCCCAGGGTGGGGAGAGGCTTCTTCCGCAGCCCACCTTGGAGAATGCTTGGGGGCCTGCTCTTCCTGGGCTTCAGCCCCGTGGATGGAAGGAGAAGACAGGGCAGCTGTGGGAATGTGGAGAGGGGATCCACCAGATCCTTCGAGGGTGGAGTTTGACTCCAACCCTCAGCGTAACGGAGGTCACAGCAGCATTGTGGTTCCATGGTTGGTGCCCCATCATCTAAAGATGGGAATCACGTGCATTTCATGTGGAAGTCCAACCACAAACCCAACACTGTTTTAAAAGGAAGCGTGCCCACGTGTGCTAAAAGAGGAGCATGCTCCTGCCTTCCTCAGCAGCATTGACCCCAGTTAGATACCTCCCCGTACAGTCAGAGCCTCTTCCAAGCTACCCAAAGGCTGCTCACGTCGGTCTTGGCTGGTTAAAAACCAAAAGCTCTAAATTATTTAGGGGATAACAAACACACTGAGCTGGTCCATGCAGGATTCCTTCCCTTGTGACATTTATTGATTTGATTTGATTGATTTGATTTGATTTGATTTGATTTGATTTGATTTGATTTGATTTGATTTGATTTGATTTGATTTGATTTGATTTGATTTGAT
>NW_020769394.1:879958-908326 GCF_900518735.1 Pseudonaja textilis
ATTTGATTTGATTTGATTTGATTTGATTTGATTTGATTTGATTTGATCTGATCTGATCTGATTTGATTTGTCAATCGCTTACAGGATAACAGGTATAAGTATAAATATAGTTATGAATACATGGATGCATATAAGAAAAATAAAAGAAACAATAGGACAGGGATGGTAGGCACGTTGGTGCGCTTATGCAGGCCCCCTACAGACCTCCTAGGAAAGGGGTGAGGTCAATAGGAGACAGTCTTAGGTTAAAGTTTTTGGGGTTTGGGGAAAAAAACGCAGTCAGGTAGAGTATTTCAGAAATTGACCACTCTCTTGCTGAAGTCATGTTTCCTATAATCAAGTTTGGTGCGATTAACCTTGAGTTTGTATCTATTGTTTGCTCTTGTGTTGTTATGGTTGAAGCTGAAGTATTCATTCGCAGGTAAGTCATTGTAATGTATGATTTTATATACCATACTTAGATCAGAACGAAGACGGCGTAATTCAAGGTTTTCTAGGTCTAGAATTTCGAGTCTGGTGGCATAAGGTATTCCGCAACAAGTAGAGGAGTGGAGAACTCTTATTGTGAGGTATTTCTGGTCTTTCTCAACTGTGTTAATATCAGATACGTAATGTGGGTTCCAGACTGATGAGCTGCATTCGAATATTGGTCTAGCAAATGTTTTGTCTGCTCTAGTTAGGAATAAATAAATGATGCTTAGGAATAAATCAATTTATGTTGGCAGAATGGTGGTGATAGAGCTGGCTACTTTTCATCCTTGATGATGAGTTAGCTTAAAGCTCTCTCTCTCTCTCTTTTTTTGCTTCCTTTGGTCTCTTCTTACCACTCCTGGTTCCTTCTTTTATTCCAACTCCGCTGTCTTCATTCTCACAGCTTTTTGGAGGCTGCCACCCTGCCCTTCCACCCTGTTTGCTGTTCCAGGAGACCTTGGGAAGAAGCCCCTTTGTGACCCCTGCAGGGTTCAGAAGAGTGGTCAAAATTTGCAATGTTTTCCACTTGGGGTTGGGGGGTTGGGGGCAAAGAAATGCCCACCATCCTGGCCTCCCTGCAAGCTTGGAGAAGCGGAGAAAAACAGGACGGCGGCTGCCGCTGCTGCTGCCGCACGGCCCTCCCCCTCCATTCAGCAAAACTGCTGTGTCACCCTTTCCGAGAAGAGCCGTGTGCCTCCTCTCCCCTCCCCCCACAGCCGTCCTCCGTAGCTCTTCAGGGAGCGGAGCGCAGGAAAGCAAGCAGCCTTCTTCCCCGGGCAGAGAAGCCGAGCCTGCCTGCCGAGACACGCTCAGGCGGGCGACAGGGGAGAGTGCAAGGAAGCCTCGTCCTCTCCTGGCCCAGGGAGGGGCTGGGGAGGGGCGATGCATCCCGGGGCGGTTTCCCGTCCTCTCGTTCTTGCAGGCCTTCCTCAGACGTTCCTCCACAGTTGTCGTCCTCCTCCTCCTCCTCCCCTCCCCTGGCCCTTCCAGCTTCTGCCCTCAACTTCAGGGTGCGGAGCGGGGCAGCCGATCTTCTGGCCGTGCCAAGCAAAAGCCGCTTGCTCCCGATTTCAGCACCCCAGAAACTGGAGGCTTTAGCGAGGCCCCGCCAAGTTTCCTGGAAGAAACCAACGAAGGAGCGGCTTGCCCCACCCTTTCCCTGCCTCCGTCCTGATCAAGGGCCCCCTTTTCCTGGAGGGCCCCCTTGGCGGCGGCACAGAATCCAAAACCGAGGATGACCTGCCCGTTTGGGAAACTTTGAGCTAGGAAGGGAGCTCCTCTTTCCCAGGCTGAGCCACACTTGGCAGGGATTTGATTGGAGGAGGAGGAGGAGGAAGCGGTAGGACACGTGCCCGTAGCAGTTTTAAGGGTAGTGGTAGTAACTTCTGACCCCAGCCGGATGCCAGAGAAACGGACAGCAGTCCTATTTTTCTGGTTCCAGGGGTTACCTCCCTTTCCGCAGAGCCCTTTCCCTCGGCTTTCCTCTAATTCAGAGCAGCTTTTGGGGGGCTCCAGACCAGTGGTGGGAGTCAAAGATTTTTACTACTGGTTCTGTGGGTGTGGCACGTCAGGCGTGGCTTGGTGGGCGTGGCAGGGGAAGGAGACTGCAAAATCCCCCTTCCCTCCCCACCCCCCTTCCCAGCCCTGCTCTCCTGTGCAGGGCAACCAGCGGGGACTCGGTGGGAGGCAGAGAAGAGACGGGGTTGGCGGGGCCAGTCAGAGGTGGCATTGGACGGTTCTCTGAACTACTCCAAATGTCCACTACCGGTTCTCCAGAACCGGTCAGAACCAGCTGAGTAGCCCCTCTGGAAGAGGGGTAGGAAGAAGACATCTTCCGGGCAGAAGGCGGGTGTGGCCGGCCATTCACCCCTCACCTGTTCTCCTTCCGAGGACGCCAGGTCTTTCCCCTGGCTGGGAACACAGGTGAGCCGAGTGGCTGCCTGCCCCCGAGGCCGTGAGTGTCCTCCCGTCGCTCTGACCCAAAGGAATTGGCTGCCTCTTTCAGGCGTCAGGGAGGGAGGGGCCAACTGATGCCAGACCTGTCCTCAGGAGCCTCAGGTGGCCTGGCAAGACTCTGTCTCAAGGGTCCCCCAACCAGACAGCAGTCTGCCAGCGGGCTCTGCTGGGGAGGGGAGGGGCAGGGAAATGCAGTCAATCCATCCTCCCCCCCCAAAAGGGGGGAATAATCAGACCTCCTTGGCAGGGGGGGAGGGAGAGAGATGGCATCCCTTCTCCTGTGCCCAAACTGGCAAGGCCTCGCTTCAACCGCCTGCTGAGACGTGAGGAGGGGGGCTTTCCCATCTCTCAGATTCGGGAAATAACAGAGCTGGAAGGGATCTTGGAGGTCATCTAGTCCAACCCCTGCTCAGGCATGAGACCGGTTGTTAGAAGAAATTCCTGGGCTAATCCTGTAAGGAAGGCAGGAAGGAAACGTTCTGGGGTTGCTTACAGAAACTGCCTCTCCGTTAACCCTTATTACATTCTTGGCAGGACGAGACTTCCTGTCTCAGGAACTTCTCTGGAGTTTTTTTCCCCTCCTTTGCTGGTACTTTGCTTGTGTGGAGGGACCCTTCAAAGTTACAATGGCACTGAAAAAAGTGACTTATGACCATTTTTCACACTTACGACTGTTGCAGCATCCCCACAGTCATGAGAGGCCAGGCGAGGAGATGCATGCCTCAATGTGAGGGATGTTGAGTTGGCCACGCCCACCCAGTCACATGACCACCAAGCCACGCCCACAGAACCGGTTATTAAAAAAATTGACTCCCACCCCTGGCCGGAACCCCCACTCCTGACGGGGGCCAAAGGAGAAATGCGTGGAATGGCTCTGAGGACGCACACAAAGGACATGGGGGGAGGTGGGGGGAGATGCCAGTGGTTCTCCAAGCACCCCCCACCCCCCCACCCCGCCCTCTCCTTGCTGCTGTAACTATCTGGTGTGCTCAGCAGCTGCAGGGTTTTCGGGAAAGCTGCTCCCGGCAGGCTGGATCTATGATTTGTCTGCGGCAGGCGAGGAGAGGGCGGGCGGGAGTTGTGTGTTTTTGTGTGTGTGTGTGCCTGTGCAAGTGTTCAAGTTCTGCTGTGTAATGCACGATTCCGGCCCAAGAGGGCCAGCAGACTCCTCTCCCTCCGCAGACTCTCGTTTGTTGGCAGGAAATGTTTTGACTTGCTTGCCTGGAAGAATGTGGGGCTTCCAGATCTAACGTTCGTCCGGGGCGTGGGAGAAGGCCCCGTCTCGGGCCTGGGCTGGGCTGGGAAGAGCTGCTCCCTCAGGGGTCCCACCAGGAGAGGTAAGAGGCTTTGGGGCTGCCGGGTCCGAGCCTGGCTCAGTTCTGCTGCAGTGCAGAATTGTGTGTGTGTGTGTGTGAGAGACGTGGGAGATTCGGCTTGCCAACCTTCCTCTCTTCTGTGCGCTTAACTTTTCCTCTGCCTTCCTCTCTGTCTCGGGTTTCCTGCCAGTCTGCCTGCTGACGGGTGGATGGAGGAAATGAACGCTGAGTGACACCCCCACAAAGAGAGAGGGGGATCCTTTGGGAGGTTTGTGTCTTCTCTGGGTTCATTCAGCAGAGCTGCTCCCTTCTGCTGGGCAGGGGGATCCTATTTGGGGTGCACCGGGCCAAGAGCGCCGGTTCTGAGCTGCTTCCCATCCAAAGCCTTGGGAAGGGCCCCCTTTTGGGGACTGCACTGGGGCGGGGTGGAGGGGACCGTTCGTGGAGCACATCTGGAGAAGCTCTAAGGCGGAAGGGCCGGTCACCGCAGCGGGTAAGGGAAAACATCTGGACGGTGCTTTGCCTGTGAGAGGCGGCAGCAGCTGCTGGAAATCCTGGGGGGATCAAAGAGATCCAGAGCGGCCTGAACTTTGGAAGGTCCCAGAGAGCCCGGGAATCCTGACCCGGAGGTGGCGGAGGCGCCAGGCTCTGGCTGTGTTGATCTGGGGCTGGCGTGACGGGCAGTTTGTGCCTCGCAGACAGAGGTGTGCCCTCGTTTTCAGCAGGAACTCCGTGCCGGTCGTGATGTAATGCCAAATGGCACAAACGGTTTGTGTGTGTGTGTCTCTCTCTCCTGGATGCCCAGCAGGTACAAGATTTGGGAGCAAGGCAAGGCAAAGGGAGGGGAGTCCCAGGCTGCTCCCAGTGACCCCAAGACAGGGGTCTGAAAGGCAGCCTTGGGCAAAGGCTGCTGGGGGCTGGGGGGTGGATGGGAGATTGCTTCCTTTTCTTCCCAGGAATGTCTTTGCCGGCATGTTGGGAATTCTCTCTCCCCCCGCCTCCTTCCTTCCTTCCTTCCTTCCTTCCTTCCTTCCTTCCTTCCTTCCTTCCTTCCTTCCTTCCTTCCTTCCTTCCTTCCTTCTCTCCCTTCCTCTCTTCCTTCTTCTCTCCCTCCCTCCCTCCCTTCGGAATGTGCTGTTATGATCAGCAATATTCGGGCATCTCATGATCGGAGTGGCTGCTTCTCTCCTGACTTCTGAGCAGCTGAATTTGCTGGGTGTGGGGGGATGTTTTCCCAGAGCATTTTTCTCCTTTGGAGGAGGCAAAAATAAATACACGAAATATGTCCTTGGAGAAACCCCAAAGAAGGGAGGCCTAAGGGACGGTGGCTGCTTCTCCACGGAGGGATGTTCAAAAATGGTTTCCTGGGGCGAAGGCACTTCAGGGAATACAGGGATTACAGAATTCTGCAATATGGGTGCCCTGCCCGGCCCGAGTTGCCTCACCTGAGCAGTGGCTGAAGAGTTGGAAAACAGAAGCGATTAACCTCCCCAAATGATTTGGTTATAGGACTTGCTTCTGATCAATTAACGGAAGAGGAGCTCACTTTTCCCTTGTGATGGTGATGGTGGCTGCAGGATGTACAGATTCCCCTAAAATAAACAGATAACTTCTTTCTTAGATGCCTTTGCAAAACTATTTTTTTAGAAGAGCTGTCGGTCATGCTGGCAAAGGACCTTCCATGCCAAAGTAAATCTACGTTTTGTTGCGAGGTGCTAAGAGCTTTGTTGTAAAGTATGTTGGCAGTGGGACCCTCCCCGCAACCACAAAGATCACCCTGCCTGGTGTGATAAGAGCAGCAGGTGTTTCCTTCCCAGCCTGGAATTGGGGAGGGGGCTGGGTTCACCCCTCCCTCATTGGAGCTGACCTTAAAAAGCGCTAGTGCATTTCTCTCCTCCCGTTTTTCTCAAATTTCCAAGGAGAACTTAAGAGCATTAACCGAGGCGAAGGCGCATCATTTCTAGAGGACTTTTATGCTCGGCCACACGTGTATTTGTGTCTTTGACCCTTTCTGTGTCCATTTTGCTTGCTGCACATTTAAAACAGGAAAGGACTGGTGCTCACCATGACCCCAAAGCCTGGGAAAATGCTGATTAGCTTCCTGTAGAGCAGGGGGTCTCCAAACTTGGCAACTTGAAGTCTTCTGGACTTCAACTCCCAGAATTCTCTTCTGGGAATTAAAGTTCACAAGTCTTAAAGTTGCCAAGTTTGGAGACCCCTGATTTAGAGCAAAGTCTCACCGCTGCAGCTAGTTCAAAATATTTTACTTTCATCGCTGCACTGTGTGTATTCCGGTCCGTGAGAAGTCATTGGGAAAAGGTGCACCTGGACAAAAATTAAATCCCTAGTGTTTTCTTGAGCAAGATGTATGGAAAAGATGGGCGTTGTGCACAAAGATCCCAGCAGTCAAACTGTATTCAACGGCGCACCGATAGATGATACATCTTGCGCATGTTCAGGTGGAGTCTTTTTCTCACAGTCTTGTTGTGCCCCAGAGGCGGGGCGTCTCCCTTTGCTCCTGGTGGTTTGCAATTGGTTGCCATAACTGGAGCTCAGATCTTTATCAGTCTGGGAACCAAGGCTTAGATAGGGGTGGCTGCAATTATCGATTCCTTCCCTGACTAGATCGAGGTATGATTGTTGGATTGGGTCAAAGAAGGGAGGCGGGGGGGTCATCGCCAAAGCACCAGGAGGAAGGGTGCAGGTGGAAACTAAACAAGGAGAGATTCAGCCTGGAACGAAGGAGAAGTTTCTTGACCAAACAGAAGCTGCCTTTGGAAGCTGTGGGAGCTTCATCCCTGGAGGCTCCCATCCGTTAGAAATGGTGTAGGGTCCCCTGCTTGGGCTGGACTAGATGACCTACAAGGTCCCTTCCAGTTCTATTCTGATTGATTGATTGTTTCCCAACCTTGGCCACTTGAAGATGGGTGGATTTCAACTCCCAGAATTCCCCAGCCAGTAATGCATGGACAAGATCCTCCCTTTCACTTCCACTGTTCACTTTTCCTTCGATTTCTGGGAAAGTCCGAGCCAAGCCAGCTCCTTCCCAGCCTGGAACCTTCTTCCCAAGAGACCTTCCAAGGCCCTGTAAGCTGACCTTCCTCAGGAGCCTCCAAATGTTAACTATGCCGCTCTGTGGCCCACAATAAAAGATCACAGCTTCCCCCAGAAACCCCAAGTCTGGGAAAGTCCCCAAAGCAGAGAAGAGGCTAGGAACGGCCGTTTCTGCCCTCTCCTGGCAGGGCTGCTACCTGGAGTACCAAACCCCAAACCCCGATGGGGAAGAGTGGAGCCCTTCAGGAGGCGGAAATGGATCTCGGCCTGTTGACCCGGTCTTGGCTCTCTTGTAGTTTCTGGCGTGGCTCTTGGTGGGCCCAGCCTGAGTCAGGCTGATGTCATGGAGGCTGGCGACTTCCTCCAGATCGTCCTCCTGCCTGGGCGTTCCCTGACCTCAGGGTTTACTCCTGCTAGTAAAAGCAACACTGAACTAATTAGGGCACGAAGAAGGCTTAAAGACACAACTCGTCAGCCAAGGAGAGGTCAGATTGGCGGCCTGCAAGTGGCAAATCCTATTCCGTTTCCCCAAATTTGAGACTGGGGCCAACCTGAGGGTCAGTGCCGTTTAAAATGGGATGCGTGGAGTGTAGCACAATAGTGTAGCCGGGGCTATAAAATAGGGACGCGGGGAGAATTTAGCAAACAAGGAAACGGCTCATCCCTTCGGGCTGCAGGCTGCAGGCTGCTGCTGCAAGAAAGTAGGAGATGGTTCAACCCCTCCCCCCCCCGCTTGTTTACCTAGAGGGAAATGGGTCTAAGGACAGGAACATTCCCCATAGAAAAACAGAATTGCTCCAGATCAGAGGTGAATCAGCCTGTCTGCTCAAGGAAGGGAGCGAATGTCAGGTAGTTTCTCCACCCCCCCCCCCACACACACAACAAGGAGACCCAGCTGACAGGCGGAGCCAATGATTCTCTGGGCTGCAAACGTCGTCATTGCGCTGCATGGCTTGCAGCTGGGGAAAATGTGTGTGAGTTGTGGGGAAACCTCCCCTGGGGGCTTCCCCCAACCCAACCTGCTGGCAGGCAGCAGCTTCCGCCATGGGATGGGGCTTATTGGTCAAGGCAGTTTTTATTTATTTTTACTTATTTTGTTATTTGATTTGTCAAGTGCTTACAAGATAATAGGTATAAGAATAAACATAATTATGAATACATGAAATGAGTACAGATAAGAAAAATAAAAGGAACAATAGGACAGGGACGGTAGGCACGTTGCTGCATTTATGCACACCCCCTACAGACCTCTTAGGAAAGGGGTGAGGTCAATAGGAGACAGTCTAAGGTTAAAGTTTTTGGGGTTTGGGGAAGAAACCCCAGAGTCAGGTAGAGGATTCCAGACATTGACCCCTCTGTGGCTGAACATCTCTTCCCTGGCCAGAAAGCGCCACGGACACCCCCTGGGCTTACTTTTCATCTCGCTGGGTGTGAGTTTTCTCCAGGTGGCTTAGCCAGGTGGGCTGGACCTGGACCTGGGACCTCCCAGCTCAAGCCCTGAAACCCCAGCCTGGCCTTGGGACAGTTTCGGTTCTCAATCCAGCCTCCCCGCAGGTGGGTTGCTCAAGAGCTCCGGCCTCTTTATGGCAGCGTAGACAGAAAGAGAGAGAATTAACCCGCGCACAGCAGCCCCGCCCGGGTGTTTGCTAGGGCCTTGGGAACCCGATTTGCAGGGTTTGTGTATTTGCTTAAGGCCTGGATGATCCTCAGTGTCCGAGCAGTTGCAGGTGTTAAAAATGGGGTTTCCCCGTGGTCAGCAGAACCCAGAAAAAGCACCGATGAATTTCAGGATTTACTGTAGCAAAGAAAATCAGGAGCCCGGTGATGCTTTCTTGGATGAATGGATCTTATTGGATATGGATTTGTGTTCCTAATTTATTGATCCCCCCCCTTTCTCTCTTCTCCCTCCTTTTTTAGGTGTTGTGTTTATGCACAAAAATGGCCAACACCACACAGATATCCAAAGACGAGCTAGAAGAACTCAGGGAGGCCTTTTCCAAAGTTGGTAAGTGGTTCTAGTCTGTTCAGGATGGATGCATTTGGCTTGGATCCATTTCCCAGAACCTCAATTTTTATTTGGCAACCATAAAACATTTTTTAGTACTTTTTGACCCATTACACTTATTTCATTTCTGATTTGGATAAAGATAACGCTCCCTCCTCCGATTCCAGTACAGGTTGTCCTTGACTTAATGACTGATCACTTAATGACCATTTGAAGTTACCACCCCAGAACAAGCCCGTTTTGAAGTTCCAAAGGCTGCCCCCCCCGTTCCCCCACCCCCACAGTCACATGACTGCATTTTGAGTGCTCAGCAGCAGGCTGACGTTTATGACTATTTGCAGCCTCTTGTGGTCTCGTGATTATGGTTTATGATGTGTTTTATGGAAACCAGAGTTTACTTCCAGTTTTTAGCAAAATAAAAAAAATAAAAAAGCTCATTGGATACAATGGTGGACTTAACAACTGTTGTCCCCCTCCCCCCCCCAAAAAAGTTATAAAATCTGTCACAGTCACATGTTGAGCTGTTGAACTACCAATGGGCTCCAACCAAGGTTTAAGTCAAGCGCTAAACTGTGTTTGGGGTGCATGTGATAGACCCTCTCCACTCACCAAAATGCTGCTCTTAAGGGCCAGGCCAGGGTTGGGATTCTACCAGTTTGCATCTATTTGCTAGAACCGGTTGTTAACATTCTAAGCAGTTCGGAGAACCACTTGTTAGAAGAAATTCCTGGGCTAATCCTGTAAGGAAGGCAGGAAGGAAACATTCTGGGGTTGCTTACAGAAATTGCCTCTCTGTTAACCCTTATTACATTCTGGTAGGACTAGACTTCCTGTCTCTGGAACTTCTCTGGAGTTTATATCCCCTCCTTCGCTGGTACTTTGCTTGTGTGGAGTCACCATTCAAAGTTACAATGGCACTGAAAAAAGTGACGTATGACCATTTTTCACACTTACGACTGTTGCAGCATCCCCACAGTCATGAGAGGCCAGGCGAGGAGATGCGTGCCTCAATGTGAGGGATGTTGAGTTGGCCACACCCAGCCAATTACATGACCACCAAGCCACGTCCACCCAGTCACATGATTACCAAGCCGCGGCCACCAACTAAGCCACGCCCACAGAACCAGTTGTTAAAATATTTGAATCCCACCCCATTTGTTGAGAGGGAATGGATCCTGGTGGAGCCTGTGTACAATTTCTCTCACATCCTCTGGATCAGGGCTCCCCAAACTTGGCCACTTTAAGACTTGTGGACTTCCAACTCCCAGAATTCCCTGTTCAACTCTTCCGCTTTGCTGGCTGGAGAATTCTGGGAGTTGAAGTCCACGAGTCTTAAAGTGGCCAAGTTTGGAGACCTCTGCTCTGGGTGAACAGCTGGGATGTGGCTCTTGTTTTGACAGCTAGAGAAGGATAATATAGCCCCACCACACACACATAAAACCCGTCTCAAAATAGTCCACAGGTTGGAGACCCGCGCAGTAGGGCGTCGGAGTAGGGGGGCTTGAGCTCAGACCTCTTGCCTTGTTCCTGCTCTGATTCTCCCCCCCCCCAACTCTCTCTCTCTGTCTCCCACCTGGAAGACCTCAACAGCAACGGTTTCATCTGCGATTATGAGCTGCACGAACTCTTCAAGGAAGCCAACCTCCCCCTCCCGGGATACAAAGTCCGAGAGATCATTCAGAGGCTCATGGCTGATGGAGACAAGAACAAAGACGGAAAGATCAGCTTTGAAGAGTTTGTTTACGTAAGGCTGGGACTCTCCTGGTCTTGGGGCTCTGATTCCCCCCACCCCAAACCAGCGGCCTCCCCCCCCCCCCGTGAGACCACCCAACTTTCCTTCCTCCAGCCCTTCCTCCATGCGCTTATTCGCCCTGTTATTCTACCACCCACCTCAGCCGTTTTCTGGGCAGAGCTAAAACCTGCCAAGCACCAGAACAATGTTGAAAGGAGCAGAGCAGGGAAAACAGAGCCGGCAAATGAGAGGGTCCTCAGAATTAAATTACGGTGGGTTAAAGCGGGACCTCCTAAAAGTTTCCACCTCTGGGCTCCGGTTTCTCTGCTGCTGAAACCCCCAAAGAATAACAGAATAAAAGAGTTGGAAGGGACCTTGGAGGTCTTCTAGTCCAACCCCGCTCCCCAAGGCAGGTGACCTCCTTGCACCCCAGACAAATAGCTCTCCAGACTTTCCTAGAACATCTCTAGTGATGGAGCCCCCACAACTTCTAGAGGCAAATCATTAATTGATTAATTAATCTAATTAATTAATTAGATTAATTGTTCTAACTGTCAGGCATATTCTCCTCACTCCTGGGTTGGGGGCCTCCTTGATTCGTGTCCATGCATTACTTCTTGTTCGGCCCTTTAGAGAACAGGTTGACCCCGCCCCTCTTCTTCTTTGCGGCAGCCCCTCACAGGTTGGACGGCTGCTCCCTAGTTCCTCAGAGCGTCCTCAGGATGGGTGTGGGACTCCCTTGCTGCTGCCCAGCTCATCCTCTCTTCTCTCCCAGACCTTACTCTAGGTTGTATCCCAGGATTCTACTAGATCCCGGCTAGGTAGGCTTTGAAGCCAGACCCCAAACCTTCTTGGGCCTTAGCCCGTCCATCTTCAGATGCTTCCACAAGTGCCTGAAATAATCGTGACACATTTACCCTTGCAGATCTTCCAAGAGGTGAAGAGCAGCGACGTGGCCAAGACCTTCCGCAAAGCCATCAACCGGAAGGAAGGCATCTGTGCCATCGGGGGCACTTCGGAGCTGTCCAGCGAAGGCACCCAACACTCGTACTCAGGTGCTGCTGCCTGGGAGCGTCATCTCCCCTCCTGGCCCTGTCACGCCCGTGACCGGCTCTATTCTGCCCTTCCAACAGCTGCCCCGCAGTTCTCACAGCTGCCCAAACCTCTTCTGTAGGCCGCACCACAGTCCCAAGGGCTAAGCCCGTTGGATTTCTTCTCCACCTTCCTCGACAGACTCCATGTCCCCGTAGCCATTAGGCCTGGCTCTTGCGTGATCTAAAGCAGGGGCAACGTCCGTCTCAGGATATTTTTTTTTTAAAAAAATAACTTTATTCAATTTTCAAAGGTTTTAAAAACATAAAATTATATACACAATTGTGTCAACATCAAGACATCGTTTACATTTCCTCGTCTTATTTCTATACACACTTTCTTATTGCATTACAATTCTTTTCCTTATTCTTATTAAAAATTTATATCACATATTCTCATCATGAATTTCCATTTGCACTACAGTAAGCGTATGTATGTGTATATGTGTGTGTGTGTGTATATATTCCTATTCTTTACTTAATCACTACCTTGATTTCTTTTTATTCTTAAGCCATGCATCCCAGACTATATAGTGTGTCAATGCCTCTTTATCTTTTAGGGTCTGTATTTTTCTAATACAGGTAGTCCTCAACTTATGACATTTGTTGAACTATGGTTCAAAGTTGTAATCGTTTCTGGCCAAAACCCCGCCCACTTCCGTTCCAATTGTGGGCCTCAGTTGAGGACTATCTGTATTGAATGCAGCATTGATCGGGAAGGGTAAGACGGAGGACCCGGCGTTGCACTGCCAACCCCACCGTTCCAACTTCAAGGGGAGAACTGGCATCAGGTCTCATGTCTACTCTCTTCCCTTGGCAAACTGTTGTACCCCGTCCCACCCTACTCTCGCCCCCACCCCCCACCCCCAGGGTGCCAGTGGGGGCCTTTGAGCTGCAGCGCTGATGGGTTCTCCCACCTGATGAGCGTTAATCTCAGAGCTTCTCTCTACTTCAGAGGAGGAGAAATACGCCTTTGTGAACTGGATCAACAAAGCTTTGGAAAATGACCCGGATTGCAGGCATGTCATTCCCATGAACCCAAACACGGATGACCTCTTCAAAGCCGTTGGGGACGGGATCGTCTTGTGGTGAGTCTCCTGCTCTGCGGTGATGGCCCATGGCAGTGGGGGTGGGCAGGAGAAGCCCCCGCCAAGGGGCAGGCTATTCTCCCTTCTCTCTAACCGCCGGGATTCCCGGCTGGGTGTCCGTTTTCCTTCTTGTTTCCCTGCAGTAAGATGATCAACCTCTCCGTTCCTGACACCATTGATGAACGGGCCATCAACAAGAAGAAGCTTACCCCATTCATAATTCAGGTGGGGGTCCGTTGTGCCCCAGGTCTCCTCTCCCCACAGCTTAAATAATGCTGGATTTGTTCGCCTTCCAAGGGGGCGGCTAGGAGAAGGGATGGATTTTGTTTGCTTTTAATTATTAAAAGAGGGTTTTGTGCTGCCTCTTTGTTGGACGTTGAAAGCAGAACCTTTTCCCAACCGAGGAGATGCTGCTCAGTAAATATTCATTGCAATCAAAGAGGACGATAAACCAAGGCCGCATTTGGCATCCATTCAAGTGTGGATACGATCAGGAGCTTTTCAATTAGATTCTCTACTCTCTCCTCCTCTTCTGGCTTCTCTTCCCCCACCTCCCTCTTTCCCTTCTCTTTCTCTTTCCTCCTCCTCCTCCTTTCTTTCCTCTTCCGTCTTTTTCTTTTCTCTCTTCGCTTCCCTCCTTGATCAGTTGCCGGGCGGCTCAAGCCTTATCTTGCCCTGGCAGTGAGAAAGCCACACATTTCTTTGTTGTTTGCAGCTTGCTATCTCTCTGTTCAAGGTTGGCCGGGCAGGGCATTTAAAATATTTTGGTTTTGAGGAGTATTTGTGTAATGCCCTTCATCGGGGGGTGAGAGTGTGGGACAGGTTCAGGGCCACTGTAGGCATCACATCCTGACCTGAGCTGAATCTCATAGCCTCACGACTGCAGATGACTTCCTATTAAAAGCCTCCTCCGTTTGCAGGAGAACCTGAATTTGGCTCTGAATTCTGCTTCTGCCATTGGGTGCCACGTGGTCAACATCGGGGCGGAGGATTTAAGGGAAGGAAAACCCCACCTGGTCCTCGGCCTTCTCTGGCAGATTATCAAGATTGGCTTGTTTGCTGATATTGAACTCAGCAAAAACGAAGGTAAGAGAAGCCCACCTGGCCTCTGCTGGGAGGTTGCTTCAATTGCCAGTGGCTGTGCAACGGGGCCCATCCCCCCTGTGGGCTGTAGAGGGCACTGAATGGGTTGGAGCATGGCTGGACTAGCCTTGGATGGGGGAAGAGTTGTAGGACGGGATAAATGAGTAACAGGATGATAAGAGAGGCGGGCGTAACATTTTATTTAAGCGCTGTGCAAGGGGTGGGATTTGCCTGCAGGACGCCCATATTGGTATTTCTCAAAGTTGGCAACTTTAAGAGGTGTGGAAACTTCAACCCCCAGAATCCCCTAGCCAGCACGGGGAATTCTGGGATCTGAAGTCCACCCAAAGTTGCCAAATTTGAAAAGCATTGGTCTAAATCAGGGGTCTCCAACCTTGGCAACTTTAAGCCTGGTGGCCTTCAACTCCCAGAATCCTGGGAGTTGAAGTCCTCCAGGCTTAAAGTTGCCAAGGTTGGAGACCCCTGGTCTGAATAGATATCTAACTGTCAGTTAAGCCGAAGGACCTCCTAAATGGGCTAGTTTGGAAGTGTACAGTATCTCATTTCTTTCTACATAAGAATAAAATTACAAATGTTGTTTTCCGAAGGCGAAGCTTTTGGCCGGAGAAGTTTTCTCCCGCCCTCTTAGAATTCCAATAGTCTCTCTTGGCCACATTGAATACTTGGTTTACACTTCTCATAAATTAAAACCCTTATTTGACCTTATTTTGGTTTCATAGTCCAGCATAATAAAAGAAAAGAAAAAAAAGCATCTGCCGAGGACTTAACCCTCAGCCATTAATTTGCTTCCCTTGTAAATAAAGTCAAGAGATCATCAAATCTAAGGATTAAGAATTCTAATAAACCGCTTAGCGTTAAATTGGTTTCTCTGTTTTGAGAGCCAGCCTGCTGTTGTGGCCAAAGGCTTGGGGCAGGACCAAATCCACCCTTGGCCCTGCAGACCTATGGGTGACTTTGGACCAGTTGCCCTCTCAGCCTCAGCCCAGCCTTTTGCAATTGTGGGGATGAAATGAAGAGACCTCTCCAGGACCTCTTGGGCCACACGAGGTTTCCCATCTGCTGAAGAGGCAAACGAAGTGTGTTCCTTGGGTTGGGGAGGGTGAACCAGGAATTGGGGGCCTGCAGTGAGACTCCCCTCTCTCCCCTTTTCAGCATTGGCTGCCTTGCTGTGTGATGGAGAGTCTTTGGAGGACCTCATGAAGTTGTCCCCAGAAGAGCTTCTCCTGCGATGGGCCAACTACCACCTGGAGAGCGCTGGGTGGCACAAGATCAACAATTTCAGCTCCGAGATAAAGGTACTGGAGGTCTTGGTGGGCGTAGGTCCATGCACCTCCTCCGTTTGGGAAGAGGGGCTCAGAGTTGAATGCTCTTCCGGGGAGTTTGCTCTAGATTAAGTGACTTGCATCCTTAGCCTTCTCTCAGTCCAGATTATTGTCCACCTAACCTTCTTAATTCTCTTCTCTCCTATGCTGTCCGGACTTCCTTTCTCTTTCTTGTTCTGTCTCTCCTTTGGCCTTTTTCTCTTTTGATTTTGCAAGCTTTCTGACTTCCATAACTCCGTCAAGGTACAGGAACCCTTCCTACTTCTGATTAGCATAGTATATCACCTGGGATTGATTCATAACATGGGGTTGAAAAACAACCTCAGCTGCTTCTAATGCAGCCTTTCTCCACCTCAGGCTGGCTGGGGAATTCTGGGAGCTGAAGTCCACCCACCTCAAAGTTGAAAGACCCTGCCCTAATATCTTTTGTCTGGTTCTGCCTCCTCCAGGACTCCAGGGCCTACTTCCATCTCCTCAACCAAATTTCACCCAAAGGACAGAAGGAAGGAGAACCACAAATCAACATCAACATGTCAGGCTTCAATGTGAGTATGGGCCTTGGTGGCCTGCTGGGAACCTTGCAACTACCATTCTACTAATCCTATCAACAGAAGCTGTATTTCCTACCCAGTGATGCCGGGGGGCTTATTTGTGGTTATTAGAGGATTCCTCCCATGTTTTAGATGTAAGGACTTTTTATAGAAGATAGCAACACCACCTCCTCTACGAATTTCACGATCTGATCGGTAAACATGATAGTCTCTTACTGTGATAATGGAGTCAGGGAGAGATGCGTTGAGCCATATTTCACAGACAAATATAATGTCGAATTTAGCCATATTTAGCCATGTTCTCTCATTGTCTCCTGGTTTAAAGCATTCACTCCATCAAGCAACACTTGGGAACCCTTTACAAGGGACACTCTGGCTGATTTTCACTGTCAAAATGCATTTAATTCTTTATTTGAAGACCTTGTAGAAGGAGGTCCATGCTAGTCTATAACGGTTCTCTTCACCGGGAACGTCTTCGGTGAAGAACATCCCAAAGCGGGGAACCCTAAAAAGAAATCAAGAGGGCAGCCTCAGAGCTTGATCATGGCTGTCATCTTCATATCCCCGTGGACCTTGAGGTCTTCCAGGTCTCAGAGCCTGCCTCCCAAAGGAGTGGCTTCATCAAACCCAATGTCAGAAAGTACCTACCATCTGTGCCTTCCTTCCCTGTAGGAGAAAGATGACCTCAAGAGGGCCGAGTCCATGCTCCAGCAAGCGGATAGACTGGGCTGTCGGCAGTTTGTTACCCCGGCAGATGTGGTGAGCGGCAACCCCAAGCTGAACTTGGCCTTTGTGGCCAACTTGTTCAACAAGTACCCCGCCCTCACCAAACCTGAAAACCAAGACATTGATTGGACCTTGCTGGAAGGTGAGAAGTTTCTCCTTCTGTGTGGTTAATGGGAGGGTAGGTGAGAGAGAGGAGGAGGAGGAAGGAAGGAAGGAAGGAAGGAAGGAAGGAAGGAAGGAAGGAAGGAAGGAAGCTGTCTTTGCATCTTTGTGTACTGAAGACTTCTTCTGCTTTCTTGTTTTAGCATTTTTAGGACATTTGCTTTAGTTTTGTGTCTGTGGTGTTGTCTATGCGTAGAGAAGCCAAGGCAGATTCCTTCAATGGCATCTCTTTGTATCTTAGGTGAAACCCGCGAAGAACGGACGTTCCGCAACTGGATGAATTCTCTCGGCGTAAACCCTCATGTCAATCATCTCTATGGGTAAGTCCGGCTTTCTTTCAGGAGGCCTGGCTGGCAGGACCAGGATCCCCTCCGTCTGGTCCTTTTTTTGCTCTCAGAAACTAAACTTCTCAGTGAGCTGATTTCTGTCTCCTGTTTCAGGGACCTGCAAGACGCCCTGGTGATTTTACAGCTTTACGAGAAGATCAAAGTTCCTGTAGACTGGAGCAAAGTCAACAGACCCCCGTACCCGAAACTTGGGGCCAACATGAAGAAGGTGCTGGAGCCGGGTTGTTTCTAAAGTCCCCATTTTCCGTTCAGGGAAATCCTGTTGCTTTAGCCCATGTTGTTAAAGGAGCCCTGGGTGCTGATAGCTGATGCCCCTTCTTCCCGCCTCTTCCACTCATCCGGGGCAAAGAAGCCCCTGCTTGGCTTATGGAAAAGACCAGCTTTGGGGCATTTCTAGCGCCAAGGCCTTCTGGCAAGGAGGGATGAAAAGAAGACCACTAAGGTGTAAAGCAACTTCATGACCCCCCCAGCAAGACTTAACGGTTCTCTCCCCCTCTCCCTCCCTCCCTCCCTCCCTTTCTCTCTGTCCTCCAATCTCCTTCTGTCTCACCAAACAGCTGGAAAACTGCAATTATGCCGTCGATCTAGGAAAGCACCCAGCCAAGTTTTCGTTGGTTGGCATTGGTGGGCAGGATCTCAACGATGGGAACCCGACCCTCACCCTGGCTTTAGTCTGGCAGTTGATGAGAAGGTATCCAGGCAACCATGCCACTTAGTCCAGGTCCTTGGAGGCTCCCCACAAAAGACCGACATTTCTAGGGGTCCCAACACGCCTAGAGGTTCCCCCAGGTTCCGTGCGCTGAGTAACTTTTCTGTAATTTTTCCTTTGCCCAGGTACACTCTGAATGTTCTGCAGGACCTTGGAGATGGTCAGAAAATCAATGATGACATCATTGTAAATTGGGTGAACACGACCTTGAAAGAAGCTGGGAAATCCAGTTCTATTCAGAGTTTTAAGGTGGGTAATTTAGGTCTTGTTGTCACAAAAAGGCCAATTTGTGCCCGGGAGCAGCTGGAGGAGTAAATTGGGAAAATGGACGGATGTTGCTCCTTAGAGAGCAGGCCCTATTAAAGTGTCCATTGCCCCCCCACCAACTCCAGCAGCTGGATTTTTAAAGGCTTACTGAGCATCTGAAAACCAAGGAGTTTTCAATAAAATAATACTGAGTTTTCTGTCCATTTACAGTAATAACTTTCCTGGCCATCTTTAGATAGCTGTCTTGTCTCCAGAAAGCATTATCGGGCATTGTTGAAAAATTTACCCTGGACACCACCAGGAAACAGCTTGATATATCTTTGCTGGTAGAAAAAGGTGTTGGTTGGGTTTGGCACAAACCCTAAGAACACCACAAATGGGAGCCCTGCTCCAAGTGCACCAGACCCGTCACCACCTGACCAGTCCTTCTCCAGAGACCGGAGTCCGCCATGTCCTTGCCCACCTCCACTTTAAAATGGGGGGGTGTTCATCGGATGCGTCCACCCTTTTCATTGATGTGATCCTCATTTTCCTCTCCAGGACAAAAGTATCAGCAGCAGCCTGGCCGTGGTGGATTTAATCGATGCTATTCAACCCGGCTGCATAAATTACGACCTTGTGAAGACAGGCGATCTCTCCGAGGAAGACAAACACAGCAATGCCACGTGAGAGGCCCGGCTTGGTTGTCCTTTCAGCCTTCTTCCTCTGGGGCGCGGCTGGTTCAGGCGGCACATTTAATGGGAGGGGGAGGGCTGTGAGTCTGAACTCCGAGCTTGGCAGTTTTGGTTGTGGAGGCTCCGACACCGTTTGAGGAGACGCCGTCCGGGCGCTTTGAACTGCGCTCGTCTGTCAGAACACAGGTCTTTAAATCCCCTTTTTGTGTGATGCAAATTAGTGTGGGTGTTGTTTGTTACTTCTGAGTCAAGGTCTGATTACCCCGCGGTCAGAAAATCCCTCCTTATTTCCAGGTTGAATCTCTCCTCTTTGGAAAATAGCTTGACCCCATCCTCCTCTCTGGGGCAGCCCCTCAAATATTGGGACACGATAGCAGCCTTCCAATATTTGAGGGGCTGCCCCAGAGAGGAGGAAGGGGTCAAGCTATTCTCCAAAGCCACTGAAGGCCAGACAAGGAACAATGGATGGAAACTGAACAAGGAGAGATTCAATCTGGAAATAAGAAGGAATTTTTTGACCGGGAGAACAATCAATGGACGGAACAGAAGTTGCCTTCAGAAGTTGTGGGAGCTCCTTCCCTGGAAGCTTCGAAGAAGAGACTGAACGGCAATCTGTCAGAAATGGGGAAGGGTCTCCTACTTGGGCCCCAGGGGGTTGGACTAGATGTCCTGCAAGGTCCCTTCCAACTCTGATTATCTGTTATCTGATTGTTGATTGGCTGTTGTTGTTACTGAGGCCTTTGGTTTTAAGTACTGTCTGTGTGATGTAAATTAGTGTAGTTAGTTTGGGTGGTTCTGAGTCTGGTTTTGGACTGTTTGAATGACTGGTTCCGAAACCAGGCCATGACTCAGAAGCATCTGATATACATCACACAGATCAATAAAAAGAGTCCCATAAAAAGCTATTTAAAGACCTGTGTCCTGACAGGCGAGCGCCATTCAAAGCACCACTGACAACGTCTCCTCGAATGGTGACGAAATGTTTGCAACCAAACGGCCAAGCTCAGAGCAACAGCGCAACCACCAACCCGAGCTGCTACTCATGTTCAAACACATCTCAGGCATGTTTAACCTCAGGCTGTGGAGGAAGGCGTTGTCAGGGGTCATGCCCAAGACGTGGCTGGCAAGCCATCAGAGCTGGGCTCGCCCGTTTGCAGTTCAAGGGAAGCCAGCCGGACTCCCTTGCCTGCATGTCCTTTGCCAGGGCTCCGGGGGCAGGTTAACCCATCCTGCTCCATCTACCCCCATGGGAGTTTGAGGGGTTCAGGGCCACCTCTGCTGGGGGGGGTATGCAGATCTCTTGCCGAATCCAAACCCGCCCCTCTTTCCTGCCTTAGGTACGCCGTCTCCATGGCCAGGAGGATCGGCGCCCGCGTCTATGCCCTGCCAGATGACGTGGTCGAGGTGAAGCCCAAGATGGTGATGACCGTGTTTGCCTGCCTGATGGGCCGAGGGCTGAAGCGCGTTTAAAGAGCAAAGACCCCCCAGCCTGCCCCCTCCCCACCCCAGCACAGATGCCTGACTGAAGGGCTCAGCTCCGCTTCCAGAACGGGGAGGGGGGCACTCTCTTTGGCTCAAGGACTCGGAGAGGCCTCGGAGAGGGGAGGGGAACCCATCCAGCCACCTCCCTCCCCCCCCCCCCCCCCCCCCCCCACCAGAAATGTCTAGGTTGCATCTCCTCAAGTGCCCAAGGGAACAATCCACACTCATGCCGGTGGCCGGCACACCGACCAAAGCTTTCTTTCCTCGTCCAGAGGGGCCGTTTTCGGGAGGGTTGCCAGTCTTGGGGTTGGCCCTAAGGCCCCCCCCCCCATCTGACTCTCCTGTCCTGAAAGGAAGAAGGAAAGGAAAGGAAGTTTCCTTTTAAAAAAAGAAAATAGAAGTTTCTAGTGGTTCAAAGATTTGAGATGGGCTTAAGTTTGTTCTTTTTTCTTTTTTTAATTTAACCTGCCTTTTGGTCATGGGTGCAAATGCAGTAGCCCCTTTTTTAAAGCCACACTTTTAAAGGAAACAGAAACAAAAACCACTTAGTAGAAACCATGCCAAGTTAGGCAAGAAGGCATCAAGGCTCTTATTTGGCAGGTTTTATCCTGCCGCGGAAGTGAATTTGGCGCACTCCGTTCTTCACGATTTGGTCACCGAGAGGGACACCCAACAGCCTCTCACTTGCAATCCGCCTCCCGAAGGACTAGAAACCTGGTTTGGTTCTGATGGTTCAGTGTGAGTTTCCCATTTGGGGAAGCGGAATTTGGGGCCCAGCTGCTCCTTGTGGTGCTCTGGCACCTGGGCCGGGTTCAAGTGGGCGACGCTCGAGGGCTGCCAAGCTCCGTCTTCCTCCAGTCTCCTGATGGTGCTGCTTTCATTTGCCTTCACAACACAACTGTGTTGTCACTTCCCTTTCCCAGCAAAAGCGCAGCAGGTTTTCCTTTGTGCCAGTTTTTTATTTCCACGTTACTCGTTTTTACGCGAGGTTCCATCTCCAAAGGTTACCGCTTTGCCTCAACTTCACTGAACCCAGAGAATCGAATTGATGCAATTTTTATGTGTTGCCTTGGTTTTCTTTTGTATTTTGCCTAGACGTACTTTTTTTTTAAGTTTTGTTTTTTCCAAAAACTGCATGGAAACCAATTTTTTTTTTAAAAAAAAAAATTTAGTTGACGTGAGCTGTTTGCTACAAACTGTGTGAAAAGGGTGCCACAGGTGAGACCGGGCCCGTTCTGCAAAAGGCAGGGACTAGTAACTTGAAGAGCAGAATGTGCCGAGATTAAAGAAAGTATTTTTTATAAATAAAAGGAAAACGTTATCACCAAAGAAAAGGCTTTTATCTATAGGAGCAAGTATATTCTGGCTTTAGCAAGCTGTTAGCTACCCCTGAGATCATCTTGTTACATATTCACAGCATTGGATTATGGTGGCCAAGCAGTTGATGATGAAATAAAAATGGTTTATAAACCTGGCACCTGGATTTCTTTCGCAAAACCTCTGTGAAACTCAACTTTGGCTTGGAATCCTGGTTTCGAGAGAGAAAGTCTTGGATATCTTTCCATTAAAACCTTCTGCTTCTTCCTGCTAATATTCCTGCCACTCTGTCGACCGGTTGAAATCTTCTTTGGGTCATTAAACAGAATACAAAGCAGGGGCGTCTAACTTTAAAGACCTGTGGACTTCAATTCCCAGAACTCCCCAGCAATGCTGGCTGTTGAATTCTGGGAATTGAAGTCCGCAGGTCTTAAAAGTTGCCAAGGTTGGACACCCCGGATATAAATGGAATGTGAATAACCTCATTTCATCCCTTCCTTTCTGCCACTGTTGACATCCACACAGCCACTTAAACTACACTTGGCATCATAACAGGGATAGGCTTGGGACAACATGGTTTGCCTCGAACCCCGATTCATTCACACAATGCCTAGATTCACCCAACAGCTAAACCCGAAGTCTACCTGTTGGATGGAGGGGCAAAGAACCTTAACAAAGCCTTCCCAACAGTGAAGTCCAAAAAATCAAAACTGGCAGCTAGTTATACCGCGAGTAAAAGAATTTAACGGAATAAATTCAAGAGAAAAGAACAAGGCCAAAAGTTGTTGTGTGCCACTAGGGGGCGCACTACACTTTCCAATTAGAGGAGCCATCTTTGGAATTCAGATTTGGAAAGTTAAAAGGATTTTGTGTTGTCCAAGATCTCAGCTCCACGGTGGCTGGATGGGATTTGCATTCTCCTGGAGGGGGCATGAAAGAGCTCCCTCCCTTGGTGGGGGTGGGAGATCCTTACTCCTGGTCTAAGCCAGGGGTCTCCAAACTTGGCGCATTTCAGGCTTGTGGGCTTCCAACTCTCAGAATTCCCATCAGCTAGCCTGAAAAAGACCACCGAACGAGGTCTGGGATTTGGGTTCCTCCTCCCCCCCCCCCAATTCCTGGAATTGCCTTGAAGCTTGACTCCCCCTTTTTCAAGAGGGCTCCCTCCGGCCTGTCTCAAAGTCCGTCCCCCCCTTCCCTCCCTTGGTTCAGTCCTCTGCTGCTTCCTCCCTCCCCTCTCCCCCATGGCCGCCTCCTACTCCAGCCTCTGGGCCGAGGGGTCTCTCTTTTGCAAAGCTGGCATGAACCCACCTGGCCAAGAAAAGCCGGCTTAACTCCATCCGTGTTCTCAGCCCACATTCCTGAATCGGGGGTTCGGCAGGAGGTCTGGACTACAGCCAGCCTGGCTGGGGGTGGGGGTGGTATGTCTGTGGGGTAACCCCCCCCTCCCCGCAAGCACAATTGCCAATTGGAATATAAAGATGTGAGATTGCTGAAAGCTCTGCAGGTGAAATAATAGTCTCAGGGAATGAAGTCAGCCCTGGATTGTCTTTCTCCTTGGCTGAAAGTGCTGCAGAACAGGCTCTGCGTCTTCAGGATCACTCCCATTAATAGCATTGGCTGGAGTAATACAGCTTGATTGCAAAACGCAAAGGTAAATGCAGCAATTTTCCGTATTCAAAATTATGGGCATTTCCCATAATCAAAAGCATCATCCTCAAAGTAGTTTAGATAAACAATGGGATGAAGAAGGAAAAACACCCCCCAGCCAGGACAGAAGTTGTTTATGCCACGAGTAGCAGAAGAAGTCCAAGTATCACGTGACCAAATCCTAGTTTGGGATTTCCCAGATATAACATTTCTTGGAAAAACTTTTGCTCAGATTTCGTTGATCCAAAGCTGAGAAAAACAGAAGCGCTATTGTGAACTTCTGGTCCGCTTCCACAACCTGCTGTCTCTTCAACCTCCTGGTTTCCTCCGTTCTGCAGAAGCCGACACGTTCTCACAACCTCCGCTCAGCGCCGTCTCCAGAGGCCATTCCTTGGGGTGCGTTCTTCTGCTGTCCCCCAAAGGGGCCTTTTCGGGAGCTGAACTGAAGAGGTTCCTTGGATGAGAAGCAAAACGTCTTCAAGGAAAAAACAAAGGAACGTCCAGTTGCCTCTTGGAAAAGGCCCCTTTGGGACAACTATGATCTGGAGGACGGAGAGTCTCCACAGATGTTCTTCTGCTTTCTTGGAAATCCTGAGGACGACGTTGTTGATGCTTCCTCTGGTCCAGTGCACCCCACAAACAGGACTTGGCACGTGCCACAGTCTTCAGCATAGCTTGACCAACTCATGATGAGAACATTTTGAAAGGGTGCTGCATGGAAAATTCCAGGAAAGAACGGCATTTTTAGTCCGTCTGGCTGCCAAAGCCAAGAAAGTATGTTTTTGTTTAGACGTTTCTGCTGAAACAAGAAGCCAACCGAGGGTGAGGGATTGTGTTGAGAGATCTCACTGGGCCTTTTTTTTTTTTTGCAAACCTCTTTGCAATGAATTATCTTCTGTCATACCTCATGACTAACCACATCATTTGGCCGAGGGGAACACAACTCTCCATTCGTGTCATGTTTTGTTCACAGCTGGAAACGGGGCCAGCTCCACCCTCCAAGTGTTGGGTAATTAGTAAATTTAGAATGGCCTAAATTCTGTGCATCGAGACCCAAATCATCCGCTGCAAAATCGTTTTTTCTCTGTAGATGAAGAGAAAAGAGGAAGAAACGGCTGCAGGAGCTCCAGTTGGGCTCCAGGCTCTCCAGGAAGCCTGAGAAGATAAGAGCTCCTTGAAGCCCTGCAGCAGACTAAGATAGGCAGCTGTAGCTATTACCAGATTCCCTCCTCATTTGGGTTGTTCTGCAAATCCTTTTCGTGAAAGAGGAGTAAGTGGCGAGTTCTCCGTCCTGAAAAGCAAAAGACCAGCCTCTGCCCCCTCTGATGTTTCAAGAATGGCCTCCAGAAGGATGCTAAGAAAGTTGACCTAATCTCAGAACGTCCACTGAGCTCGTGAACTTCTCCCCCAAGTTTCCCCCTCCTAACCTCGATGATCAGAGAGCAACAAAGTGGAAGAGGTGCTGCTAACCCAAAGGCCTAGCATCAAAGCCCCCCCGCCCACCGGGTTGTCCTAGAACAACCTTGGTGGGCTTCAGATCCCAGAATTAAATTCTCCGTGCTGACTGGGGAATTCTGGGAGTTGAAGTCCACACATGTTAGAGTCCCCCAAGTTGAGAAACACTGGATCAAAGAGCTGAGATGCTGCTCTTTGTGGCTCTGAAGACCACCCCCTTTCCAGGGTTCCCCTCCTGGGGTGGGGGGTGGAGGGAGGGGAGGGCAAATCCCATGCAGGAAAAGTGGAGCCCAGCTGGGCTTTGGGGTAATGCCCACTCCCCCTCCCCGCCAAGCCTTTCGAGAGGGCGGGGCTTGGAGAGGCGGCCCCAGACTTCTGCTCTCCAAGGGAGCCCAAGGGAACACATCCCCCCCCAAGTCCCCCCACACCCACCCCCAAGCCCTGCCCAGCTTGGCTGACTCTCCTCTCCTTCACCCCAACTTCAGCTGCCGAAGCAGGTAAGCCGAGAAACAGGAATGCCGAGTTTGAAGGGGTGGGAATGAGGGGGTGCAAAAGGGGTTAAGGAGAGTCTCTCCAGCCAGCCAGCCAGCTTTGGGTGGGTGGCTAGAGAGCCCGCCCATTTCCAGCCCCCCCTGACTCCCATTGGCTGCAGAGAGAGGGGGGGGGGGCAGAAGGTGTGGATTCCCTTCCCCAGCCGCTGCTGGAAGGCGGGCGAGGGAGGGGGCTGCCCCTTTGCTTCCTTTGGATCAGGGAGCAGGCTCGCTCATTGCTCTGGGGGGAGTCAGGGAGAGGCCAGGCTGCCCCGCTGGACCCTGCAGTGGCTAGCAGAGAGCGGTCACTCTTCCGATGCAGGAAAAGGAGGCAGTTGTGGACATCTGAAGTGCTCTGGGTGGGGAGAAGCCCCAGGACGGTTCCTGCAACCCGTAAGTGACAGGCAACTCTGCTCTTTTCAACTTCTACGTTTCCTTTCAAATGCTTCCCTCTTTTAAAGGAGTTTGCAGCTTTACGCGCAGCCTCCTCTTCTGCTGGAACATCTGGAGAGCATCCAGGACTTAAAAGGCGAAACCCTTTTGCTGCCATCCATTTCCATTCTTAGACTCGTTTCTACTTTCCTTCTAATACCTTCAGCAACCGTCTCTAGTTTGCTAAGGGGGAAGATCGGTGCTCCGCCAGGAGGGAGAATCGGTGCTTTCTGAAGGACCCATCATCCTCAATGTCTTTTAAAAGGACTAAAACGGGACTTTTCGAAACCTGGGACTTGGGGAGAGTGACAGCTTTCCTGGGAAGAGTTGTGATTCACGCGTCTGTTCTCTTCTCCTCCTTTCTTTAAGAGCAAGCAGCCTCCAGCCTTGGTAGTGCAGACCCCGAAGTTCCATGTCCCCGTCTTCTCTGACCCCAAGATGCATTTCGGGAATTTCTCCACCACCCTCACCACCGAAGAGTCTCTTCAAGAGCTGGCTCCCACCAACGTCTCCACCAGGGAGGCCTGCCTCCTCCGCTTCTCCAGCCACCAGTTTGTGCTCATCCCCGTGCTCTACTGCGTCATCTTCATCCTTGGGCTTGTGGGCAACAGTATGGTCCTCACGGCCCTGTGTCGGCAGAGGAGCCCAAAGACGGTGGCCAACGTCTACATCTTCAACCTAGCGGTGGCTGACCTGCTGGCCCTCACCACCCTTCCCTTCTGGGCTGCCAGCTATGCCAACGGCTACAGCTGGGTCTTTGGCTCCATGATGTGCAAGTTCTCTGGCTCCGTCCTCTGCTTGACCATGTTTGCAAGCATCTTCTTCATAACGTGCTTGAGTGTGAACCGTTACCAGGCCATTGTGCACCCCTTCCAGTGCCAGCAAGGAACATTGGAACGGGCCTTCATTGCCACATTCACTGTTTGGGCACTGGCAACCTTGACGTCGCTGCCCACCTTCTGCTGGCGTGAAGTCAACTACATCGATGAGCTGGGTGTGAACGCTTGCATCATGGCCTACCCCTCCGAGAATTATGCCACCTGGTCAGCTGCAACAGCCTTAATGAAGAACCTCCTTGGCTTCCTGTTCCCCATGGCCATCATCCTTGGGTGTTACATCTGCATCAGGGTGCACCTGAACAAGGCCCAAGGGTTCGCCAAAAGCGTGAGGGTGAGGGACCGGGTGCTGAAGTTGGTGGCTGCCGTGGTGGTGGCCTTCTTGATTTGCTGGCTCCCGTTCCATGTCTTGACCTTCCTGGATGCCCTCTCCTGGATGGAGGTGATCAGCAGGTGCCACCTCACCTCCGTGATCGATGCAGTGCTGCCTTTTGGGCTCTCCATGGGCTTTGCAAACAGTTGCATCAACCCTTTGTTGTACTATTTTGTGGGCAGGCAGTTCCGGGATAAACTCCAGCATTTATTCAAGCTGAGCCTCTCCCAGTTCACCAGTGGCCGGGAAACCCTTTCCTCCAGCAAAACCAATTCCCTCAAGACCACTGGCTCCCCAAAGGAGGCTGACCCAGGAGGAGACATGGAGAGGCCCCTGACCCACCCACTGTGGGTTCCCTAATCACCACCTGGAAACAATTCGGTGATGGCTACGTCCTATCCGTGACTCGTGTTTTTCCTCTGATCTCCCCTTGCTCATCTTCTAGCTAGGACAATCTGTCCACTGAAGACCAGGTTTTCATTTGCTTTGAGAAAGGCCGTCTTGTAGGGGGCGATTAATTGTCAATAAATGTCTTAACAACCTTACTAACCAAGTTTACTTTTATGACTAAAGTTTGTTTCTCATGGTCCTAAAGAGGAGTTTGCAAAGAAACTTAACTTTCAACACCTTCTTATTCTTAATATTACTAAAAGTTCACTAGGGAGAGAAGAGAAACCAATTTCTTGGTAGTCTACATTGCCCATAGTCTAATTTGTCTACAAATTTGTCTAATTTGTCTAATTAGTTTGCATGTTTAAATTTTGGTTGCTGTTTTAAATAGGATTGAGTCCATTTTTTGGTTGTTTTTCTCAGTTTCTGATGATCCACAATGACCAAATCTATCAATTCACCCCTTTGCAGAAAATTATTCCTTTCTTCCTTGTGCCCAGCATCCTTCTATCTCCCAGTACCCTTTAGAGTGGCCTGGATTGATACCAGCCAGAAGCTCCATGTTCCCAACACATCTGGGCCTTGCCAGGTGATGGAAGACCACAACAGGCCATCGTCCCCAGATGTGGTGGCCCTCATGGATCTACAAGGGCCTTAAGTTCACCTCGCCCATCTTCAAGGGGTTGATTGTCCCAAGGGGTGTTCAAGGGGTGAGCTTTGCAGAAGGCAGAAATTTCATAGCAGTTCTGAAAGGCTGGCAGGACAAACCAAGCCACGCGCTGAGCTGCAGGTTGTTGCTTCCAAACAAAACAATTTAAGGAGAAGGAACAGAAAGTCAAAGACATTCAGGCAGGAAGGAGCCGGTCTGCCAAGAAACTAATGGTCCTGAGGAACGAGTAGTGTGGTCTATTACCAAGGCAGCAGCATCCTTTGTTTAAGTTAATGTTTCTCAATGTTTGCAGCTTCACAATGGGTGGACTTCAACTCCCAGAATTCCCCAGCCAGCTTGAAGTTGAAGTCCACCCATCGTGAAGCTGCCAACATTGAGAAACATTGGCTGAAGATGAAAAAACAAGGAAGTGCATATTTGAGTGGGGAAAAGCCGGTTGCATCAGTGTCAGACAGCTTGTTTTATGGTGGATAATTAATCCAATGAAGTCTGGCAGGGAGACGGGACTTAACTCTTTCCTCCCTGCTCCTCCTCCTCTTCCTCTTCTTCTTCCTCCTCCTCCTCCTCCTCTTCCTCTCTCCTCTTCCTCTCTCTCCTCTTCCTCTTCCTCTTCCTCCTCCTCGTCTTCCCCTCCTCCTCCTCCTCCTCCTCCTCCTCCTCC
>NW_020769394.1:908426-1019512 GCF_900518735.1 Pseudonaja textilis
CCTCCTCCTCCTCCTCCTCCTCCTCCTCCTCCTCCTCCTCCTCCTCTTCTTCTTCTTCTTCTTCTTCTTCTTCTTCTTCTTCTTCTTCTTCTTCTTCTTCTTCTTCTTCTTCTTCTTCCTCCTCCTCCTCCTCCTCCTCCTCCTCCTCCTCCTCCTCCTCTAAGTTTCTTCACCTTTCTGAAATAAATACATATCCTTAGGACCCGTCCCAGCCATTACCATGAAATACAAACTTCCACAAAGTTGTTTGCGACAAACTTTTCAGTGCAGAGAGAAGGAACCCACTCTTGCCAGTCCACATTGGCTTGTGACATTTGATGTACTGGGCGTAATTGCTTGTTTATCCCTTGGATGTGCCATTCAGTACAATATGTTCCTTCGTCCCGGACACCCCCTAATTTCACCACCTCCAGTACAGCAGCCACAGCCTACCTTGGCTCTGCTTGGGCTGCCCGTTCACTCTGATTTATGGCACTGAGCGGCACAGCGCCTTCTCTTCCCACACATCTGGAGTGAGATGGGTGTCTGTAGAGCTTTCTGAACTCTCCCTCAAAGCATTGCCCAATCAGTGATGGCTTTGGGCCACGATCCCATGTAGGCCACTGTTGCTGACTCCCACCGTGATGGCTGAAGAGTCAGGGATCTTATTAGCCACCTTTCTTTTAGCCAGAGGGGGGAAAAATTGCCCGAGGCCTTCCTACAGAACATTGAGATGCCACAGAATGTGCTGTTATTTTTGTAACTGATACCTGTACAGTTTTATCTGTGGAAAATGAGGCTAGCATGTCCCTCCATCTGCGTTGACCTCCCACTTATTTTATGCAACATTTCTAACCATTGTTCTTCAAAGAGATCCTGGGACTTTGGGCCCCAAATTACAAATAAAATGTCCAATGTGGTACCCAGATTCCAGAATTCTACAAGTTGTCCCTCGCCTCCATTTGTCCATCACTGGGCTGGGAAGAGGAGCCTTCCTCTGTTCTCTGACGGTGAGAGGAAAAGTGAGGAAGAAGAGGCTGTGGCCAGATGGGAAGTCCATCTCGAGCTGCCTCTCCTCCTGAACCAGAGGCTTCCCACTCACCCCAGTGGCTGAAAACAGAGGCAGTTGTGTGAATGTCACTTTCATATCCATTTTTGGCTTCTCCAGGGCTTCACCTTACTGATTCTACAGCATGGAAAGCATGGAGATTTGATCTCTCTCACCGCTCAGAACAGTAAGTTGTAGAGCACAATGAAGTGGCCTTCTAACCTCCAAAGCTGGGAATCTTCCCAACTCAAACTGACACACCTAAGATCTCAGGCAGGGTGCTTCATTGCGTCAAGCATTCCACAAGGACCTCAAGTCCCAGTGGTTACTATTTTTGAAGCAAAAGAACACAGGAGTGGCTCCACATGTCAACGTTCCCCACATTCTCAGTTGCTGTTGCTGTTTGATCTTGGGTTCCGTACATTATGCGGAGTTGTGCAGAAGGAGTGTACCCAGGACAGCTGGAGACAAACACTTGCTCTCCAGTTTGAAGACTGGGACAAGCCTCTTCTAACTGTCTCCATTTGTCACCTGGGGCAACCAGATTATGTGAGGGTGGGTTAGAGGAATATTGTGGAAAGTCCAGAGCTTTAGGTTCCTCGTAGGCCAGGTGCTCACTTCACTGGGCCCTCCCATGGCAACCAGGAGATTTTATAAGTAGATTACTTTTGTAGTCCATGATTTTAACCAGGACATCAATTCACTTGAGAACAGAAAATAGCAAAGACAGGGGCTGTTTCAGAGGATGTAACTAGAATTCCACCTTGAAAAGTCGTCTATTGTCAGAAATTCAGTGGAGTCAAGTTTGAAGCTGGCCTGCCTGATGCTTCTTCGTAGGAGCCTGCCATAGAAAATCTTCTGCAAGCTATTTATGGTCCTGGTGGAAGCTCTCCAAGGGGGCTGGCCTCTCCTGCTGTGCTTTCTCTGGCAAGTAAGACGCCCCAGTTCAAGGATGGGAGCCAATCAGCTGTCCAAATCAAGGTTAGTGGGACAAAGGGTGGAAGGGGGCCTACAGACCAGAGCAGCTGAATGATGAATGGCTTGGCGTTCCTCCTCCAAGCAGCTCTTGGGGAGCGGTGATCGCTCACAGTGTGCCTCCTTTGCAGCTGTTTTGTCGGGAACTTGGCTGTCCCACTTCAGGGGAGCGGGAGGCGGTCCAAACTCTACACCCCAGGCTCCTCCAGGGAAGGCAGAGGTCACTGCCAAAGGGGCCCACATGCAAGGCAGCCCAGAGTCCCTTCGAGGGTCCCAGGAGAGGCGCTGCAGCTCCACCAAGTCTGCAGAACATGCCAGCTTTGTGATCTCTGGCATCTCCTGATTTCTGACCGGCACGCCGGCCCAAATGCCCTGAAAACGAAAGTCCTTGCAATCCCCCCACCATGCCAAAAGTCTGGATAGGGACTTTTAAGGGACAGAAATAGAAATAATCTCCTTCATTAATGTGGGCTGCTGTCGTCCAATGCGGTTATTCCTCCAGTGGCAAGATTGCCCCTCTTGTCCTCAACAATCTCCGAGTATTTGGTTCAGGCTGTTACAGACTTTCAACACTACGTACAAATGTTTTTATTGACCAAACCTTTCCTTGGTCTGTAGATAGTTGGAATTTCTGCAAGATACAAACTTCTTATCTTATCCTAAGACAGAGGAATGAAAGTGTATAAGCCTCCCAATGCCCGGATAAAATCCATTCTGCTATTTTTTAATCTTTAAGCAAGAGATAGGGAGTTAAATTTAGAATTTGATTGCCTTCTTCTGGGGGATTAAGATAGCAATGCTTGAAAGAATGTTGGTTATTGTCTATTCTTGAAAATGGTGGGGGTGGGGGGGGGGGGGGGGGGGGGGTGGATTTTACAACAGCTTTACTGGATTTGCTCTTTGCAAATCTCTTTCTGGCATGTGGAATTCAATCTTCCAGGCTTTCTCTCCTATGTTTTTCGGAGCATTCAAAGAACAATCAGCTGCAGGAATGAAGTTTTGTATCGAAGGTTCACAATGTGCAAAACAAGAACACCTCAACTTATCGCACACCTGATCAAATTTGAAAGCCTCGCTTAAGGGGTGTCCTCTCTCCTAACCCCCATGCAGTGTTCAACACACACAAAGGCAGAGGGATATCTTTGCCTTTGTTTTGACTTGTTGCAAGATTTTATCCCTTCTCCTGTAACTGTTGTGCTGTCTCCAACCAAGGCTGAGGTTTGAAAGGGTTTGTGCGAACCCAGCCAAGATATCTTCTCCTCCTGGGTCCTATCGATTAAGAATAGACGAGTTGAAGGTACCCCTTCTGTTGACCAACCCCTGTGTGTAGACATACATCTAGCTAAGGGAGACACACTGTCTATATGGAGAGCAGCTTGAAAACCACATTTTTTTTCATTCTTCCCTTTATCTCTAATTTGTGGGAACTGAATGGAATAATCTCTGCAGGTGGGTGAGATCTAGTGTGATCTACTGATTCCTGGTCAGATCCAGATCACAGCTACACTGCCTGGCAACTGCTCAGGGTCCCGGCAGAGGCCCTACTCAGAAGCTTTCAGAAGGAGGAACCAGAAGTACAAAGAACAATACAAAAATGTGGGACCAGTTTTGAGTTGAGAGTTGGCTTTGTGTTCTTTCGTTCCACAGTTACAGGAGAAGGGATAAAGAGATGGAGAACGAGGACCTTGGTGCTCTGTCCCATCACAGTATAGGTCGTAGACGGAAGACAAATCCCCAAAGACTCTATCCAGCACTGAGCAAAGTTTGTCCAAAGTCTTCCAGACCAGGATTTCTCCTAAATTTGGGCAATTCCAGATGTTGATACCTAGACTCTCCAGGCAGAGGGAGGAATCAAAGGTCACAAAGAGCATCTGGAGTTTCACTTCTTAGGATGATGTTGAAATAGAGACAGTATCCAATAAATAATCAGCTCATCAGAAATGTCTCAACAGCTTCTCCGTCATTTTTAATCTAACCAACATTCTTTCTTGGCTCTCAGCTCTGTGGGCAAAACCTTCCCAGCAATGCCAGGGTCAAAGAGCACATGGCATGAATGGTGGTTTCTGCTTTCTTCTTCCTACACACCGCTGGTTGCTGTGATCAGGGCAGGGTTCAAGTAACTATCCTGATTTGGCCTCTCAGTGGCTTTCAATACCATCAATCATGGTTACTTTCTGGACTGCCTGCGGGGATTCGGGCTGGGAGGTACGGTGTCTCAAGGTTCTTGTCTTTTCCCTGTGTGTAGTTGGGGGACAGACTGAGCCAAAGACCCCACCCATGTGAGGTGTGTCTCAGGGGTTGGGGCCACCCTGTGTTCCCCAAGAAATGAGATGATTTACGGCTGAAATTTAACTCCTTCTATCTCCAAGGTTCTATAGTGTATCTTCCTTTCTCCTGGCAATCCAGAGGCTGTGTGAATCTTCCTTCCTGGGTTGTGTGTTGACACTGGGTGACCAGAAGATCATGAGGAAGGTTTGACTTTGCAAGTCTGGGGCCTGGGTGACGCAGCTGAACCCGCCTACCTTCCCAGGTGGGAGTTTCACCTCCCACTCTGCCTGTTAGCAAGTGGACAACTTCCCAGATTTGCTTGTAAGAGCCAGGAAGGGCTCATTAGCCAACCAAGGAGCTGAGTCATTCCCCAGATTATCTTTTAATAATTCTTTTTTTAAAATTTTTTATTGGTTTTTAAAACAAACATAAACAAACAAAACATAAAAATATCAGGCCATCTTCCATATATGTACATACAGTGTGCTGGTTGGTTTACAAATTGTTTTGTGCTTCCATTTCATAGTCTTCAATTACAATTACATTGTATATAATCTCGTATTTTCAATCCAATATTAAATACATTGGTATCATTATTAATCAATCATTTGACTATACTTTTATTCATTCATGCTTTAGGAAAGAATCATATTTTTCTTAATTTGTTTTGTGACCATTCATATTATCATCCGAAATCTATCCTAAAATCATTTTGTAGATATAATAAGGAAAGAATACATCTGTATATATTTAGTATTTTCTAAATGTCTACATATTTCGTTACTATACTTTATTGTCTAACCATTGATAGAATAGATCCCAAACTTTATAAAATTGTTTATCATCCTGTTCTCTAATTTCAAATGTCAATCTGCTAATTCCAGCACATTCCAATATTTTCTTAATAATTTCCTCCAGTGATGGTGTTTCCCCATTTTTCCAGTTTTTAGCAAATACAATCCTAGCCACTGTTAATACATTTACAATCAGGTATTTCAGGTCTTTACTATACATTTCAGGTAAAATTCCCAATAAAAATATTTCTGGTTTCAAATCTATATGTTTTTTTGTCATTTTTTCCAACCACATGTGGATTTTAGTTCAGTATTTTTTAGCATCCGCACAAGTCCACCACATATGGTAATATGAGCCAGGTGTCTGATGACATTTCCAATATTTTTTGGATTTATTCTTGAACATTCTTGCTATTCTTGTTGGGGGGAAATGCCACCTGTAAAACATCTTATACAAATTTTCTTTATATGCTGTTGACTTTGTCATTTTATAATTTTGAGACCTCTGTTGTTTGTGTTAACTTATCACCTCTGTTGTTTGTGTTAACTCTGGAAGTGCTAAATAGAAATATTACAGATGAAAAGAATATAAAAGGGATGAAAATTAAAAAGGAAGAATTTAAGTTGCAAGCATTTGCAGATGATCTGGTTTTTATTTTAGAAGACCCACTAGAAACAGCATCAAAATTGATAGAAAAGATAGAGACATATGGAAAGGTGGCTGGTTTGAAAATAAATAAAGTTAAGACAAAGATCTTGACAAAGAATATGCTATCAAGACAAAAGGAAGAACTGGCAGACCTATTGAAAATTCAGGTCACGAATAAGATCAAGTACTTGGGGATATACTTGACAGCAAGATGCAGTACACTAAAAGAGAATGATTATATCAAACTTAAACAGCAGATAGCGCTAGATTTGGCGAAATGGGAAAATTTACAACTGTCATTAATAGGGAGATTATCAACAATCAAGATGAATATATTACCCAGAATTTTATATTTGTTTCAAACAATTCCAATTAGGCTTGGGAAAGACTACTTTGAAGATTTAAATAAAATTGTGTTGAAATATATATGGCAAGGTAAGAAAGTGAGAATAAAGTTAAAACTTTTGCAAGATGCTAGAATAAGAGGAGGATTTGGTTTGCCTAATTGGGAGTTGTATTATCTTTTAATAATTCTTGAGTCTTTTTTTAGTTTGTTTTGTTTCACACCCTGAAGAGTTGTGGGCTGGTTTTCCTCTCTCAGTCTGCCTGTTTGCTTTGTAGGGCTGGTGCAGTGATACCCAGACCAGAGGTTGTGGCTGACCGTTTATCTCCTCGCATCTCTTTCATGCCACCTACCATATCTGGCTGCTGGTAGACGGGAGGGGCTCGGAGGTGGGACTGAGGGAGTGGCCTTTGTTTGGTGGTCAGGCGCTTGCCTGGCCATTCAGCTTATCTGTTTCCCAACAATCATAGTGGCCAAAGCTTTTAATAAGCTGAGTAAACACCAAGATAAATAAAGGAAGTCTAGTTTCAAAAGCTACAGGGACAAAAACATCCAGTCACCAACTCACCTCCAAGCAGGTGCTCACAAATCTTTAGACTTTCAGATATTGTGGGGGGGCTGGGAGGTTTAAGACCACTTAAGTACCTACTCTAAAAGCCACACTAAGTCCTAAAACCAAGTGTGTTTTGGGGAACAACGAAGCTCATCAAGACTTTTTCCAGCTTCTGCCTTCTAAAATGTATTCCCGCGGGCCCTTTTTCCTCCATTTGCTCAAAGGCTGATGGGAAACCTCTCCCAGGGAAACCCCATAAGCCAAATGGGTTTTCCCCAAAGAAATGTTGTTATGATTAATAATACAACACAAAAACCTTGATGATTCCCCTCTTAGGTCTATGAGCAGACCAGACAAACCAGTGGTGAACCTAGGGACAAATTGGTGCTTGTGAGAACAGATCAAACTGAGGTTCTTCTGTCCCACAATCATGTTCTCGGGCTGAGCTGGAAAAGTTATTCCCTTAAACAGCTACTCCTACTGGGTACTTCTAATTCAGCAGATTTTCCCTCTAAATCTTGTGCCCATGAGGAGGTTGAAGAACTACCTGCATGATGTTGTAGGTGTACTAAGAGAGAAGTAGGTGTGCTCAGCAGAGAAGAAGTAGACCACTCTCAAGGTAGAGAGAAAGCCCATGGCTTCTGTGGCTGTCCTTGGGACTTCCAGCCTGTCTTCCTTCTGCTTCCAGGACAACTCCAATTTGATTGTTCTACCAACATCTCCCCCAAGCTCAAGGATGGACCTTTCATTCATATGGAACGAAGACTCTCCATCATAGTCATGGACCTCTGGTCGACTGTGTTGACAAGCAAAGACAACACTGCCCAAACAGCAAGATGGAGAACTTCTGGGGCAGAGCCAACAGGGCACCTTCACAGACCAATGATGATGGAAGGTTGTAATTTGAGAGTTGGGTGGCATATCTTTTCATGGTATGATAAAGTGAAAGTAAATGTGGTTTTTAAAAATCATAACCCAAGAAACATGTTATTAAGGACAAATATAAGCCCATGCTGTTCCCAAGGATATCACCGTTGACGTCCATTCAAGAAGCTTTCTACAAAAGAGAAACAGCTGATAAACAACTATGATTAATGTGAGGGTTTATTAATACAAGATAAGGAAGAAATTAAGATGAAGAGAAGGGAATAATGAGCAACAGGACACCCTTTTCAATGGTTGACTTAGAATTTAAAAAAAGAGGTTTACTATGGGTAAAGGGACAATTGGGATTGAGAAGAAAATGAATTTGAAATAGAATTATATACAAATGATGTTCATATAAGAGCTGAAATGCATAACGTGTTGCTAAGATATGAAACAGAGGATGAACAAGTTGAAAGACTGTATGGGGAAACAGACTATAAATTTTGGTTGCAATTTAAACAAGAACGCATGAGAGAAGTTGTTTGGAACTGGTGTTAAATTGACATTGTGTTTTCATTTAAAAGAGTACTTTTACAAAAGCGATGTACCAGTGAGATATGATACCAGCTAAATAGTACAAAAGAATATAAAATCAGTGTTGGAAGTGTTATGCTTTGGAAGTATTATATGCAAAAAACTAGAAAAATAATGAAATGCTTTCAGTAAATTGGATTATAAAATTAACTGAACTGGCAGAAGGGGAGAAGTTGACCATAAAGACTTTTGGAAATATTGGAAACCTTAGATGGGCTTTTAGTTGAAAGAAGGAAAAGAAGATGATTTCAGGGTTTGGGAATTAAAAAGTTGACAAAGAAGTGGGGGAAAACTTGACAGAAAGCAGTAAAGACGGAATCATTTTCTTTTCTTTTTTAAAAACCTCCGTCTTGTTGGTGCCCCGTTCTCTTGGATTCAACTGGACCTTCAAAATTGCAAAGCGGGTTTGGGATGTTTTGACTCTTTTAATCTTTTAATCTCAGCCATTCCTTGCTGGAGAGATGCTTCTCAGTTGTCCTCGGAGGCTATTAAGGGGGTGAATGACCTCATGTCTCCAGTCATTTTCGGCTTTCTTATTTACTCCTATTAAATCTGCATTATATGTGGAAGGTAAGTATCTGTGGTTGGGCCAAGCTTTGGTGACTCACCTGTTTTTAGGCATAAGCTGTATATGAAAATTTAAAAAAATAATACAAGCCTTACAAACCTTTGCCATCAACAGTCCAACTCCAGTTCTAAAATTAGACCATTTAATCACACAAGAACTGGATTTATAACCACCATAAAACTCAGATAATTTCAACAAAGCCTGCTGCAAAGTAGGTTTTTACTGTCTGAATGGCAGTTAATAAAAGAATGTAGTTTAATGCCTTAAGTGTCCTTGCATAACAACAGCTGAGAACAACAATCCCGAAGCCCTAAAATCCTGAAGGGAGAGTGTAAAAATCCTGTTGTCAGGGTGTAATGTTGAGAGCCCCAGGTGAGAAGTGCTCTAGAAGGAAAGGAGTGGAATCGTTCAGTATGTGTGCTTCAAAAGTACCTGTGATTGGGCCTCCTCCCTCGCGTGTCATAGATAGTTAAGTGCATCAGAAATAATAACTCACTGGAAGGCACCATCGTTTGATAATGACCAAAGGGATTGAAACAGTCAAGTTCGTAATGACTTGGCTCGAAGTTTGATCACCAACTTACCAAGCTCTGCTGCTCCTGGGTCTCCCAGTTTTTGGACCTCAGGTGGGTTCTTCTGCTCAGGTGTGCCACGGGGGAACAGGGCTACCTGATTCCAGGTAGATTCCACCAGAAAGGAACATATTTCTCAAAGCTTGCGGAGAAGAAGGATAGAGGCCATCAGAAAGGTGAAAGGGCCCCCCTGTGACATTCCCCTCCTCCCTGCTGACAAGTTACCCACCTGTCATCCAGAGCTGGAAAGTAGATAAAGTACCTTCCGAGAATATGGTGATAGACAAAATACTTGATTGTGCCAAGATGGATAGGCTGACGAGGAAACGGAAACGGAAAGAGGAGTCTGAGTTTTATGAGGTGTGGGAAACGTATCTATGGTTAGAGAAGAGAAATAAGCTTTGATATGAAAAAGAATTGTAAATATAAGTAACGCTTGACACAGTACTGTTAAAATGTAAATGAATATGTATATTAAAAATAAATAAAATAATAAAAAATTAAAAAAAAACTTTCTGATTCAGGGTCTTTCCAGAAAAACAAGTCCATTTCCTCCGCAGTCGCTGAAAGCAACTTTCCCTGCCTCTCGGAGTTAGGTCAGACGAGTGAGGAAGCATTGTTTGGGCGCACCTGTTCTTGGCCACTTTATTGTGCATTTCCTCAGCCTGACCTTACGTGAGAAGGGAGAGAACATAACGCTTGTGTGTTTTGGGGCCAAGGAGGGAGACACACTCCCAGCAATTTGTCGGATTTTAGGCACAATAAAACTGTCACGCAGATGCCAGAGAACAGAGAGCCTTCGTATTTTGCCTTTTTAATCCAGGGCTGTTACGAGTGAGCAACAGATCATTTAATCAAGTCATCTGTGATCTGACGGAAGATTTCACAACCCCGACAGAAGAAGCAATCCTGGGCTTTCCCTCTTGAAGTAACCACCTGTGATGCAACAGGGAGCAGAGAAGGCGTGCCAGGAAAGGGAGCCATCCAGGTGGGTCCAAGGAAGGGAAATTACAGGTGATATCATGGGTTTTTAGACATCTTTTCTCAATCCACACTCCACTTTCTATACTTTTTCTGAGTCCACGTGGGAAAACCAGAGGTAGATTTCAAAGCCACATTTCCTGGAGGGAATTCCTCAAATGAAATCCTGCCTTTTCTGGGGGAAAAAAATGAGAGGGAATCTTTTGGGATCCCCAGGGATCCTTGGACCACACCTGGAGAAACGCAGCTGTAGGAAAACAGGCAGGCAGGGAGGGAGGGAGGGGCAGGATCCAGCCCAGGAGGGAGGCGCTGGGCTGTCTTCCTGGGGCGCTGCTCCCCATGGGCTCACGTGCTCCAAAGCAGAGCAGTGGGTAATTAGCAGGGTGCAGAGGAGAAGCGAAGAAAGTGCTTTGGTCTGGAGGGGTAAACATGTTCATCCTGCTTGCTCTTGTCCCTCCTGGAATTTTACTTATTTATTTACTTTATTTATTTGTTTTGCCAATCGCTTACGAGGTAATAGGTATAAGGATAAACCTAGTTAGGAATACACGAAATGAATACATAGGAGAAGAGTAAAAAGAAACAATAGGACAGGGACGGTAGGCACGCTGGTGCGCTGATGCCCGCCCCCTACAAGGGCAGGCCACCTCTCCGATGGCGGGCTGGCTAGTGGCAGGGAAGCAGGCAGCAGGGGTGGGCGAGCCCCACCTCCCTCCCCTCTCAAATGGCTCCTCTGTGGCTTCTCATGCAGCCCCCCAAAGCCAGCTGAGCAAAGACCCTTGGAATGGAGGGTCTGCAGTGGGGTGGGCTCCCAGGCGGGCCGCGAGATCCCTGGCGAACAACCTCCCAGGGTGGATGCAGCCAAGACCTGGAGAGAGATGGAGGCCAAGGCACCTGCGGCGTCTTGCAACAGCGCAGAGAGGCGAAAGGAAGTGCCCGGGTCTTCTCTGGGTCCCTTGGGCCTGCCCAAGGATTCAAGTTTGCATGTTCTACAGCCCCGAGGATTTGTTCCCTTCAGGGCCCAGCCAGGATATTCTTCCACACAGAAACTCCAGTGGGAGGAAGCTCAGGGTGTGGACCTGGCCACGCCTCCCCGCCTCCTCCCTCTCTCTCGCTCCCGGTTGAAATCAAACAAAATGTCAGCTGGGGCTCCATTCAAAATCCAAGAAAGAAATACTTAGACTCCTTTAATCAGAGAAAAGGTATCTTTTACTGGAAATCAAGTGGTAGCAACAAAAGAATTCTGAATTGGAGAAAATGGGCGCTTAAATCACCTATACAAAGTAATGGCCACGTTCCCACCCCCAATAGTTCAATTGGCTCGTCCAATTAAAAGTTGTGTAGATCAATCATCATGTGGGCATCTCCAGGTGGTGATGAGGCCTCTGTCCGTTGACCTTGACATAGTTTGATAAAGGGTTGCAGCTGCGCATAGCATAGGATAGGAGCCTAAGCAAGAATGTACCCCCCCCCAGCTTATACCTCCAGCTCACTTCCCATAACCATCCCCCCCACCATTACTTATGACAGCCGAAAGACGCAAAGCAAAGGGAGGAAATCTTGAAGGCTGACACAAAAGCACAACCGCAAGGCCCATGCCTCGATGTTTGCACCAGGGCTGCTTCCTTGTGGACAGCAGCTGGGCCTTCCCCTGGGCGATGCCAACTTCCCTGGCACTAAACACCATGAGTTGCCGTAATGAGGCATGCTGTAGTCATCCCGGGAGTCGTCTTTCTCTCGAAGCAACCCCGAGCCAGTTGCCTTTCTATGAAACCAAAGTACTGCAATGCAGAGTCCTCCATGACATTACAACTTCCCCGTGTTTCACAGTGACGGGTCTGACAACCTCTCAGCACCCCTCCCGTGATACTGGGCATCTCGCAATTGGCCTCGAACCCTTTGCCAAAGCATGGAGTCACTTCACCGGGTGATGAAGAGAAGGCTAGCTTTGAGCAGGGCAGGGTTTCCCTCTCTGGAGTTACATAAGCAGCGCCTCTCGCCGTCAGTTCCATCCAGTCTGCGCATTTCAAAACATCTCAACCCAGCCAGGTGAAGGATTGGGCCACCAGGAGCAGGGGAACCATCGCTGGCGCCCGAAGGATGCTTGAATTCCCTTGTAACTGGATACAAATCATGCCCACAAGAGGCCTAAGTCCAGCCCACTTTGAACTCCACGGATTCTTACCTACCACTGATTTGTGGTTCAGATTTTGGTAGCTTACAGTCACTTGAATCACCTTGAATCCTGATTTCTTGCACCTGACAAGAAGGGCTGAATTGATCATAGCTTGGTTTTCTCCAACCCAGGTATCTCCAATCTGCTGGACTACAACTCCCATCATCTCCAGCCAGCAGGGCCCACTAGAATTTGACTTCAGGCATTCTAATAGTTTCCTTTGGTCACCCCGTCGCTCCACTTCAGCCAGCCTGCCTGGCCTGGAGATTTATGTGACACAAAATGTGCTTGTGCCTCTGTGAGTCCATCCCAACGACAGTGGATTGTAAGAGAAGAGGCTCCTTATGTGCCACCAGGTTCCTTTGCTGTGTCCATTAACTTCTCACCTGCCTTTCTCTTTTCTGAATATTAACATTTTAAATTACACACACACAAATACAAACAACTTATTTTAGGAGAATCTTCCCCTCAGCTGCCTTTAAGCTTTCTGAAGTTACGCATCAGGATGTACATTTCTCCACTAAACAATAATTTAATAAATAACGAGAGATTAAAAAGCGAGCAGCGTTCTGTTTTCCAGAGAGATCCAAGAAAATATCTCTAGGAACTCACAAGGAGTCACAGAGGGTCATATAACTATCATCCCCAAGTATATATAATATTTTAAGATCCTCAGAGAAAATCCCCCAATGTGTTGTTTCTGTATAAAATTTATAATTAAATCCATCTTTTAGCAAGCTGAATGCATCAAAACAAAAAAACAAAAAAAAAACCCCATTCACTGTATTCTATCCATGATTTGGCAACCCAAAACTGGGCAAGACCAAACTGGTTGCAACCTGAGGTCCGTTTTGAACATGGAAGACGGAACGATCTGTTGCTTTCGTGGATGATGGATGGCTGAAGACCTTCATCCATGTTGCAGGAGGAAGTTGGAAAGAGCTGCGTCATGTGTAAAAATAAACACAAACAGTGCAACTCAGCCTCTTGACTCAAAACCTGGAAACCTCCGAAATGAATCACGTCCCCTTCCTGAGCTCAGAAGGGAGCGTTTCCCCACGCAGTCGGATTCTGTCACCTTCTGGGCGCAGAAACCTTGAGGTTGGCCTCAGAAGGAAAACTCCCGTGGATGACCTCAACGCAAGTTGCAGATCCCCCTCCCACAACTTCCCTTGAACGCGGCCCCTGCTTTTTTCACCATCATCTGATCCAGGGCTGATGCCATCTTCTCTAGTGAGCACCAAGGGACCCGTCCCTGATCACTAAAAAGCCAAAGGAAGACCCCAAGTTTGGTGGGGAGGCCCTGGAAGGAAACTTGGTTCTCATTTTAATTTTGCAGGGGACTTTTTTAACCATTTCACCTCCTCTCCTTCCTTCGTGGGTGAACTGTTCCTTTTTTTAACTGCAGCAGAAGAACAACCAGCCATTCTCTGCTTTGTGCAATTCCACAAACACTAAATGTCTACAGAGATTCTCAGGCATCCAGGTCTTGGTTGACCCAAATATGCTTTTTTTCCCCCCCAAAAGGCAACTGGACATTCTTGGTTTTGCTTGAAGAGGTTTCGCTTCTCATCAAGAAGCTTCTTCAAAAGTCCACAAATGCTACGCCCTGCCTGGCTTGGTCCTCCTTCTCTTCCCCATTCAGACGTCTTATGCCGTTCCGAAGCCCCTTGCTCTCTCCAGGTGGTGCTGGTTGGGTCTTGAGGTCTTCCAACTATTGACTCTACTCAACTGGACAGAAAGCTGGAGCTCCTGGCAACAAAGAGCTAAAAGAAAGAGAAGAGAAGTGACTCGACTAACAACCTAGCAGGGCATCAGATAATCAGGAGAGCCAGTCTGGTAGGCAGCCCATTAAAGCCACTCTTCTTTGGAGAGAGCCTCAGCTATTACGGTCTCACGCCAAGGGCTGCGCTGGGATTTTCTTTGCAGCTAAGCTGCCACAGATGAAATGTTTTTATATATGCTTTGCTGACACATCAACCGAGCAAACTTCTGCAGAAGAGTTAATCCGTAAGGATACGAAAAAGAGCAAATACTGAAGCTCAGTGGAAGCCAGCCAAGTGCCTGAATGCCAAGCCGCTGCACTGTGCAGGAAACTATAACCATTCATCTTCTCATCTTTCGTCAGCAGATAATGTGGCAGGATAAATAATCTATTGTCTTCTACCTGGGTTTCTACCACCCTTGCATGGCTTCGGCCGGGCAGGTTTGCACGCTAAGATGATTACAATGCCAGGCCGTTGAGTTGAAGACGATTGAAAACAAAAGGTTGTATCCTCAACACAGGAACAATTCCCGGAACTGCACCAATCAAAAGATGGTGTGGGTGGGTGTGGTGTGTGCGCGAGGGGGAAGCTGGAAGAATTTCAAGACCAGGCGATGCACGGATTGCAGGCCAACCCTCCACGGATTCCCCCTGTCTCAGGGAGCCTGGCTGAAGATGGAGCCCTCTGTCACTCAAAGGCTCTGGAATGCCGAGGTTCCTGTCTCTCGGGATAGCTGGAAAGATCTCGAGCGCAGGAAGGAATCAACTCGGGGACTCGTAAGCTGCTGCTTTGAGCAAGGACTTGCTCGCTGGGCCCAACGTCTTTTGGGAAGGGGGCATTTTCTGAGGCTCCCCCCTCTGACCTTGGTCTTGGCCTTCCCTCCTCTGCAGCCAGTGTGGCTGGAAGAGATATCGTGGGTTCTCATTCCACGGATGAATTGTGAGCGTGGCACACAAAAGGGCCGTCATGGTTGCCGAGTTTCTGCTTGTGAGACGGGCCTTGTTAGAAACAAAGCTGGTTGAAATCGAGACTGGAGGAAACAGAGATGGTTAAAAGTCTCTGGAATGGGGAAACGGTTCCACCTTCCCTGGATCTGTGCCAGTCAAAGCCTGAAACTTCCCCAAGCCAGAAGGAGGAGTTCTGTGGGTTGAAGGAGCCCACAGTTGCCAAGGTTGGAGACTCCTCTTGTAGAAACTCCACCAGGACCAAGAAGTGGTCTCAGCATGCCAGACGCAAGGAAGCCAAGTGAAAGTCTAATGGGGCACCTTGTTGGGAAAGGAAAGGAAGACCAAGTCCCCAGGATGAAACAAGGTGATCTCAACATCTGCATCCTCCCCTGAGATAATAAGCCTCCCAAGGAAGCCCCTTTGCCTTGGCGGAGCATGTGGAGCTCAGCAAGAGAGATACTTTCTTGGCAGAAGTTGTGGTGTGAAAACATCCCCTCCAGAAGGAGGCTCCTCCCTGGCCTCTCCTTGCCCTTTGGACCAAGAGAGGTGGTGGGGGGGACTGTCTTGTTTTCCCAAACCTTACAAGGAGAATGCCCACTTCCTGATGGTTTGATGCTTCTTTTTATAAAGTTGTGGCCCTTTGGGTTATTGTTTTATGCAGAAACAATGGAAAAAAGTATTGTTAACCCTCTCATTGTCCTGATTAACTGCAATACATAGTCAAGTGCAAGTTAAACCAGAAATGAAGTCCCACGTCTCGTGGAAGATAAATTGCTTTATGTGCAAGAGACCAGATGGAATTTTTTAAAAACGAATGCCTCATGCTTAAAATGGAAATATTACCGTATTTCAGCATCAGGAAATACATATTTCATACATCAGGAAATTCTTCTTTTAGAATAGATGCTCTCCCTGCTATCAACTGCCACCTTTGATAGGAAGTTGTTGGCTTCATTCATTGATGCCACTTCTGGGCAGAAGAGCTGGCAGTCCACATGAGCAGGTGAAGAAAAGGATGCCCTGATTATAAGGATCTGTCACGGGCAGACAAGGAATAAGTGGAAGGCTGATCATAAACTCTGTTTTTTTTTCCAGTGCCACTGTAACTTTGGACAGTTGCTACATGAATGGTTCAAGGACTAGCTGTATAAGGATGCAACCTGGGTTTTCTTTGCAGCCTTCATCTTCTTAAGGTCCGTGGAAGCTGTTCAAACCTTGGGCAAAGGAGATGTGAAAGGCTCAGTCACGGCACAGCCTTCCTGGAATGACCTGGGCTTTGGCTTCAGCCTCACCTTATCCTGGAAGTTCTCGCTATCCCAACCTCCTGACGGGGCTCAGAAGGGGAAGAGTTCCTCTTGACATCGAGTATTTGATTCTCTCCTTACATCATTGCTCAGGTGAACTTTCTTTCCCTGTTTCGAGGCGGGGCAGTTGGCCCAACCCGCCTTTTCAAATTCACCTCCTTGGTTCACTGTGGGCAACATTCTGATAGGAAGCTACAGCGATGATTCCTTTGTGAGGCCACATTGGCTAAACTCCAGGAAGAACCTCCAGGAACGCCGTTGTTCACAGGGTGAATTCATCCCAGAAGATCTCATTCTTGGTCATCTTGAAGCTGAAGGGATGGAAACCTTCCCTGAAAGGCAGAGCTCTCCAAACTTGGCAACTTGAAGACTTCAACTCCCAGAATTCTCCAGCCAGCATAGTTGAAGTCCACAAGTCTCCAAGTTGCCAAGTTTGGGGACCCCTGGTCTTAGGGATGGAAGATCAAGGCAAACAGGAGAAAGTGAGATAATTCTGGGCTGACAAAAGTTCAGGCAAGGAGAACTAAAGCTAGTTCCAATGTCCTCAGAAGTTTCTTGGACATCTCATCCTCCCTTTCTGTTTTCTGAACACGAGATCATGCCGTTGGTGGAGAGTGCAGGATCTCTGCTCGTCTTCCTTCCCGTTTTCCAGAAAACATCTCTGCGATAACATTTTTCACTTGAACTACCGAATCACACAAACGTTTGGGGGATAGTCAGAACCTTTTCTGAGGCTTCACGGAGTCCACTCTGGAGTTTGGCTGAATGATCCCCAACTGGGAAGTCAGTACTTCCAGACTGCAGGTGCGGAAATATTCCCAGCATTGAAGATTTGTGATTTCTCTTCCGCTGCTTCAAATTCTTCCAATCTTGAGAACTTTTCACAGATGGTACAGATGGAATTAAAAACTAGAATGACACATCAGTTGGGTGGCTGTAGGAAAACTAGAAAAAGGAAGGAGGAAATTGGTTACGCTTGCCACCTCGAGTTATTTGTAAATATAATAATAGTAGGATAAAAAAAAAATCTAGATCAAACATATCATTTTGCAATAAGTCCCACCCATTCAACCATCACCAAGACTAATCTAAGCCAAATATTACTACAACGTATACTCACTTTTCAAGTTAATTTGATACAAAGATAGTAAGGGTTGTGTGCTCTCGCCTAAAACCTTGCTTCCTTCATGAAATGCGATAAAAGGTTGGTTGCTAGAAAAGCTAAATTCAGGTAAGTTCCTGGTAGCCCAGCCCGTCACTAAGGCATTAGCAAACTGATAAAAGTCAAGAGAAGAATGTTTAACTGATAAAAAAACAAAACATGAAGTTTACCTGGAATAAACCTCACGGATTCCATGGTCTTACTTCAAAGCAGGAAGATTTGTATTTTTAATCACGAATTCAGTTCGTTGATACAACTGTGTTTAAATAAAGGCGCATCTTATGAAACTTCTAATCTCTCTGTTGGATTGAAAACAGCTTAAGAAAGTGAGAGAAAGTAACTTCCATTCTACCCCTAACTCCTGCCTTGCAGACAAATAGATCCGGTGGGCTTTCTTGGTCCACCAGGCCTGATCAAGGAACACCAAAGTTTGCGGAACCTGTTCCAAACTGAGCTGGAAGCTTGTGACAATCTCCAAACTGCAGGCCGGGACTAGCAAATCTAAAATATAACCTGGATTAAGGCAACTGCAGGCCACGTCTTTCCAGCTGCCAAGGCCACAACCTGGCTGTGCCCCTGAAGTCGTCAGAAAGTGAGCTGAAGGGATCCCTTCCGTTAGACTTCCTCGGTGATGGACCAAATTCTGCGATCGTCCGTGGTTTCCGTTTGTGCTTTCCGTCAGAGGGCCCCGATCTACCCGATTTGAGGCCAAGGCCACCCCGTAGAGGTGGTGAAGAAGGGGGAGACCACCAGCTGAGTTGAGAGGAGCTGCAGATCCCCTCCTTGGCTTGGCACTTACTCCTCTCCAAAGACGGCTGTAGCGGCGGTCAAGATGGCCACCCTGAAGAGGAAGAATGTGCAGGAACATAGAAGAGGAGGACAGCTTGAGTGACCGAGCTGAGCGGTAACAATATTTAAATACAAGGTACCCTGGAATTAAAATAATTAAGAACTTTTAAGAAAGATTTTTAAAGCGGCGGCAGAGAAGGAAAAAAAGGGGGGGAGGGGGAATTCGACAGCTGAAAGTGGCTTTGAACTTTGAAAGAGAAGCCTGAAGAAGATATTTGCTTAAAATCATTTTGACACTAAATAGGCAAGCCTAAAGCTGAACTTGAATGTGTCAAAAAATGAAGAACTTTGAAACTTAAAAGCCATCAAAGGGGGAAAAAAGTGGAAGAAAAAGGGTGGAACTTGGACATAGCAGAGAGGGCCACCTGGTAGTAAAAGGAATTAATTGTGAACGTTTGAAGGATACAAAGCAGGTGAAATCTTGCTACCATAAGATAGAGCCCCTGGAAAGTGAAAGTGGAGCACTGAACTTTGAAATAAAGAAAGAAGTAGGAAGAAACCGTTTTGGGATTATTTGGTGACTTTGGAAATTTTGGATATTGGCTTGCTAGATGAACTAATTAAATTAACTGTGGGGAATAATTTTCAGACTGTGGTTGCTTTAAAAGAGGTTTGCTTCTCAGCTGGAGCAGCCCACCAAGCGGAACAATTAAATAATTACAGGGTTGAAATCCCCTCCCCCGCCCCGTCCTTCCCTAAAAATCAGCCCTTTGCGTGGTGTTTTTTCTCCTTTCTTTCCCTCCCTCATTTTTGGTTCTTGTGCTAAAAACACAACCCAGGAGAACACCATAGTCACAAACAGCTGCAGCCGCACAACATGACAGCACACCTTTTAATCCCAGTAAGTACAGAAGGTGCCTCACTCTGCAGGAAAATGTGTTTGGCACCACCTGGGAAGCCAGGTAAACACCCACCTCTGATCCAGGATGAGCCTTTTAAGCCATCCAAATGAAAAGCTTAAATACAAAACAGACTTTGGCTCTTCAAAGCCCAGGAGCTGGTTTTGATCTGGGGGTCGAAGATGGCCGAGGTTGGGCCCAATTTAAGAACATTTGCCTTCTGCCCGCTGGCCAAGTTAAGAGCCCAGCTCAAGAACGAGCCTTTTGCCCTTCGACAGTCCTTGGACTGCACTCCTTTGGCCAAACTGCAGTGGTGACCATGCTGGACACTTAGGAGACGAATTCAAACTCTTCTGTGGCACCTCCATGAAATTCTATGACTTCTATGACTTTCCTCCATGTTTCTCTTGGGTGGAAACCAACTGAGAAGAACGAAGGACGGACGCAGTTGGATTTGGGGAGGATTTTTCAGGGGCCGTTAAATCTTAGAGGCCGGGGTTACGGACTATACATTCCCATTTCCACTTGCTTGAAACTTGGGAGCAAAGTTCTAGGATGGGGCCTCCCTGAAGCCCTGAGATACCCACAGTGGGATAGAAGGTGGAGGAAGATCTCCCAAGTTCTCCCCCTTTGCACACCCCACTCAGATATGCGAGTTTGTTGGAGCACAACCGACACATCCAGAAAGGACTTTTAAGCAGCCAATCTGATCTCTTCTACCGTTCACACTTCTCCGTTTGAAATGCATCTCATGATTTTCTTTCCAAGGTGGGAAAACATGAATCCTCCCCAAAACTGGGCATTCAGGTGTCTTCCTAGTAGACGTCTGCATTTCATGTTCTTATACATTAAAAAAAAAAAGAACGTTGGGAATTCACAGCTTGTTTGAAAGGATTCGGTTCAGAAATGTAACTACAAACTCTCCACTGAACAAGGCCACTTCCAAGGCCAACTCGGCGGATCATCCAGCTGCCTCTTGCGGCAAAGGACTTCCAGCACCACCTTGTCGTCCCACGCACAATGGTGCCCCCCTTGTCTCTGCCCTGGATTGCCAGCCTGGCAAGGAGAACCGGGCAACCCAGAAGTGGGTGGCAAAGGGGGGAAAAAACTCTTTTCTGCCCCGGCTGCAGGGATCTTTGGTGCCCGGCACGGAAGCCGATTCTCCTGCCTTCTTCTGGGGGCAGAAGGGCCGTTGGCACCTAGCTACACCACACTTGTGGGTGCTTCCGCTGCCTCTGCCCGCCACGTTTCCTCTGAGCGGCCGTCACGAGTGGGAGCCGCCGGGGCTGCAACCTCTTGCTCCAGGCAGGCAGGGCCTTCCCCGGCTGAACCCCTGGCAAAGGGAAGGTCCGGAGGGCGATGAAGCAACGGGGCGGCGGCATGAGGCTCTTGTGTCAGGCTTCGAAGGGAGGAAGCAGGTCAGCTGAGTGTGAGGGGCGGGGGAGGGGAGGGGTGATTTGCATTTTTATTTGGGGAACTGGCACCCGGCCATAACGCCCCCTCCTCCTCTCCCCCCCCCCCCCCCCCCGGCAACCAACGGAGCTGCGTCCGGGGGGTTCTTTGCTTTGGAGGCGCATTGGGAGGCGTCGTGTGAAAGGCAGCTGGGGGGAGGGGCTAGGAGCCCCCTCCCCAGAGAGAGTCCAAGGCCCGAAGAGGGAGGGCGCGCTCTGCCAGGGGAAGATGCTGCCGCCCGGCTCGGCTGCCTGGCGGGCGGGATCCGGGCATCGTGGGAGGAGGACAGGCGGGCAAGCGGGACGGATCCCACGAGAGCCCGGACAAGCTCGGGAGGTGGGGGGGGGGGGGGGACCCGGGGCCAGCCGCCGCCCCCCCCCCCACGCGGAGCAGAAACCTCCGCCGCGCTGGCTCTGCTCCGCACCTGCCGCCCCTCCCCTCTCCCCGCCCCCTCGGCTCCACCTGGCCGGTCCCGGGGAAGGCGGGGAGGAGGGGCGAGGGGCTGGACGGGACGAGCTCGCCGGGCGCTATAAAGGCTCCCACCGGGCGACGGCAGCCCAGAAAGGAACGCGATGGGTTGGCTCCGGTTGCCCGGTTGTCTGCGCTGCGGCCAGAAGGTGAGCGGGCGAGGAAGAGGAGGAGGAGGAGGGGGGGGAGAGGAAGGAGGCGCGGGGATTGTCTGCTCCCAGCTGTCCACCCCGCCCGGGGGTCCCTGGCGGCAGAGACGGGCCCAGAGCAGGAGGGAGACCTGCCGGGGTCCCTCGGGGACCGGGCGCAAGCCGAGCGCGCGGCATCCTCGGCGAAGGGAAGAGCCCCGGGGGCGCCAGAGCAGCCAGGCGGGCGCTGAGCAGGAGGGACCTCGGCGCGGCGCTTGGCGATCCTGAGCATCCCAGGGAAGCAGCCGGAGCTCAGGAAGAGCCACGCGCTGCGTCCCCCCCACCCCGCTCCCCCCGCCCCGGGTTGGGGCGCACAGGTTCCTCCGGCAGGGAAGCCCCTTCGCGCGACCCCCGCCCGGGAGGCCATCGATCTGGCGTCCCTTGTTGGGTGCAGCTCCCGTGGGCGCGTCCAGGCAGGGGCGAAAGGGGGGCCCAGCTTGGAGGGGGGGGGTGTTCAGGGGGCTCAGGTTCCGAAAGTCATCAAAACCTCCAGGGCCCCCGGCCAACCCCGCGGGCACCTGCCAGCTCTCCTCCCCTGCCGGCAGGATCCCTGCGCAGAGTAGGGGGGGAAGACTCCCCGGGACGCTCCGGAGGGGGCCGAAGGGCAGGAAGGAAACTCTGGGCTGACTTTTCTCTTTCTTCTCCTCCTTCGGAAGGAATTCACTTTGTCCACGGAGAAGATCGCCGACTCGCAGGATGAGAACACCGAGCGGGGCAACTGGTCCAGCAAGACGGACTACCTGCTGTCCATGGTGGGCTACGCGGTGGGCCTGGGCAACGTGTGGCGGTTCCCGTACCTGACCTATCAGAATGGAGGAGGTAAGGGGCTGCTCTAACCCCGCCCCTCAACACACAGAGGCATATAATAATAACAGAGCTGGAAGGGTCCTTGGAGGTCATCTAGTCCAACTCCCTGCTTGAGCAGGAGAGTCTGTTCCAAATATTAGCCTCTAACTAGGATCGAACTCACAGCCTCCCCATCAGACACCCTGATCCAAGGATGTCTTTCGGGAGCTGCTCACCTGGCTGGCATGACTTCTTCTTCCCCCAGGTGAGCAGACACAGCCCACCTAACTCCCACCTGTCCCTTCCATCAGGGACCTCCAACCTTGGCAACTTTAAGACCAGGGGACTTCAACTCCCAGAATTCCCCAGCCAGCACAAGTCTTGAAGTTGTCAGGGTTGGAGGTCCCAGCCTTACACCTCAAGTGCACCCGAGAGACGGCTCTTAACCCTTGTGTAACTCTTGTGGCCTCTTCAGATCATGGGCTTCTTTGCAAGGCTCATCTCCCCACCCCCACCCCCCCGGTTTTATAGAGGTCCTTCCGCCTGTTAGTAGCAATGGAGTAGCTCTAGAAAACTCCAGCCAGTCCACGGGCGTCTTAATAGGCGTGGGGGTGGGAGTGGAAGGGTGGGGGGCCCCTTGGTTTGTGCTTCCAGGGCTGAGGCTTTGCCAGGCTCCACGCTGTGCCCTTGGGGTCATTCTTCCACCCCTCCTCTCACCCTACTATCCTCTTCCCCCTTTTCTGAGTGTTGGGTCAGGAGATGAACGCACCTGTTGGGTGTACACCAAGAGGCAGAACATGGAGGAGATATTCTGGCATCCTCAGCTGTTTGGAAACTTTGCATTGGCCGCTTCTGGGTGTCCAGATGTGCCCGGACACTTTCAGTGCAGCGAAGAAGGCTTGGTGCCGATAGAGGGCTTGAGTTTGGGTTCCACACTCCCTTTTCCAGAGGGGCCTCAACCCACCAGAGGTGACCCTTCCCACCGAGAGCCGAGTTGTCCTCCTCTCCCACTGAGGCTGAGCCATCAGCCAAAGACTTTGGGGTGAGGGACCCTGGGTTCAGCCGGGAGGTTTTAGGGCTGCCCTCCCTTTTCTCCCTCCGTTCGTTGGCTTCCCTGCGCCCTTCTTGATTCGAAAGGTGGAAGAAAACAAAAGGAGCAACTGTAAAGCCAAATCGTACACACCCAGAGGACTATAATGGCTTGGGAACAAGGCACGGCTAGTGTGACTCACGGGGCACACTCATCTCTTTTCTCTCAAGAGCAGCGTTATGCAATGCGCCAAGTGTGTGAAGGAAGCCGGGGACAGTCCCTGTGATGGGAAGCAAATCCACCACCCTTCCTGGCATTGGCACCCAATCAAGCTTCAGCTGATCTGCAGGAGGAGCAGAGTCCTGCCTGCGATGCAGCCACCCCTTCTTCGCTGTAGGCAGCTGCAAGCCATTGGCCAAACCCCAAATGTTGGTCTCCCCAAATGTTGGGCTGTTTGGGGATCTCTGCCCATCACAATTAGGAGCTGTATTTTCCTTCCACAGGCTGGTACCCTGGGCAGAGGTGTCGGATTGGGTCGTGGCACCTGCCCATGCTCACTGGTTCTGATGAGGCTCTTCTCTTTCAGGAGCCTTCCTGATCCCCTACGCCATCATGCTGGCCCTAGCCGGCCTCCCTCTCTTCTTCATGGAGTGCTCCCTGGGACAGTTTGCCAGCTTGGGACCCGTGTCTGTTTGGAGAATTCTCCCTCTTTTCCAAGGTCAGTTTTGTCCTTCATCCTGGGAGATTCCGGGATGGAGTCCTGGGAAAAGCTTTTTGGTTTCGTTTTTGCAATGCTTGAGTGGGACTCTCACGACCCTGTGGGATCCTCGGGGCTCTCTGACCCTGGTGGTTTCCCTAGTTGGGTTTCATGACCCAACTAGGGAACATCATCAGGGCTAGAAGGGAAGGAGTTCGGGGCGGGGGGGAGGAGGAGGAGGAGGAAGACTGTGGGCTCCTGGGTGCTCTCTGAGCTCGGTGGTTTTCCTGCAGATGTTTCGTGACCCAACTAGGGAACATCATCAGTGCTAGTAAGGAGTGGAGTTTGCTCTCCATTTTTATTCTAGTGGCTTGTCCTGCGGTGGTTCTTTGGTTGGGCTGTTTACTCCTGGCTTGTTTGGCAGTTCCCTGATTGGGGTCCTTCACAAAAGTTGGAAGATGTCTCAGGCGGGCCAGGAGAAGACTGGTTTGGGTCCAGCTGAAGACAAAGCTTGCTTCCCCAACGCCAGGCCAGCGTGGCACGGGGTGGCCAAGGCAAACGTTTTCCGAGGCGTGGGACCTGGGCTGGGTGGTTCTGCTATAACCAGGGATTTTTCTGCAGGTTCCCGGTGAACTGATGTTTATCTTATTTTGCCTGTTTTTACTTTGAAGAATTGCACAGTGTCTCCCACGCTGCTTTCTAGGTTTTGCTGTGGGTTTTAATTTCCCATACAATGTTTTCCTATTCATGTAAGCCACCTTGGGTCACCCTGGGCGAGGAGGCAGCAATATAGATTTCCCAATATAAAAAATAAATAAAATCTCAGGCAGAACAAGGAAGCAGCTTTTTCACATTTCCTGAACGTACCTGCAGTCTTAACCCGGCTGTGTTTTCCCCCTTGACGATAACGATCAGCTTGATAGCCGGTGTGAAAAAGTCATGCTGAAAGCATCCCATATTGACATTCAGGACAAAATATTTGTTTTGGCTATAACACAGGCTGGCTGGTGATCTGTTATCCTGACAGAAAAGCAAACAGAGGGTACCCCACCCTTGGTGGGTCTATCAAAGTCTGCAGGTCTTCGAGCTAACGGTTCTGACCTCGGCTTCCCCCAAAAGCACTAAGCCGACTCTTTGTCCCGGCAAAACCCCTTTTATTAAGCAAAGGTGATTTTTTTGAATTCACATTCAGCCAAAGGCCTGGCAAACAGTCTTTCAAGGGTGTAATTAGGAGCACAGACCTCATCTAGCATGGAGAGCTGCCAAGTAAATACGTCCAAACACAGTGCTGACAAGGAAGGACTCTGAGATGCACAGGCAGATCTTCACACTGCTGCAACGAACGATTTGTTTCCTGCAAAAGCCCCCTCCCCTTTTGCTCCTCCTCTTTTAATCCCTTTAGGAGGGGCCATTCACCGTACACCTGTGGATTTACTCCCACGTTGACTCTTAGTTCCTAATGGTTCTTTTCTTTTGGCAGCTCTGCGCATGCGCAGGCTGGGAACCGGCTCCAGCTGCTCCTCTGCCTCACTGCTGTCTGACTCCAAAGGCAGCGATAACTGCCAGCCTGCCCTGGCCCCATCTCTGCCTCCGACGCAGAGCCCTCGTCCGAGCCTTTCTCAGCCTCCAGAACTGACCCATGCTCCTCCCCAACCTCCTCACTGCCCGACTCTGCTGCCAGCTCCGCTAGCCACCCAACAGGCCACAACAGCCTCCCTCTTTGCAGTGCTTTCCCACGAGGGCAGTTAGGTTGGCATTTCCAGCAGGGTGGCTCCTAGGAGCTCAGAGACCCGTCTCCTGATGGCCTCTTTTCTCTTCCTGACCAGGCGTGGGAATCACCATGGTCATCATCTCCACCTTTGTGACCATCTACTACAACGTCATCATTGGATACAGCCTCTATTACTTGTTCGCCTCCTTCCAACGGGTCCTGCCCTGGGCGACATGCGACCCAGAATGGGCAGACCAGAAATGCAGCAAGACGCCAATCGGTAAGTCGGTGGGAAAGGGAAGAATTCCTCGCTAAACACAGTCATTGCCATTCTCCTATGTGCAAAGCAGTGGTGGGATTCAATTTTTTCTTACTACCACTTCTGTGGGCGTGGCTTGGTGGGCGTGGCAGGGGAAGGAGACTGCAAAATCTCCAGTCAGAGGTGGGGTTTCCCAGTTCTCCAAACTACTCAACATTTCCACGGCCAGTTCTCCAGAATACCCACCTCTGGTGCAAAATGGCCTCCTTAGCTGCAGGTGTCCAGTGCAGTGCGGAGGTTAGATCTGAAAAGCTTTCATTTCCTTTTGTAATAAAAACACAGGGCCAGATTTCCAAGCTGAGCTTGAGGCAGCATCTGGGGTGGGGACATGCAAACGAGGAGGAGGGGTTATGCAGATGAGCACAGTCTTGATCATCGCCAACTAGGGTTTCTCCAAGAGCGAGAAATGCATATTTTGCACCCGTCTTGGTCCCTTGTATTTTTTCCCATCTTTTCTTATTGTCTTGCGTTGTTTCCCATCTTTGTACGAAAGCCGTCTTCACCACGCCTTTCGTTTGGAGTTTCAGTCACAAGCCTGCGTCAAGCGGTAAAATGCCGTTCAAGGGGAATTGTAATGTACTGGGGTGTATCGTCCCGCAAAGCCTGCTTTATCGCCCACGGATCCAGGCCCAGCTGCGTTGCAGAAAAAACAGACGTGGGAACAACTGGTCCAGTCAGTCAGGCCAAAGCGGGTCTTCAGAGTTCTTTGCTTTGCTGAAATTGGGGTGTGTGTGTTATCACATCTTTCAACAGTTCACAACAGTAAAAATGGAGGCCAAAAAGGAGAAAAAAATAAACCCTGAAGCAAAAGGCTCGCGCTATGAACTTATAAACCTGGAACTTTGCTAGCAAATAAATTAAATTATGGCACAACTGTTTCCCCCGTTGCGAAGCCCTTTCTCGGCACCTTGTGACTCTCTCTTCTTCCTCCTCTTTCAGTGTTGCTGTGCAATGTCACGATGGGCGGCACAACCGTCCAGATGAATTACACCGAAGTGCGGAGCATGAACCTCACCTGCATCAACAACACCCAGGTGTTTGCAGAGACGCAGGTTCCCAGCGAGCAGTACTGGAAGTAAGTATGGATCGGCTGAGCTGGGCGCCTTCCGCCAACCACCTGCCACACAAGTCACGTCGACTTTGCGTGCCCAGCTTTGCGGGCTGGACACCCCCACATCTCCAGGGGAGGCTGTGAAACATGCACCCTTGAACCTTGTTTCAGGTTGCTGTGGGCGGCCCACAGAGTCGCCTTCGCCTTGGGTTAGCTGGGTGGCCGTTTCAAGGTGATATCTCCGCAAGGAAACCTTGGGAGCCCCTCCGCCTTTTGGTCTAGACGGAGCAAGGCTAAGTGGCAACTGTAAGGCTTGCGGACTTCAGCGCCCCGAGTTTCCATGCCAGCCATGGTCCAAGCTGTCAAGTTTGGAGATCTTTGCTCCAGCCATTGGCCGCGTCATGGGAGAACGGTGGGAATCTAATCAGCGTGTCTGGAAGTTGTCCAGCCTGGACCTTCAACAGTAGATGGAACTGAATCATCAGACAGGCTTGGTCCTTCGTGAGAACAGGGTAGTTGTAGTAAGATTCGTGTAGGAGCTGGAGGGGAAGAGGCCTGTCGCCAAATTGCCTGCCCCCAAATAGTGGGGATGGTGGAGGGGTGGGGCTTTTTCTGAGTGAGTGAGTGAGCACCGTTGCATTCAGCTCAGGGGGCATTTTGCCTTCTCAAGGGCTCTGCATCTACTTCACCTCCCCCAAAGTGAGCCTTGCACACATGAGCAAAGGAAACACAGTGCTATCCACAGAGGTGTTAGTTGCATCATGATTGCTGCGGGCCGTCATATAGTTATTATTTTTTCTGATGACAACTGAATGATAGAGAGCCATAAAAGCAGAGAGACAGCATGAGACCTTGGAAAACTTCCTGGGTAGATGTGCAACTTGGAAAGAGGTTTCTCGGCCTCCAGAAACACCCTCTGCCCCACAGCCACTTAAAGTCAGGAGAAGGGAGCCTGCAATTAATTCTACAAAGCCCAGCGGGCTACGTGGGGAAGACTGAGACACGCTGAGCAGGATTGCAACCCGGACTGAAACTAGGACTTGGGTTGAAGAGCAAGCGTCTCAGGCCAGCATGGGAAACCACAGCTCCCAGGAATGCCAGTCAAGGTGGCCAGAGCTGAGGAATGCTGGCGATTGTGGTTGGGCAGTATCTGGAATGCCATCCCTCCTCCAGCATTTCTCCCCAACTCAACCACACCCCAACCACAGAGCGAGCCAAGTTTCACCCATCCTGGTTGAGGCTGCTTCCCCTGGCTCATCCTTCTCTCCTTTTCCTCCGGCAGCAACAAAGTCCTCCAGCGGTCGGAGAACTTAAGCGAGACCGGGGAGGTCGTGTGGTATCTGGCGCTTTGCCTTCTCCTTTCCTGGCTGATCGTGGCAGTCAGCTTGTTCAAAGGGATCAAGTCTTCCGGGAAGGTAACTGCGGGCGAGCCTCATGGCCCTCGGAAGGCCGACTACTGGTGGTGCTGTAGGGCTCTCATTTCGCCAGCAACCTCATTTGGAACAGGGGGGTATTTCAGGTTCCTTTCCTCAGCCTCGACGTTGGGGTGACGGGGATCCTTAGAGAGCATGTGCCAAGGTAGCTGAGAGCACCCGCAGGAGCTAATGGCTACGGTAGGGCAACTGAGGGTTTGGTTTCGGAGCAAAGAACCAGTTCCATGGCATTCCAAGGGCATGAAGGATTTGCCAAAGGGCCAGGAGAGATGCCAACTTCCTACCCATTCTGGTCACCTTGGAGGCACAGTTGGGCAGGCCCACTAAGGAAAGAGCCTGCAAGTTGTTAAGTTCAGGGCAATTTGATGTGACTTTCGGGTCCTCCCTGCTAAGAATTTGGGAGGTAATTCTGTGGGCACCTGAGAACAAACAGCCGGCAGGGTGACTCCTGAGAGGAAGCTTCAATTTGCAAGACCTTCCTTGCATATCAAAGCCCCACTCAGCTCTGTAAACAGTCCCCCAGGACAGAGCCACCTCAGTATCCAGTGAAGATCAAATCCCCCCTATGACCTGTATCTGAATTTGGGAACTCCTTTGTTGCTGCTTAAAAAGAAAAAACAAAATTAAAAAAGTATTCCATATTCCACTGGTCTTCCCAAAGCTTCGGTCTGGCCTCTTTCTGAGTCTCTGTTGCTTCTCCATGCAGGTTGTCTACTTCACAGCTATCTTCCCTTATGTTGTCCTGATTATACTGCTGGTGCGAGGTGCCACCTTGGAAGGGTCCCGCGAGGGCATTGAGTACTACATCGGGACCCAGTCCAATTTCACGAAACTTGGCGAGGCAGAGGTTGGTACCACCCAGCCCATGGAGGGCAGCTGGACTGGAACTTGTGTGTGTGTGTTTGTGTGTGTGTGTGTGTATAGTCCCACCAAGGACAGACAAACAAAATTCTTCAACCTTCATCCTAGGTTCTAATTTCACAAAAACAGAGCTGGCTGGCTGGCTTGCTAGGAGGCAGAACGTAGTTAATCTCAGACAAGCTAAGTGGGTTTGAGCTGGAGTAATACTTGGATGGGAGACAAAAGGAAAGCTAGGTTGGGAAATTGAAAAACAAAACAAATACGAAAATAATGGAAGACAACTTTCACGCTTTGGCCGAGAACCCCCCATAGATATCTGCCTGCCATCACAGAGGTACCAGTTGAGTACCTTACTGTAAGAATTAAGGCCTTTATGGTGCAAGTTAAGCGTTACGACCAAATAGGAAAAGAACTCCATCAGAATAAACTAAGATCCATATTCTTAATAGCACTTAGTACTTAGACTTATATACCAGCCCTCTCTAAGCGGTTTAAGAGTCAGCCTCTTGCCCCCCCCCCCCCCAACAATCTGGGTCCTCGCTTTACCGACCTCGGAAGGAAGGAAGGTTGAGTTAACCTTGAGCCAGTCAGGATTGAACTGCTGGCAGTGGGCAGAATTAGCCTGCAATACTGCAATCTAACCACTGTGCCACCACAGGCTAATAAGAATTGCAATATTTATAAGGGCTTATGCAGCACACACATCCGTGGTGAAGTCGGTGGGATTGCAAGAGCGACTTCCTACATGCCTTCCTCTTTCTTTCTTTCTTCAAGGTGTGGAAAGACGCAGCCACGCAGATCTTCTTCTCCCTCTCCGTCGCCTGGGGGGGGCTGGTCGCCCTCTCCTCCTACAACAAATTCCACAACAATTGCTACGCAGACGCCATTTTCGTCTGCGTGACCAACTGCCTCACCAGCGTCTTTGCCGGGTTTGCCATCTTCTCCATCTTGGGCCACATGGCTTTCAGGGCCAATAAGAAGGTCTCCGAGGTCGTGGACTCAGGTGAGCTCAACCCCGTAGGCCGCCGGATCTGTGGTGAGCTTCTGGCCTCACTCACATTTTCAGGTGCATTTAAAAAAAAAAGGTGATTTGTTTTGGATTCTGCGCGCAGACATTTTTCAAAATCTCCAACTGGAGTCCAAACTTTTCCAACGAACGTCTGGACTCCCTTTGACGTTGAAAATCTGGAAGCTTCTGGTTAGTGTTGGCCCTTCCGGCTGCAGCTGAAATTATATTTGGAAATCTGAATCCACTTGTCTAGTCAGTCCGATGGAGTATTTGCCCTGGGCTCCATAGCCATCGTGGGGTTGCCTTTGAAATCTTTTCTTAACACCTTACGTCAGAACTCACTATTGTGTGCTCAGATGGACGGAAACTAACGAAGGGGAGAAGCAGCTTAGAACTAAGAAGGAATTTACCGACAGGTAGAACAATTAATCAGTGGAACGACTTGACTCCAGAAGTTGTGGATGCTCCAACACTGGAAGTTTTTAAGAAGACGTTTGTAGGGTTTCCTGCCTAAGCAGGGGGTTGGACTAGAAGACCTCCAAGGTCCCTTCCCACTCTGTTATTCTGTATTTGGTTCTGTATTTCTCTGTATTTGGGTTTGCCATCGGACTCTGTGTTTCTGGTCCTGGTGGTGAAACCAGAACTGGATTCAGGCAGATGTGATGCAAGATGACTCTTTTTACCCTTCGAGTTTGATGTAACATTTAGATCATTTCACTAAATGTGACCTCCACCCAGCTGTCTCTTGCCTGGGTTGGGCTCTCCTAAGCTCACCAAACTGGCTGGAGGGTGAGAACTAAACCCAAACATCCCTGATGGACACCTCCACCCTGGCAGGAAAGCTGCCGTAATTGGCCCCGGTTGGCTTCTGGCTGTTCACACAGGCCTCTCCTTCGCCGAGAGGGACCGTTTCCTGATGGTGTCCTTGATTTTGCTTCCTGGCAGGATTTGACCTGGCTTTCGTGGCCTACCCTGAAGCCCTGTCCCAGCTCCCGGTGGCTCCTCTCTGGTCCTTCTTGTTCTTCTTCATGCTTCTCCTTCTGGGTCTCGATTCCCAGTTTGCCACCATAGGTGAGTATCAGTTTAAGACAGCAGTCGGCAACCCGCAGCTCTGGAGCCACAGGTGGCTCTTTCCTCCCTCTGCTGTGGCTCCCTGTTGCTGGTTGGCTCCACAATTGATAGGGCTTTTGATTAGGACAGGTAGAGGAAAAAGGAAGCCGTGCTAGGAGGAGACTCTATGATGGGGGAACCACCATAGAGTCTGGCCAGCTCCAGAATTGAACACGGGGCTTCCAGTTAGGACCTTTGTGGCTCCTTCAGTGTTTAAGATGGCCGACCCCTGAGTTAAGACCGGCCACGTGGTCATGCTTCGCCTTGGTCAAAAGTATTGTTTGCCCTGCTGACGGAGCATCACATATCCTGCCAGCCAGCTTCAGTGGGTCTTGCAACACTTAATAGGTTGAGCTGTCGCATTTACGTATTTCCTAACATTTACGCGAAAAGAAAGAAGCTAGCTGTTTGGAGCCAGTACCACCGGTAAAAAAAAGGCCATCTCCTTCTGCAAAATTCGTGAAGTATTTTTTTCCCCAAAAGCAATTTTTTATTAGTCATATTTCAAATTAAAACACCACATTTACATTCATAGCCTGTATTCGTTCATATTGACATAATTGTTACTATTCTGTTCTGTTCTATTATATAGGTTTTTCCTACTTTTAACATAACAATATTTACAAATATATATGCAACACTTCCTCACTTTACTATATCTCCTACATATTCTTCATGGAACAACTTTATGTCTGTTCTCTAACCACTGGTACCGTACATTCCAGATCTTATAGTATTCCGTTTCTTCTCTGCCTTTTAACTCCATAGTTCCCCTATCCACCTCTGCGTACTCCAAGATCTTTCTTATTACCCTTAAGTCCAAGGGAGTGTCACCTTGCTTCCAGTTCTGAGCAAAGGCAATTCTGGCTGCTGTTATTATATGTATCATTATATATTGCATTATATATTCGTGAAGTATTAGTACCACTTTATAAAAACTTAGTAAGGCCGCACCTGGAACCTTGCATCCAGATTTGGTCACCACATTACAAAAAAGATGTTGAGACTTTGGGAAAAAAAGTGCAAAGAAGAGCAACTAGGATGATTAAAGGCCTGGAGACTAAAACGGATGAAGAACCGTTGCAGGATTTGGCTAGTCTAGAGAAAAGAAGGCCCAGGGGAGACACAATAGCAGCCTTCCACTATTTGAGGGGCTGCCACAAAGAAGGGAGGGGGGGGAGTCAACGTATTTTCCAAAGCACTAGAAAAGCAAGAAACAAGGGATGGAGAATAATGAAGGAGAGAAGCAACCTAGAATTAAGGAGAAACTTCCTAACGGTGAGCACCAGTGGAACAAAAGTTATGGGTGCTTCATCTTTGGAAGAGACTGGACGGCCACTCGTCTCAAATGGTGTAGTTTCCTGCTTCAGCAGGGGTTCGGCTAGAAGACCTCCAAGGCTCCTTTCAGCCCTATTCTGATGGAATTGATTGAATTCAGTCGGAATGATATGTTAGGGAAGGGAAAAAACGAAAAAGCAAGCTGAGAAAAAACAACAACTAAAAGGCCTTCTCAAGTAACAATCCTCCAGACACGGAGGTTTCAGGGAGGGGAAGCTGGATGGAGCTGGCCTCAGAAGAGCAGCGCGAGGATGACTCTCCTTCTCCTCTCCCGCTTCCTTCTGCAGAAACCATCACTACCACCATCCAAGATATCTACCCTGCTGTGATGAAGAAAATGAGAGTTGTGGTGACGATGGGGTTGTGCCTGCTGCTGTTTCTGCTCGGGCTCGTCTGTGTGACCCAGGTAAGACTTTAAGGACGGCTGTCTTGTCTTAGGCAAAATAAGCCGTTAAAACGCTACAAAGGCTTCCATACAAAGTCTCTTTATTGGATCACACCAGGCATCCTCAAAGTTATAACTCACAGTTATGTTGAGATTCATCTAACGTCCAAACTTTGCATAGTCGTCTTCATGGTGTGAAAATATAGTTATCTTCATCCCATAATGATGGAACAAAGGCAAAGACACCAGCACGATGCTGGGGTCCAAGCAAGAGTAAAGGAAACTCCCCCAACCCAACCAGTCAATTCAGTGACCAATCAGGATTACAGATGTGACCACATGGCATGAACTACATTTCCCATGATGCATTAGCTACCTTTCTCATGAGGCATTCCCTTAAGGGGACAGCTCCCAATTCCCAATTAACTATATACTGTCTGGACAGCACAAGGGCCGTTCCTCACACTTTCCTATGCTGGGCTGCCGGAAGTCCCCATGGGGAAAACGTGGAGAGTCACTTATTGGGGACAAGGACACCGTATCACTTCTTTCTCCTCTCTCCCACAGGCAGGAATCTACTGGGTCAACCTGGTGGACCATTTCTGTGCAGGCTGGGGGATCCTCTTTGCAGCTATCCTGGAACTGCTGGGAATTTGCTGGATTTATGGTAAATATTTGCTGGGATCTCCTCTCACCGCCCCAGTTCTCCCAAGACTCCCCAACACAAGAGCCAATTGGACTCTTCTTAGCAGCCTTTCAACCCCATCCAAACTCTCCTTGATGAGCGGGACTAAGTTGCGGGTTGACCGCAAATGCAAAGCTTTCGAGACGCTTCAATCCGGGCTCAGCCATCCTTGCGGGAGGAGAGATTTGGTAGAGCTTTGGTACTTTGCTATATTGAAAAAGAACATCCAATGGGGAGGGACATCCAATGTTTACACCAGGCAGCAAGTGAAAAGGAAGGTCCCTTTCCTTCCCGAAACTCAGTTCAGGGGGGGCGGGTGTCCTGCAGATTTGGTGGTTGACCCTCGGGACAGTTGGAGTCGTCCAATGTGGGAAAGATGATCTGAAACCAATGAGTTTTGCCAGTCCCAAGTAGGGCATCTTTGAGCCCAGACCCCACTGTTAAAGAGACACGACTCCTTTGGGGCAACAGGATAAAACTCCAGGAAGTTGCCCGGCTGCAAAGACTCAGGACTAACTCTCCCCCCCATGTGGCTGTTTTGTCCAGGGGGAAACCGATTCATCGAAGACATCGAGATGATGATTGGGAAGAAAAGTTTCCTCTTCTGGTTGTGGTGGAGAGCCTGCTGGTTCTTCATCACCCCTTGTCTCCTGTTGGTAAGTAGCCCAGAGATTTCAAGGGCTTGGAGGGAGGGAAGCCCAGGAGAGCCCAGAGACGCCCCATGGAGAGGCCTCCTCTCGGTTGGGAGGCCTATTATTTGCATGCCTTCCAAAAACAGCAGCTCCTGTTCCTCCTAAGCACATCATTCTATGAATGCCAATCATTCTGCAAGCAAAATAAAACCAGCCACGACCAGCAAGCTTGGAAAAAAAACCAAGGTTTGCAAGATGGAAGGAGCAGAGGGCAGGAGGGAACCATCGCTGCCTATTGTTATCAATCCTTCTGGGTAGTTCCTTCCCCTAAAAGGATCCAGCACTGTGTGGCTCTCCTCCAAGGCAGAATTCACAGCTACCTTGGACCCTGCTAGATCTCTCTCTCTCCCCCCCCACCCCCTCTCTCTCACACACACACACACACACCCCGACCCAAGTCCATGGAATGTTTTGTCTTTGACTCTCAGCAGATTTTAGTCGAGAACAAAAAGTCAATGGGCCAAATTCTGCCTGCCACAGGTAGACGGCCTCTTTGCTGGGGGTGTTTGCTCTTTGGAAGCCAGAATTCCGGACTTTGTGAGGTTCAACAAATATGCAGATAATTGCTGGCCAAGTTTGGCAAAAGATAAGCTAGCAGCTTGACCACAGGGAGGGAGGGAGGGAAGGGGAAGGAAAGGATAGGAAAGAAAAAAGAAAAGAAAGGAGAAAGGAAAGGAAAGGAAAGATGATGGATGGAAGAAAGAAAGGGAGGGAGGGAGAATGAAGGGAGGGGACGAGGGAGGGAGGGAGGGAGGGAGAGAAGGAAGGAAGGAAGGAAGGAAGGAAGGCATTCAGATCTGAATTCTGAATTTCGGCAGGATTTGTGTTAAGGCTCTGATAAACGGGATTATCACCTGCTCCTTCCCACATCCCAGAGGCCAGAAGTTGACTGTGGTTCCTTTAGGCTTTTTTGGCCACCAGAAGCTGAGCGTCTTCTGGAAGAGATGCTGGCTGAGGATGAGGGTGATTGGAGTGCACCTGGAGAGCTGCGACCTCTCACCTCTCGTTTCTTTCCGCCCCCCCGCCCCCCACAGGCCATCCTCATTTGGTCCCTGATCACTTTCATGCCCCCCAAGTACGGCAAGATAAAGTACCCGCAGTGGGGGACGGCCGTCGGCTGGTGCATGATCATTTTCTGCCTCATTTGGATCCCGGTGGTGGCCTTTTACAAGGTGGCCAAGGCCAAAGGCAACCTGTGGCAGGTGAGTGTTGCCGGGGGAGAGGGAGGCCAGAGGGCGAGGCTGGTGGCAGAAGGACCTCAAAGCCCCCAGAAGACAAACCAAGCCCGGGAATCCCACCTCCTCCTCCTCCTCCTCCTCCTCTTCCTCCTTCCAGAGGCTGGTTTACTGCTGCAAGCCCAAACCCAACTGGGGGCCGTCCCTGGAGCGTCACCGGGGAGAGAGATACAAGGACATGGTGGACCCGGTCAAGAAACAGGACGTCGAGATCCCCACCGTGGACGGCTACATCCGCAAGCTGGAGTAAAGAGAGGGAGGGGCTCTGCTGCAGGCTGAGGGTCCCAGTTACGCCCCGCGAAACCCAGGCAGCCGAAGGGATGCCGTTCAGTGGACGCCAAAGGCTGCACCACCTGCCAAAGAGCCACACGGGGGGTGGGCTCTGCTGCTAAGGCCGGCCAGGTCATGGCGGGCGCGGTGGGCAGCCTTCTATCTCAGGACCACCCTCTACAGGGGGGGGGCTGGGACCCCTGCCCCGCCAGGCCCCTCACCCCCCCAAATCCCCAACCCTCCTCTGGCAAGGCGGAGCGCCCTCCCTAGCAGGGCTGAGGAAGAACCCACTCTGGCGATCCCGTGAGAATCTTCAGAGCCACCCAAGCATCCCAGCCTGGGATCCTTTGCACACTGCGCTGGATAGGAAGCCTGTCCTGATTCAGGGGGGCTTCCTTCTGCGTGTCCATGAGACAAGGACCGTTGCACAACACTCCGGATGCACACACGCACACGCGTGTGTGTGCGAGAGAGAGAGAGAGAGAGACAGATGTTGCACCTGGCATTTTATTTGCATAATTTATTCCTGGGGATTTTGTTTGGGATGTAATTTATTATTATTTTTTGCTATCTTGGAGGGAAATTTTTTGAAAACCTCTCTCTCCAGAGCTGCTCATCCTCATGAACCGTCCGGATTTGGGGCAGACTTTTCTTGTTCATCTTCAGGTTGTATCTGCACGGCCCTAAGGACTAAAAAAATGACTTTAAAATAAAGGAGAGAGAGAAAGAGAGAGGGAATCCCTTAGAAGTGGACCTGCTTATTCTTGGTGCAGAGAGCTGGCTGGCCAGCTAATAAAAGAAATCTGTTCAGATTTGGGCTTCCAAGTTTCCTTTTCATTGTCCATTTCAGCTGTTTTTTCCCCCCCCCCGCCCCGCCCTTTTTGTCTTCTCAAGGGGGAATCTCCTCTTTCCTTCCCCATCCTTCACTCTCCCAGAATGCCCGAGGCCGCCATCCGGGCCAAGGGAGCGCCTCTTTTTCGTGAGAACGAGCAAAACAAGAAGAAACGCCTCCGTGCTTCTCCCCGAGAGCCTTTACTGGTCTTAAAGATTTGGTCCGTTTTATCATTCCAGGCGGCAGCTCAACAGCCCCCTCTCCAGGCGCTGGGTTGCGGGCTGGTCTGGGGGGCCAGTTACTGGGGGGGCCAAAGGAGCTGCAGTGGGGAGGGGGAGGCGGGTGGGAAGCCCCGAGTCTTCCTCATGAATTCAGAGGGGGAGGGGCCGTCCTTCCTCTTGGGCATTCCACCCAAGGGGCCTTTCCGGGTCCTTCACAAGGAGCCCAGGCTCACATCGGGCACAAAGCCAGGTCCAAAACACCCCTTGGAGACCCCTGAGAGGCAACCCTCCCCACCTTCTCCAAGGCAGATCCCGAGGGGAGATCTCCCATCTCTTCTGCCTCTCGGCCTCTCTTGGGTCAGCTGGGGATTCCTAGGTTTCTCCAGCCGAGTCCCAAAGTTGGGATGGGAGGTTGACTAAAGGCCCCGGTGGTGCTTTTCGTCCCTGGGGGAGGGGGGGGGCTTTTTATACCGCAAGGAATTTTTTTTCTTCGCCTTGGTTGCCGCTGAGGCATTGCTGCCTTAAATCAATAAAATGCAAAGTTTGGTATTTATTCACTTGAGCCTATTTCGTGGGATCCTTTTCCGTCTTGCAAGGCGGAATTTCCCTTTAGGGGAGGGGGCAGCCTCAGCACTTGGATTTCAGAGTGGTGCCTAACCCCCCCAGGGAGGAAGAGCAAATAGCTTCAGAGGGAGCCTTCACAAACATTGTCATCACACCTGCTTTTAATTTTCAAGGAGGTGATTAAAATGCTAATGTCCGCATTTAACACCGGGAGGCGGTGGGCATTTCAGTGAAAGCTAGGCAGCCGGCTGCGCCGGCAGGGTCTGCAGCCCCCCCTCCAAATATGCCATTTCACTAATATTCCCCTCCCTTGGAATAAGGACACAGCTCTCAGGAAGCATTTAGCTCAGTAAAAGCCCGGCTGTTGTGGTCGTCGGCAGCCTGCAGAGCTGGCAGCAGAGTCGGACAGTGGGGAGGGACATGGGCCAGTCCAGGAGTCTGGGGAGGATTCAGACAAGGGATCTGCATCCAACACAGAGACGGGGCCAAGGACATCTGGGAGTTATGTGCCGATTCCGGAGCCTCTAGAATCTGACAGCAGCGAGGCAGAGGAACAAGGGGAGCCTGTTCCCAGTGCGCTCATGCGTAGAGCTGCCAGAAGGCAAGAACAGTTAAGACAAAGGGGCGACTCGGGAGTAAGGCTTGGAGGTGATTGGCCCCTCCCATAAGCCATAAAGGAGGAGCAAAGGGACAGGAGCCTTTGCAGGAAGCAACGTCGTTCAATCTGGTCGGTTTAAACTCTGAAGCTCTGTGTTGACTTTGTGCCCTGTTTGGCCTTATACAGCTAATGGGCAATTTAGCCATTGGCAGCATTTCAAGGGAAATAAAGGTGGGTGCTTATCAGCCTTATCCCAAAAAGACTGTGGCAGACTTCTGTTGGACTCTTCACAAGCACTTTGGGACTCATTACGGGCTGTGAATGCATATAATTCACTGCCCTTGAAATAAAATAAGAGGTTTTTGGAAATGGCATGTATGATTGTGACCGTCTCAGGAAGCCTCGGTGAGAACACCAGCGTGGATTCCTCTTCCCTTGGTGTGTAAACGAAGCCGCCTCACTCAATGTCATCCCGTCCCTAAACATCTCCAGCCAAGCTCTTGACCTCACCTAACAGGTTCAGAGCAGGCTTTGGCCGCTTGGGTGGCTGAGAACATGCCAGAATTCCAGGACAGGGAGAGGCCGGGACTTGTTCCAAAGACAGAGAGGAACTATTTGTTTTGGGGAGCTCTTTTGGTCCCTAGAGGGCACCCTCGACCTGTAACATCACCCAAGCTTCTTCTGAGGTTATGCCAGGCCAGTGAAACTTCCTGCATTTCCCCCCTTAAGCAGTTTTGCATTCCACTGGATGGAGCATTCTTGGTTTTAGATGCTGGAGGGAGAAGAGAGGCGATACCACCTCCCTGCACTTACCTGGTGAGGAGTTGGTTCGAAGGAGGGGTATTCTTGGCAAGCCCTTGTTCTAGCAGGGTTTCTGCAGCCTTCTTGCCCCTCCATCACCTCCTGAGGAACCCCCCTACTAAGGGAGACATGGCCTTTGTGAGCAACAGAAACGACACAAGACATCCTGAATGGAAATCAAGACCTTGTGTGGTTAGAAGGTCTCATCCACTCACCCTAGAGGCCCCAAACACATCGTGCTGTGTCCTTCAGGGGACAGACTAAAACCAGAGAATTGGAGGAGAAAGTCTGGGACCCACACAAGAGCCGTTTCTGGCCGCCAGAAGACACAGGGACTTCTCCAAGTCAAAAGCTAGCGTGGTGCTGCCCTCTGTTGGATGGCTGTTGGGAGCGAGCCACCCCCAAAATCCACCAGGGCTGCTCCTGAACCTTCCGAGGTGCCTTCTGGTTCTGAGTTCTTTCTCTTCCTGTCGCTCTGTTGCCTTCCTACAGCACAGGGCATTGACACCGTCTGAGGAAGGGAGCGTCGGACACACCACAGCCTCGCCATTTTCTCTGCTGGTGTGTTCTTTCTTACCCATTTGGCTTCTTACCTCAAGATACTTCAGACTTTTTAAAAGTCTCTGGACTCTCCCAACGTTGAACACAATCTTGTGAAATGAACGCTTGGGAGGCGGGCAATTGTAGCCCACCCTAAGGATTCCTTGGGAGTTTTGCATCTCTGGCGGGGGGAGGAATTTGAGAGAGGGAGCAGAGCTGACCAGATGCCCCAATGCTTTGGGGTCAAGCCAGCATGAACTCGGATGAAAATGCAGACTAGCAGGTGTCTCCAAAGCTAATCTTTCCCTTCCAAGCGTTCATTTAGTTCAATTCCAAACTAGCAAGCAGTTTGCATTAATTAGGGACGGAATTTCGTTCAGCTAGAAAGCCAAGGCAATTGTCATTGGCTTCTTCCGAAGAGGGCAAGGTCAGGGGGCGAGTAACTCCTTTGTTGAGCCAGGCTGTTCTCAGCTCTTTGTGGGACGCTTAGCTAGAGGTCCCTCTCGACCAATTAAAGGACTGTGAAAGATTATATCAATTTCTACCCATTAAAAGCGGCAAATGGATTTTATGAGCTCATTTCTTAAAACTTAACCTACTTACAGTCGTGGGGCGAACGCAACTAGTCTTTTATAGATCACCTTTGTAAAAAGGAAAAAAAGGGGGGGGGAATCTCTCCAGTCTCCCTTTTGCATGCATGTGCAAAAAAAAAATAAGTGAAATAAAACAAAATAAAACTCAACAGAAAAACGTGCACCTTTCCAAATGTGGGGAGGTTTGCATGCCCGTCTCGTCACTAAAAGTTTCTCTAACATTATAAAACCTTATTAGGTTTTCTGCATGATTTCCCCAGATAGTTGGGGGTGGCGGGGTTGGCATAATTTTTTTTTTTGAATTGCCGGGCAGAATTAGGAAATGTGTAAAGTTTCCCAAGCATGCATCCTCCGGGGCTTCCAAAAATGAGAATAAGCTCCTAAAAATTCAGATTGAGAGAGTGGGGGCATATATACATGCCAGTGGCCAAGTACCTGAATCTCGTTCCTGTGACCCCTAGGACGCTGTGCCGGTCATAAGCCTGAGGACCAGTCCTAAGTCCCTGTTTTTCCAGCACTTCAAACAGCCATTAACTGAAGTGTCATAAGTTGAGGGCTAACTGCATTGCATTGCAATCCTTGGGCCTCCTCCAGGTATTGCCACCTGGGCTTCCCTCCTGCCTTCGATCCCTTAAAGAAGAGTTGTCGTCCCTTGGGGCGTTTCCTCCGCATGCAGGAAAAGACCCTTGTTCCACGTCCAAGTTGCAGCCTGCAGCTGCTGTTTTTAAGGATGGCTTTTCCCCCCAAGGACTCAGTGCAGGCAGACAGGTGATAATACCTACATAGTTTTTGTGTGTGTGTGGGGGGGATCTTCCCAGTTCTCTCCGAGCGCCCCCTCCGGTCTGGATTCTAATTCAGATGCTCTCCAAGGCAGGAAGCGTCACTCCTTGGATTCCCTTGGGTTTGTCGAGGGAGGAGGCATGTGTGACTTGTTAATGCGTTACTTTACACCTCTTGGAATTCTCCTTGCAGGTTTCCAAGTTGATTAAATATTTGTGGTTAAACATAGAAGCGATCGTACCCACAGGACTGATAGATAAACACTAAAATATTTGCTTGGAGGTACATTTTTCTGATGTCTGCTAAAAAAAACATAACTTCAGTGAAAACAAGGATTTCCAAATACGATGGCCTTATCACCGAATTGCAAGAGATTTCTTAGAAGGTCTCCGGGGGGCAAATTACGACTCAGAATGTTTTTTTTTCTTTTTTCCTCCCCAGCATAGTTTTAATACAAGAGGCTGGGAAATTACACAAAGACTTTTGTAAACAGCAAAAATTGAAAGGAGCCCCCCCCCCCCCCCCCCGCAGAAGCCCACCGTGGACTAAGATACAAAGCATCCAGAAGCTTTTTATCCATGTGTTTATTTCCTTACCGGTCTTAAAGTAAACCTCTTGACATCTTAGGGAATAAATATCTCCTTTGATGCAGGAATCCAGAATTCCCAGCCTAACCGAGTAGCAAAGCCAGAGTTGCAGTGGCCCCGGCTCTCCGTCCCTGGGCTGAGATGCAGCCCCCTCCCCACAACTGTCTTCCAAAGAAGGTAGGGTCCATCTCCCTCAAAAGAGCTTCCAAGGCGGAGCCCCCAGCAGCTTATAAGGGGTGAAGAACCACCTGCAGCCTTGAAGTCCAATGCTCTGAAGGCCCTTCTCTCCGTGGAAACCCACCAATTCCAAGAGGGTTCCCGGAAGAAGATCTCTTGGGTATAAATTGCAAATCTGAATGTTTTTCTTTCTCTCCCCTGCATAGTTTTGATATAAGAGGACAGGAAAGTGGGACTTCTGTAATGTAGAAGCAGCACCTCTAGAACTTTGGAGCAGTGGATTCAGTTGCATCAGGTGCTCCGGGATTTTCCTTGTTTTTATTTTATTTATTGTGAAATTTATTTGCTGTCCAGTACTCTGGGAGACTTACAACATACTTTTACTTGTTGAGGTGGGGTGGGGGCACGATATCCTGGAAATGCCAACAGCAGAGGAGTAGAGCGATTGCTTTCTCTGATCCGCTGAGTCCAGCCTCTTCCCTGCAGCAGCTCAGCAGAGGCGGTCAAAGAAAGTTTGGCTCCACCTGACCCTGACCATCGTGCCTGCGGACTGGAGCCCCCCCAAAAGCTGCTCTGAATGATACGTGGAGGACTCCGGCCGGTGGGACAATATCTAAAGGGACGTTGAAGATCATGAAAGAAAGGAGGCAATTTCATCTGGAGAAGATGAAGCTCAGAGGTCTCCAAGAGATGGGGATGAGAAGACACCACGGGCGTGTAGGGGCCGAGGAGGCCCCACCACGTTTTCTTTTTACCACCAGGTGCCCCTTGCCAGACAGACACCTCTACAAAGGGGTGTGTATGTGTGGAAACAGAGGATGTTGCTGAGCCGATAGAGAGGGAGCTCCTCCCAGCTTCCTCAACTGAGACCAGGCGTTGTGGAAAGACAATGAGGTTACATGATGGGAATAAAGTGGGTGTGACATTTGGTTTTTTCCGCCTTTGGCTCACAAAGTGGTGTGTCTAAGTGACTATTATGCAGTGGGGAGACAACCGGTGTTCAGTCATTAGCCAGGCTATTTAATTTAACGTTGCTCCATAAATGAATTGGTGTTTATTTGCATGCATGTTTTGGTGGGAGGGAGATTAAACACACGGCCTCCTTCTCTCTCAGACACACAAACTGGAATTCCTGGCAACAACATAATGATGTTGTGATGAAACTAAGCGAGAGACAAAATTGCAGCTGTCGTTCAAAGCTTAACTGCTTGTTCATTAAAATAAATAAATAACAGTTCATAAGCGGTAAAGATTTTAAAAATGTACAGAATCTCTTCTGCTATGGTTGCTGAGCTCAGACAAGACGCAGGGAGGCAAACACACACACACACACCCATTAAACTGGGGTGGGGGTGTACTTGTGTAAGGGTTACTGCCGTGTTTCTCACAAAATAAGGCTGGGCCTTATTTTTTTTTTGAGCCCCGAAAGAACAGCTAGGACGTCTTTTCGGGGGTGAATTAATTTCTCCACCCCACCCCCCCGCGCACCAGCGCCGTCTCCAACAACAGCATCTGAGTCGCTCCCGTTTATCTCCCTCCTCCTTGTGTTCCATCTCCATTGTAGTTCTCTGTGCAGAGTGAGGAAGACTGATTGCTTGCCAGGTATCTGCCTACCACATATATGTATGTATATAGCTGTCTTGTAAATGAACCACTGTTAAAAGACAAAAAAGACTCTGTGTGTGCTGTGTTATGCTCCTGAGTTGTCTCACAATAATGGTCACGCTGCAAACACTCTGACAAACCACAACCTGGATGATGGAGAATCTCCACAGACAATTTTGTCCACCCATGGACTTCTTCCCAAGGACCTTTCTGAGACTGTAAGGTGTTTTAGTCTGATGGTGTTATGGATGCCACCACAGGGTATCAGCTGTTCCAGGTGATGCTGCCTTTCGCAATTGACTGATGGTGATTTGGTCAAGGCCAACAATATTCAAGGGATGCCCCAGAAGGTTTTGAGATTGCACTCAAGGCACCTATTCACAGTTGCTGCTGCCTTTACTTTCTTTTGCCATAGCCATTCTATTTCTATTTGCGGGCCTTTGCGTGTTGTGATCTTTTCCAGGTCTTTCCTGTTCTTTTTGGCTGTCTCCAGGTACTGCCACTACATTAAAACAGGGGTCTCCAACCTTGACCACTTTAAGCCTGGCGGACTTCAACTCCCAGAATTCCCCAGCCAGCATCGTTGAAGTCCGCCAGGCTTAAAGTGGCCAAGGTTGGAGACCCCTGCATTAGAAGAGGCCCAGGGAGCGAGGCAGGTTTTGCAGAGACCCACCCCTTAAGAAGGGAGGCCTCCATTGCCTTTGCAGATCCAATTTAGCTGAAGGAGCCCCCGCAAATCCCTCCCCACCCCTCCGCCCCGCTCCAGCGATCCTGCTGCCGCATGGGCAGAAAGTGGGCAGTAAGTGGCGCCACCAATTTCAGTGCTGACAGCTCCAGTCGCAGATGAGTTGCTTTAAGGAGGCCTCTGAGAATTCGCACCAGGCTTGGAGAAATGGTGGCTTTTCAGAACGAGGAAAAAAACTTTAATGGGACCCAGCGAAGTGCAGAGCCACAATCGAGCATCAAGAAGCAGCTGTTAAAAAATGAAGATGGAGGAAGAGAGGATTGGAGAGGAGGAGGAGGAGGAGGAGGAGGAGGGGAAGCTGGCTTTAAGTAGCCGTCTCTAGTTTGAGTTTCTCTGCCCCCTTGGAGGAATAAAAAGTTCACATCATGGGCTAATAAAGAGAAGAAGGGGTCAATCTATTCTCCAAAGCACCTGAAGGCAGAACAAGAAGTAGCAGTTATGGAAACTCGTCAAGGAGAGAAGCAACCTGGAATGAAGGAGAAGTTTGCTGACAGTGAGGACAATCAATCAGTGGAACTACTTGCCTCAAGAAGTTGTGAATGCTCCATCACCGGAGGCTTTTAAGAAGAGACTTGTGTGGAATGGTATAGGGTCTCCTGCCATGGGCAGGTGGCTGGACTAGAAGACCCCCAAGGTCCCTTTCAACTCTGCTATTGTCCTGACCAAGGCTTCCTGAGACAGTAACAATCACACACTTAGTCCCCAAAACCCTCTTTCAATTTCAAGGGCTGTGAATTATATGCATTCACAGCCCGTAATGAGTCCTGAACTGTTTCTGAAGAGTCCAACAGAATCTGCCTCAGTCCTTCGGGATAAGGCTGATAAGCACCCACCTTTATCTCCTTTGAAATGCTGCTAATGACTAAATTGCCAATTAGCTGTATAAGGCCAAATGGAGCACAAAGTCAAGACGGAGCTTCAGATTTTAAACTGACCAGTATGAACAAAGTTGCTTCCTGCAAAGGCTCCTGTCCCTTTGCTTCTCCTTTATGTCCTATGAGAGGGCCAATCACCTCCAACCATGGGGTTCTTCCATCCATCCATCCATCCATCCACCCATCCAGTTAAAAGCAAAGTATCTCAAAGTGTCACTGTGGGACATTCTTGGGATGGAGAAAGTGGGAGGTGGGAAATTCTGGGAGTTGAAGTTCTGCAGGTCTTAAAGGAGCCGAGGTTGGACACCCCTGTCCCAGAGTAATATTTCTCAAGCTCCTTCACCTTAAAATGAGTAGACCTCAACTCCCAGAATTCCCAACCAACTTGCCTAGGATTCTGGGAGTTGTGGTCTCAACAGCAGCTGAAGAAAATACAGACCAAAATGGACCAGAAGATGAGCAGAAAAGATTGAGGATAGTAGATCTTCCCGCATCTCTTCCCCAATTAATCATTACAGCTGAAGTTCCCTCTAAAAATTTAATGTGGTTCTCCATGTAAATGGTGCTCCGGGCAGCGGGAATGAGCTTGCATTAAGACTTTAGCTTGACTATTTTAACAGCCCTGTGATCGTTTCAAATTAGCAGCCTTCCGCCACTCTTAAATACTTCCTCACTCCGGCACCTGACTTTTCCCCAGGCAAGACTCCGGTCGGCCGGCCGGCCAGCTGTGGAGAATGGAATGAAAGGGAGGAGGAGGAGGCTAATTGGGGTGGAGGGGCCACCCTTCCTAAGCTTTATACAGATCTCCAGCATCTCCTGACACACATTCCAAACAAATTGCATGTCCAGGTGCCTCCAAATTGCCCCTTGAAGCTGCCCATGGATGCCCTGCGAGAGAAGTGCCACCAAGGATGCTTTGTTCTCTTGTCTAGAATGGTGATCCAGCCTCCTTCGTCTGCATAGAAAGCCTGGGGTATTTATGCATCCTCCATTTTTGTGTGCAAATGTTTGTGCCTTGGCATTTTTCCCCTTGCTCCTCCCTTCCCTCTTCTCTTTTTTCTTTCTTTTCTTCTTTTTCTTTTGACTCCTACCTTGCCTTTCTTTCAGAACTCACATTTGCATACAAGTTGTTGTTTATTTACACTGGCATATATTCAAAGAATTTCCAGGAACAAAACATTTTTTAAAAAAAAATGAAAGAGAAAGAGGATTGTTAGTAGAGCCATTGTGAGCAAGCAGCTTTCACAGCCCAATCCTCCCTGTGCAAACCAGGCCATGAATTCTTTGTATTCTTGGTTCTTCTCAGAAAATACACCTGGCATAAAACATTCACAATGCCCCCTGAAAAGTTCTTGCTGTTCTCTTCATGCAGATACTTCCTGTGTTTTCATGTCTTCTCATTGTCTTCCAAACTTGAATGGCAAGGTCGCTTATAAAAGCGTCAGATGAATAGGAGGAACTCTGAGTGGTTTAAGAACAGAGTCCTTGATGTACTTGCTGGTCAGAAAACAACCCGCAATAAAACACTTCTAAATAAGCTCCCTCCTTCCAAGTTGTTCCATCCTCACAAAACGTGGCCCAGTGAAGCAAACACACCCGCTTCCCAAAATAGGCACAGCGGACGTAGAATTGCAAGGGGCTACTGAGCAACGCATAAACAATCCACAAATGGTTTGGTCTTTGAGGTTGGACAAGCTCCTTGCTCTGGTCCCTGGGAGAAGGAGATCAGTTGAGGAGGATCATCAAACATTCTTGAAGACCTCAAGGCATGACCGGAGGCTTATCGATGTCTGATCGACAACAGCAGTGGTCATCCCAGCCAAAGGGCAGCCTCAAAGACCTGGACCAGACAACTCTTGGCTCACTGATTAAGATGTTGGCGGAGTTGGGGTCCTAACACCAATTTATATTGCCCAGGAAAAAAGTCTGGAAAGTACTACATCCAAGTAGCATCATAACTTATGGTGACAATGAGATTTTTTTAAACAGAATTCTAAGTTGTAATTAAAGAGACCAGAAGTATATATTAGGAGTCGGGTGGAAATTTAGAAGATCAGAATGCTTTTCTGCACTCCCAACGCAGACCGGGTTTTTTTTGTGCAAAATATCCAAAATTCTCAAACAATATATAGGTGGTCCTCCTTTAACCACTGTCTCGTTCACTGCCTGCAACCCGTGATTTCACCCTTTCCACATGGCCAAGACCACCTTGGACTGCAGGCGTATAATGCGCAGGCTTAGAAGTGCGACCATGGGCAGACGGAAGCCCCGAATGAACCTGGCTGTTCAAGCAAGACTTAATTCAGTGGGAGACTCGGAAGTCTTAAAGGGAGAAGAAGCACAGGGCAGGAAACCTCCGCCCTTAGCTATGCTTAGCAGAATGGCTAAGTTGGCGATAGGGGACCAGCTATTCGGCAGATGTGATGGGACTCCCTCTGATGTTGGAAGGGGGAGAAAGTGAAGAGGCTGATCTTGACGCGGAGAGGAGAAGGCCATTAACCAAGCAACAAGATGCTAAATGAGTCCAAAACAAGAAAGAAGGCATAATCACCTCGGATAGAAACCCTAAAAAAAAGTAGTTGTAAACTTGTGTGTTTCTTGTTCTGGTTTGCCCTCTGGGGAGCCGTCAGGGTGAAAAACCCACACTGGGCTAAATCTGGAGATCCATAAACTCTCCAGAAACAGGACAGAAAGAAGATAGAAACATTGGATAATGGTGCATACCAAGTTCAAGGAACAAACGTCTTGGTAGCAGTCTGTTTGTAGACATCACCAGAGCTTCAGTCTGGACATTGGGACGAACTGAAGAAGGGACACGATGGTGCCCCAGATCAATACGAAGCCACCGAGCACCGTGGAAAGGCGTTTGGTTGGTTTGAAATAGCAGAACGAGGAATTATGCTGAATTACTAAGACTGGGGGGTTTAGACAGGGCCCAGGACTCAGCCCCTCCTCAGGTCTGTCTATCAACTTCTCCTCTTGCTTTCACAGGCCCCATCAAAACCATCCCCAGAAGAGATGTCTTAAACCAAACATCCAGAGCAGTTGCGATCTAAGGATCCTTTTTTCCATTCTAGCCACAATTTTTCAGTGAGTTCAGCTCGGCTCAGTCTAAAACCCAGAGGACCTTGAGGTGCAGCCGTTTCATTCCATTCCTATCACGTCCTCGGGCATCGTCCTTCACTCTCGGATGTCAATCTCGTAACAGAGTCAGCCCCTGAATTGTCTCTAAGAGAAATCAATCTCCTTTGCGAGAGTCCAAGGAGTCCAGCTCTCCATTTGGAATCCAGCAAGCCATCAGCTTTCTGGCCACAAAGGCAACCCAACGTTGATGTGAGCAGAAGAACAATTTCACCCGGGGTTGATATCCAGGGATGGGGTGAGGTGAGAAGAAAGGGAAGGAAAGTTGTTCTTCTCCGAGGACAGCAGCTTAGGTCCTCCTGGCGGAAAGAGGGGGCTGGTCAGGCCAATTGTCCACCCTTGAATGCTGCTCAACAAGGGTGGTGGAATCCCTCTTGGCTTCTAGAGATGGTCAAGAAATCTGCCACTGTGTAATTCTAGGAGTAAGAAGCAAACGCAGAATTTCGGCAGTATTCCCTGCCCACCAACACGGAGGATGGAATTTGGTGAGATGACCAAATTATCTTTGATCAGAGAAAAGGCATTATCTAAGTTTATTGCTGACTGGAAAACAATTTGTGTAAAACATTAAAAATGAACTTATATGTTTTGGGTGATTAGAAAAAAAAGATGATTAAAAAAATGAAAGTTACGCTGTGAGTCTAGAGTAAGAGGTAAATTTATAACCACTTTAAAGAAAATTGGAAGCTATTTTATATTTTCTTTTTTAATTTGCTTTTGGCTTTACCTTTTTTCTTTTTCTATTCTTGATTCTCAGTATTATTTTTTGCTGGTTTTTATCTTTCTTGATTAAAATCTTAATAAAATTATATGGAAAAAAAGGAAGTTAATTAATAGCACCAATGAGTTTATGTACCCATCTCCCTAGTTCTGCGCTCTTGGTGGAAACCAGTTTGTATCCTAAGTAATCATTTCAAGGACTGCAAAGAGAAGCAGGATTGTGCTTCTAATTTCCCCGGTTTAGTTGGCTTTAAATTTTTAATCTCGATGCTTTCAGTGGAATTAATTATTAAAGCACATTTCCTTGCACAGAGTTGCCTGGCTCACAGCTCCTGGGTGCCTCCGTGCCTACAACAAGACGGAGCTTCCCCACTGTTGGACTCTGCTCCGTTCCTCTGTGAGCATCCCTCTTTCTGGGTCGCTCGGAACTGAGAAGGAGGGGGAAAAACAACAACAATACGAATACAACAATAACGGCAACATCGCCCAATGCCGAAAAAAGGCTGAGATCATCACACCTCACGTAGGCAAGACCGGGGCGTGTGATTTTCCGGAGGGCTTCCCTTGCATCAATGCTACACCCTGTTGGCAACCAGGGTAGAGAAAAGGAAGACCGCCCTGCTCTTGCTGAAGGTGTGGAAGGAATACCTGAGAGGGGGAGGCATTTCAGAGCCCCCGCTGGGAAGGTAGAAAGTGGTCTCAGGAACCCCCCCCCCCCCAATGCAACACCGCAGTCAGTGGCTTCCTACCCTTGATCAGAGGGTCTCTCGTAGTTCAGGAGGGGAGGGGAGGGGAGGGGGGGGAATGGTGCTAGCCAAATTGTGGCCTCCTGCGTGCCTGCGTGCAGATGTTCTGCCATTAAGGTACCTCTCTTGCCAAAGGCATCCGTTCTTCTCCCTTTCCAGCCATTTGGGGAAGTGGTGAAGTGGAGAAAAGCTAAGAAACCCGAATGGAAGAATTCCAGCAGCTGCTGCGCGTTCATTGCCAGCCTCGTTTCTACCCAAATCCACAATCGGGTTCTCCTATATATTTTGGCTTCTGACCCCATGGGAATTCCGAGGTGGACGGAGGACCTAATGGCCAGGCAGCTCCAGTGACTTCCTAACATTTCTGTAGCCTCCCAGGGACCACAAAATTAGCCCAGTTGAGACAGGGAAGAAGAACGGAGAGCTAATATGCTTGTGGAAAGCCAAGGCAGAGGATCTTCAGATCTCCGAGAGAACTCCGAATGATCTGGCTGAATGAAGCCCCGGAAGGCAGGACAAGAAGCAACAGGTGGAAACTAATCAACGACAGAAATAAGGAGACATTTCCTGACAGGGAGGACATTGGATCAGTGGAAGGACTCGCAGGGGGTTGGACTAGAAGACCTCCAAGGTCCCTTCCAACTCTGTTATTCTGGCTTTGCCTATGTGCGTAGCTGATCCGATCGCTACCACCGCCGCCACCACTTGGCCTTCAGAAGTCCTGGTCCTTCCTCGACATGTCTGGGTGACCGTAATTATGACTCCTATCAACTTCCTTTTCCGACTGCTTTATTTATAAGCCGGGGGATCAAAGTATAATTAATTGCTGCTCAGGGCCAGGTTTCTGAAAAGGTCTGCAACTCCCGCTGGGCAGGAGGCTGCATGACGCATTGATGGACGCCACACGATGCCCCTTTCTCCAGGCTCCCCCCCTTTGGGCCCCCCAAATCTCTACTGAACTTTGGGCTCTGCTCCATACCAGAACGGGATGTGGGGGGTGGGGGGAGGAAGCAGTGCCCCCCCCTTTGGCCCTTTGTGAATGAGTTTCCGGCTGTGGGGGTTTATTCGTTTTTTCACCCCTTGCAATGAGTTCATTTCCAGTCCCACCTCTAAAGTAATTCCAGAGTCTAAGAAAATGCATTCTTTTCAGCTGGATTTGGAGAGAATTGATTGGACATATTGGTTCCTCCATCTTTTGCTCCCTTGTGGGCTCCAACCAAGGAATTTGGGGGGCTCTCCCCATCAGACTCAGCCAGCACCACCACAATACCCCGTGCCCAGCTAGGGGTGAAGATCTGTAACGGAGCACCCTTGCATCCTGATGATGCTGGGCCCCTGGTCCTCCCCACAGAGGATAACAGACCATCTGAGTTGGAAGGGATCTTGTAGGTCATCTAGTCCAACCCCACTCTGCCCAAGCAGGAGACCCTACACCATTTCTGACGGATGGGAGTCCAATCTCTTCTTGAAAGTCTCAGGTAATGATGAAAAGACGAGAAGCCTTCCAGCCTAACCCAAATCAGCTCAGCGGTGACTTTATTTTATTTTATTTTATTTGCAGAATGGAAACCATTACAGCTTTTCCTCTTGACTTGCTGGGTTTCCAACTGGGAGGGCACGTTCTGATCAAATGAGCCTTCACTCCTGCACAGCCAAAGACTTAGATGGGGCTTCCATTTGGAAGTGAGAGCACAAGGAAGGAATTCCAGGGAGAAGGATCCCCACGGTGGAGAGAGAAAGAGGGCTTGTGAGGGTTGCATGGAGAGGTGGGGTTGTCCTGTCCAGGCAAGGAGAGAGACTTGGGGAAGGGGTAGAAAAGCAACATCAGCAGAGATTCCTTCTTCCAGGTCACGGTTGTCCCAAAGGTGCTTTTTCTAAAAGGCACTTTTGGACTTTTTAAAAACATTTCACTTCTCATTTAAGAACTCCTCAGAACGGAAGAAGCTTCTTGGCTGAGAAGCAAAGAATTTTCAAAGGAAAAAAACAAAAACCAAGAAAGTCCAGTTGCCTTTTGGAGAAAGCACCTTTGGGGTAGAAAAGCAACCTGGGGAGTCTGGGCTGAAGACCGCCCCCCCCCCGGTTTCTCATGGCTCCCGCCTCCCCTTTCAGGGCTCAGCCCTTCCGAGCTATTTGTAAGACTTTAATGCACCTCCCGTCCCAAGCGAAAGAAAATGGATTTTATTGGCATACAACACGACCTGATTAGAGAGGCCTCTCTCTCCCTGGCACTGTTGGGGTTCATTTCCAGTTCAGTCCCCTCTTGGCTCGGCCTCCTCACCCCTGAAGCGCCTTCCAATGGGGACTAATTGGTACAAGCGACCCCCCTGCGAGATCTCTGGGCAGCTGACAGCCATCGGGATGGGGAGGAGGAGGGGGGGGCAGCCACGCAGCCTCAAGAGATGCTCTCCAGCACAAGGATCCTCTTACGATCCTCCGCATCAAAGTGAGGCAGGAGAGAAGAAGAGGGAGCACGTCCGTCAGAGAGCCTCGTGAATGGTTTTAATCAGAAAACATTGGTTTGTTTCTTTAAAAATAATTCCCCTCACATTTGGGGGATTTTTCTTCCTGGCCAAGTTCTCCCTTCAGGACAGGATAGAAACATTAGATACCCCGTCAATCGATCCACACCGTCAACCCCCTTTCTCCTTTCCCTTCCTTTCATTCCGGCATTTTGCACTTCTGGCCTCGCATCAAAATCCGAAGTTGAAGATTTTGAGAAAGGAAAAGGTTGCCATGACAATCGAGTATCTACAATGGACCCAAAATAGCCCCTTGTCCTTTGGGTTGGGATGCAAAGTGGCCCAACCAGGGGTGGGATTCAAATTCTTTTACTACCGGTTCTGTGGCCATGGCTTGCTGACCATGGCGTGGCTTGGTGGGTGTGGTTTGGTGGGCGTGGCAGGGGAAGGACACTGCAAAATCCCCATTCTCTCCCCCACCCCACTAACCTGCTTTCCAGCTCCGTTCTCCTGTGCAGGGCAACCAAAGGAGACCCAGCCGATCAGCTGGGACTCAACGGGAGGCAGAGAAGAGAGGAGGTTGGCGGGGCCAGTCAGAGGCGGCATTGGCGGGTTCTCCAAACTACTCAAAATATCCACTACCGGTTCTCTAGAACCAGTCGGAACCGGCTGAGTCCCACCTCTGGGCCCGACCTGGACCGATCGCTCTTGCTGACCCTGCAGATAGTTAAGGGGTGGCGTTGAGGGGCGAACTGTTCCTGCAAGCCCAGGCGAGGCCTGGAGGACATTGGCCGAAGACGGCCATTCTGGCGCGAGGGCAGCCGTGTTGTTGGCAGAGTCCCTTGCCGTCCTTTGTTTTCCCTTTCCTTAAGGGAGCCTGATTTCATCTCGCCAGCTTAAGACTGCGGGGACAAGCACCATGGTAACCATCCCTACTGCTTCCCTTCCTTTTCATGCCTTGTCACCCAGATAAGTTCTTGCTGGCTGTCAACTCCTGGGGAGAAGGAAATGCATTTTTCATAAGCATCTGGCAGAAATTAGCACCGTGAGAATTAGCGTCCTTAATTACTGGCAGAGAACAGGGGTGGCTGTGCTGGGGACACGAAGCCAGCCTTACTTACAAGGCTCCTCCATTCTGGAGGGAGGATCAACTCATCGGTCCAAAGAAGGGGGGAGGGAGGACCCCAAAGGCCGAGGTGTGGGTGTGACTTGCTCCCTTTTTCAATGTGTGTCAAAGGGAAGAGCAACCGAGATGATTGGGGGAATCTGCGAGCTAAACCGGGTGACGAATGGTGACGGGAACCAGGGTTAGGGGAGATGGGATAACTGTCTTCCAGTACTGGATGGGCTGCAACCAACCAGAGGGGTTGACTTATTCTCTACGGCAGCGGAGGGCAGGACAAGAAGCAACGGGTGGAAGTTCATTAAAGAGAGATCCAACTTGGAACTCAAGAGGAATTTCCTGATAATGAGGAGAAATGATCCACGGAACAACTTTTGCCTCCTGCAGCTGTGGACGTCCCGTCGTTGTAGGTTTGCAACCAAAGATTGGGCAGCCATTTATCGGGGAGGGTCCAAGGATTCCTGCCTCAGGCAGCGGGTTGGGCTAGAAGACCTCCGTGTTCCCTTCCAGCCTTAGGGTTCTCTCTGCTCCTGAGTCTTGACCTTCGACACCTGAGCTGGATGGGCACCTCCTTCAGCCACGTAGCATTTGGCCAGCTCGGTGGGAAATTTCCTTCAGATAACTTCTCCCTGCTAGAAGAAGGGGTGAATTAAAAGCCTGCATTCCTTCTTATTAAACCGCACAGAAGAGCCAGCTATAAAACAACGGTTCTCCTCATTTAGAGAAGCTCCCGCCGGATCAGTGCTGACGCCTCGATGCCCTTCTTCCCAGCAAAGCCGCTGGGCCCCAGGACGGCTCGGCTGCGGGAGGCCTGCGGTTTTAATGGAAGAGGAACACACAGAGCCAGCAGGCGACAACCGACAAGAGCGGCTAACTAAATGGGTAATTGGGGCTCTGCTAATTGATATCCGGGATGGATCATCGCCCCATTAGGGCCGTTAGCAGAGAGGGAGGGACAGCAGTGACCCCGCCAGGCCCTCCTTCTTCGCCAGGCGATCAATTAATTATTAGTGGGATAAGTAAATGAGTTATTAGCATTCATGGATTCTAGAGCATGCAACTGGGCGCTGGGTTTGGATAACCGGTGTGGGGGATATTTTTTTTTAATGGTTTCTTAGCCTGTAACCATAGAAACTAAACGGTTGGCAATTCAAACCTTTGTAATGAACCAAGCCGAGTTCTCACCCTCTCAAATGTCGGGAAAGCCATTAAAAGCCTCTCTTGGGGTGGGGAGAGCCAGGAGAGGAGAAGGAGAGGCAGATCCACGGTGGTGTCGGTGTCGGCTTCTACTAAGGTCTCACAGATAATCAGAGTTGGACCTTGTAGGTCATCTAGTCCAGGGGTCTCCAACCTTGGCAACTTTAAGCCTGGTGGACTTCAACTCCCAGAATTCCCCAGCCAGCTTTGCTGCAGCAAGTTATCCTTGGTGATTGGCCATGGCAAGTGGTCCCATTCTGCCACTGGGAGGCTGGCTGACTTCCAAGCACAGATAAATCCTGACGGAGAATATAATTCCCTTTGCTATGTTTTCCTGAGCAAAAAAGACAAAAAAAACCCACCAGTGTTGTCTTAACAACTAGATAAACAAAAGTCGGAATATTTTTGCAACAGGAGAATCAAAGTGTTCCTGGTTAAATCATTCTCGGTTGGTTCTGTGACGGGAGAATTGTTTACCTAACCACATTCCAAATGTACTTTCCCCATTTCTACTGACATCGTGAATCAAGTACATTATGGGCCATCAGATCCAATAATACCCCACTCCTGTCCTCCTAAAAACGCTGTTGGCCTTTCGCTCAGATTGGTCATAAGATGGTTAGACTAAAACACGTGGTGTGAGGAATGGATTGTTTGGAACAATCTTAAAGGTAAAAGCTTTGGAAATGTTAGCGGGGAGAATCAATAAAATTGCTGTTCTTCAAATCATCTTGAAGGCAAGGTGTGATTTATTTATGTGACAGCAGAAGCTGGCAACCACTTATTAAAAGCATTAAGTGGTCTCTGTCCCCAGCCCCAACTTTTGCCTTTAAAAAAAGAAGTTGGCTTCTTAACATCATGAAATACAACCCCAGGGTAGATGCAGAGAATCAGCTTAGAGAGGAGAAAGTTTGGCTCCGTAGAACCCAGCCTTCCCAGCGAAGGAGGAAGGGGTGGGAAGGACGATCCTCGATTAAGCCTATCTCTCTTTTAACAGATTCCAGCTGACAAGCGACCAAGAAGCTTCAGGTCACATCAAAAACCTCAAAATAATGGCCTGCTTTAACAACATTTGCAGAAATAACAGTGCTTCGACATGTTTACATTGCAAACTTGTTATCTGCAGTGCAAGCACAGCCAAATGTTGACTTGATTTATCTTTTTCAGTCCAAAGAATTTGCACTTCCTGCACAGCCTGCATGCAGAATGGACCATGAAGAAAACACAATAGCATTGAGGTACACCATAGAATACCAGCAAAGCTCTTCGCTTTTTCGGTAATTGCATTTTTGATTCTGGTTTGGTTTGGTTTGGTTTGAATCCAGTCTTGTTCCGTTCATATGCCTGACTGGAACAAGAGTTCTTACCCCACAACAGGAACTGGGTCAGCACACCTGGAAAATCAACACACACCTAACACTGGGGCACCCCGATGTCTCAACAGTTCAATCAGCCTGGTCTTAGATCGAAACATTGACAAGCTGCAAAACCCCAAAACTCCCAAATCCCCGAAGGCACTGAAGGAAGGTACCAAAATCATTGGTGGGCCTCTGAGGCATCCCTTGGGGGACTTTGGGCCAAGTCAGAATTTGTTCAGCTCATTGTTTCCCTCTCTACGTCTCCTCCTGTGCGTCAAAAGACCCAACTGTCCTTGTACAGATATATCCCTGGACAGTTGCTCCTTGCTCTCATTCTGGAAAACAGGCCATTCACACATGACAGGTAACAAACTCATCCCTTTGTAGAGATGTGTGTCAAAATAAGAGCTGGAAGGGACCTTGGAGGTCTTCTAGTCCAGCCCCTGCTCAGGCAGGAGAAGCTCTACCATTTCAGACAAGGGGCCGTCCAGCCTCTTCTTAAAAACTTCCAGTAATGGAGCCCCCACAATTTCTGGTGGCAAGGAGTTCCACTGGTTGATTGTTCTCAACTGTTAGGAAATGTCTCCTTAGTCCCAGGTTGCTTCTCTCCCCGATGAGTTCCCATCCGTTGCTTCTTGTCTCATCCTCTGGTGCTTTGGAAAATAAGCCGAGCCCCCCTTCTTCGGGGCAGCCCCATTCTCGAAACTTTATGTGGGCTGGTAGATTGGGGGGACTTGTTCGTGTGATAATCCTGCAGTAAAGCTTCTTGGGAGACAGGGGGAAGAGCTTCAGACGAGGCCACCTTCAAATAAGAGGCAACGGAGCCCAAAGAAGCGGCAGAAATGTGACCAATGTCTCAGGAAGGACCCTTCCTAGTTTCCTGGACCGTAAAAGGTGAGGGGTGGGGGAAGAGAAGTACTTTTGGACTTTCCAGATTCACCTCCTAAACTTGACCAGAGTACTTTTGGGTGTGATTCTTATCTGGGCTACCTCACAAGGCCAACACCAAGCCACGCCTGCAATTGTGTGGTTTGAGTTAGTTTGTCCTCAGGGCCCTTTTAGCTATTATTCTCTTGGTTTCCATAATGATTATTAGTTCTCCTTTGATCCTATCTTTACTGATTGCAAAATGGGTGGCTACATAAATCAATGAAATGAATAACTAAATAAACATGCTTTACTTTACCTAGTTTATCTTGGCCCCCAAGGCAGGCACATTATTTGGATGGCCTTGGTGACTTTTCCCCGTAGAGAAGGGTGCGCGGAGAGAGAGAGAGAGACACGCACAGAGACAGAGAGAGACAGAGAGAGTGGGGGGCGAGAGAGGTCACAGCATTTACAATGGGGTAGTTGGACAAGTAGGAGATAAATGAGTGGTGCCTTGGAGAGAGAACCTGAAGGAGAGGCTAATTCAAATGACCCTTTAAAGACCAATCAAGGGGACCATCCTTCACAGCAGAGGGCAGGTGAGTCACTGCACCAGCTGTTTGCCACACCCTGCCCCCTTCCAAGCCAACAAGATTCCCCTCTTTTGGTCATTTTCAACACAATGGACTCCCAGAAATGGAGACCTCGATGCTACTGATAGCCAGGATGTCTTCTCCTCGTCAACACAATGAGGCTTAGAGCAGGGCTCCCCAAACTTAGCCACTTTAAGACTGGTGGACTTCAGCTCCCAGGATTCCCCAGGGAGGCTGGCTGCAGAATTCTGGGAGTTGAAGCCCCCGGGTTTTAATGTCTCCAGAAGAAAAACCAGAATGTCCAGTTGCCTCTTGAAAAAGCACCTTCGGGACAGTCATGACCTGAAGGACTGAGAAGCTCCACAGGTCTTCAGGTTCCTAAGTTTGGAGAGGCCTGGTTTAGGGCATCAAGTGAGCAGGCTCAGGGGGTTTGAAAGGCTGGCCGGGGAATTCTGGGAGTTGACCTGCCGCCATCTTAAAAGTTTGCTGAGGTGGAGAAAGCCCGGCTTAGAGGCTTTCGCTTCTCTTCCCCTTTTCCCGTTTTTATAAAATCACACAGCTTGTTCCAACTCCCATCTGGTTGGCTCCCACCCCGTGGTATTAAAATATAAACACTGCTGTCTGCCTAATAATAGAAAATAAATCATTTAATAATGCTGGGTTCGCAAACATCCGCTTTGCCATGGCCCGGATATTAGCGTGTGCTTCCATTCCCCGTAATCTGATGAATACGGCTTGACAAATTCAATTTGCAACCGCAGACCTTGGTGGAAAGGGATACTGCAATCTGTGTGGAAGGCAAGTGGAACAAGCAAACGCACAAATGGTCAGCGGTTGACAGTGGGGACACACACACACACACACAGGTCTCCCATGTAGCTTTATGTTTTTAATGTCTGCGCCAAAGTGGATCCAAGCCTTACCCAAGTGAGAAAATGATGGGGACTTCAACAGCCTACAAAGAACAGGAATAATAGAAATAGGGATAGAACAGAACAGGAATAAAGAGCTGGAAGGGGTCTTGGACATCTTCTAGTCCAGCTCAAGCAGGAGAACTTCTACCATCTCAGACTCTTCTTAAAAACCTCCCAGTGATGGAGCCGCCAGAGCTTCTGGAGCGAGCCATTCCACCAGTTTAATTGTCCTCACTGTTGGGTGGTTTCTCCTTAATTCCAGGTTGTTTCTCTGTTTGGTTAGTTTCCAACCATTGTTTCTTGTCCTGCCTTCAGATACATGGTCAACCCAGCAAATAGCCGTCCCCGCTGAATTGAAATTAAAGTTCAGACTGCAAAGGAGAGAAGGAAGATTCACAGGACAAATACAACCCGGATAAATGAATATTGTAACACCCTGGAATAAAGTTGTTGGTCTTTCCTGGCTCCTTAATGGGCAAAGTTTTCAACATTGAGTACCTCTCTTTCACCGAAACCTATCATCCTCCTCAATTAGGTTGACTTTTCCCCCTTAATTGAAGTAGGGGTCCTACTTCTCCCTAACTGCAGTCCATCCTTCCAGGGAAGACCCTCAGGGCAGAGGAGGGGGCCAGAGAAATAACCATGGTGGTTGTGACCATGCAATCAACACCCTGTGCCTTTTCACGTGTCTTGCAAGCCGACTTGACTTTTGCAGCCCCCTACTCACTTCCCAAATGCCCCACTCCCTTTCATTGCAGAATATCCTTCCTGGCAACATTTGAATGCTGATCAGAGAGTCTGGTGGACTTCTATGCCAATTGCCCTTCTGTCCGCTCCTCCTGCATAGCATCTGGGCATCACAGGTGCCTCTGTTGCAGCAGACACCTGGAGATGTACTGGAGTACAATGTGGGCAATTAGCAAGCTCATCTTGTTCATTAGCAGGTTTCTGATTTGTTCTGGGTTTGTCCTTACGATGCATGAAAATGTCTCTGTTAACCAATTTGGGCACAGATCAAAAACTGTACAGCCCAAGGGAAGAATGAAATATGAGCTCCTTTCAAAGTATGACGGGAAACTTCTTTCTGGCTTTCAGTACAGCGGAGAAGCTGGTCTTTTATATCTGTTGGGTTGGAAGAAATACAAGGTCGCCCGTCTGAATCCCCAGGTGGGATTCAGGGACAAAACTGGAGACCCTTTTTTCAGGCTCTCAAGCAAGTGAAGCCCACCTGCCCACCAGCAAACAAACAGGGGTGAAGAGCCCAGATGAACCTGGTCCAGTCACAAAACTCAGGTGGTAGAATGTTTTGGTGCATACCTGGCCAACATTTTCAACAGGTGAGTTAGTTTAGACAGCCCATGAACTCTTCATAGCTAAGGATAACCTCCTCCTTCAGGGCATTTAGTCCTTTGATCCAATAAAAGGTGGCGTGTTTGATTTCGTTGTACGAGGTGCAACGACAATAAAGTAAACTAAAATGTGAACAGGGCCCCTCTCTTCTTCTAATCCAGAGGTTCTCCAAAATTGGCAACTTTTAAGACTTGTGGACTTCAACTCCCAGAATTGAAGAGTTGAAATTGGGAGTTGAAGTCCACAAGTCTTAAAGTTGCCAACTTTGGAGAGCTCTGCTCTAACCAACCTTATAGAGCTGGAGTAAGGTTGGAATCAGAGCCAACACAGAAGGTCCTTCCAAGTAGGACGGGTAGCATTAAGTTCATGTTAGAATAACAGTGACTGGACTGGAAGTTGTAGAAGGATGCAGTCTGCCCTGTGTATCTTTTAAACATTATTTTGAATTCTGAATGCTGTGATTTCATTTTTAAAGAAACCCCAAATGAATTTAACTCATAGCCAGCCTGAAATAGGACAATAGACACGTACCGGAAGTTTTTCTGCAAAGCATGAACTGGGATGGATAAAATAATGGTGCGTATTACTTGGGACATAGCGATTTTCCAAGCAGTACATTTCAGGGGCACAAGAGGATTTGTGCTGGACTCATTCATTTGGCACATAGGACCTTTCCCCCACAGTTGGTTTGGTCTGTTTGTCAGAAGGCAGGTTCCATTGGAAGATGCTCAGGGATGAATGGGATCGTCAGCAGGGCTGCCAGAATTAGCTTGGCAAGGTTTCAGCGAAGATCCCGTGGAAAAGTTCTGGTGACGGCCGAAAAGTGGGCTCAAAAGCCCACTTGAGCCGACACTGCCAATCTTGGACCATTCCAGCTGGGAATTCTGGGAAGAAATGACCGCAAATATTTCAGAATAGGCCTGATTCAGCACAGCCCATCTTCAAGAACAGATATTGATTGGAAAGGTTTGTGTTATTGTTGTGCTGTGTTAAGCCATAAATTGCAGCTCTAAAGGCTGCAATCTTAGAAAATACGCAACAGAAACAAACCAACCAAGTAGTGCGTGGGAGCAATTTACAGACATGCAAGTCTATTCCTATCTCGTAGAGAAAGTCATGCCAAGGATTGCCTCAAGCTATCTTAAAATAACAAGCAAGCAAGGAGTGTCTTGGTCCACTACCCATTTTTTGGAAACACGAAATTCAGGTGCTAAAGTAAAACCTCTTTCCATCATCAATGGAAGACTGAAGGAAGATGATTTAAGCATTGGGTTCCAGGGCACCTTGAGGAAAAAGTGTTCTTTCAACCAAGCTAGAGATCCTCCAGGCGATCCTTGAATCAGATTCAGTCAAAAGAGTGGCTCTCCTTCTTCAGGGTCTCTGGGGATGGTCCTACCCCAGTTTGCCACCTCTGGAAGCCGTTGCAGCTAGGAAGACCCTGGAGAGATTGCTCTGGCCTGCTTGGTGAAAGACCAAGAGCTTTGGAGAGAGGCAGTTGGCCCAAAGAGAAGCCAAGGCCAACATCCAATGGTCAGCTAGTGGGAAGCCTCCTTGACACCAGCTGGGATGAGGGTAGAAATGGACTGAGGATGGTGGAAAGAACAGCCATCTTGTACAGTCAACTGTCTAGGACAGGCATCTCCAACCGCTGGCTGAGGAATTCTGGGAATTGAAGTCCACAAGGCTTAAGGCTGCTAAGGTTGGAGACTCCTGATGTAGGAGGCCTATCACGGCGGAGTCCTGTCTTGCGCACACAGAGGTTCACTTTGTCCTCCAGCTTCTGTGGACAACGGCTGATGCTCCCTTTTGCCCAATGGTGGGGCCTGCAAAGCCTTTCCTGCCACCAAGGCTTTCTCCAAGAAATGTCCCCAAAAAAGGACAAAGCAGCACACCTCCAGCCCCATAGCGGACCCTCAACAGAACCGAAGAGGAGAGACCGTGAAACAGTTGGGTGTCATTTTCCTGTCCCTCTCAACAGAGAAGTGTGCAGGATTGGTGTCCTGTCAGTAAACCTCAGGGCCGGGTGCCGCGGCTGATCTCGGTGGGTTGAATCTGAACAGTGCAGAGCAGGACATCCGTTAAACCAGCAAGGATATCTGGCCAATTGCTGAGCAGCTGTGCAGCTCGTGGCTCGCCCTTCATCTGTTGGGAACTCTCGCAAGCATTGCAATGTTGGCAATTGCCCACCCCTCCCCAGAGCCCCCCAGGGAAGACCCAGAGGTGGGGTGGGGACTCTGCTGGGACAGGCACAAAACTCCTCAGAGGGTTCTTAGGAGAATGAGAACTTGACCCAGGTCCGAAGAGTCTCGTCTTTACCCGAGCAGATTGTAATTAAAAATACTCTTCTCCCTCTCTTTCCAGCCCCTGGATTGTCTTGCCCACCACACACAGCAAGGGCATAATTAAATTTAATAGAAGCCACCCACATTCTTCAGCTGCTGCGGAAAAGGACTTCTAGCTAATAGCTGTCCCGGTCACAGCGGAGGCATGTTGCTTTTGTTCTCCCCACTTATCTCCCACTTCCTCGCAGCTTCTCATCTCTTGACTTCAGGTGTAAGAAAAACAAGGTGACACAGAGGAGAGCAGAACTCATTCTGGGCCGTTAAAACACCAGGAGCCTCCGTTTCCTGCCGAGGAAATCAGGTGGATCACTTCACTCTGGCCTCTGCCTGACTCAGGGACTGACCTCAGGGACTGACCTCCCTCCCTCCCTCCCTCCCTCCCTTCATCCATCCATCCATCCATCCATCCATCCATCCATCCATCCCTCCCTCCCTCCATCTCCAATCTTCTCCCAGTCCCCCTTCCCTTTAGGGAGACTCTCTTTGTCTTAACGGTTGAAGGAAACGAGAAGAACCTCTGCAGGTCATTAACAACGTCGGTGAGATTCTGTTCAGGAGGAATAAAGAAGCGGGCAGGCTCCCAACTCTTCACCAGCGGGAAGTGTGACAAAACATGGGCGTGAAAGAGAAGCCAGAAAGTTTAAAAACCTGAGCAGGCTGCAATCTGCATTTCAAAGTCGGCCTCAAGAGGGAGATGGGAGACCAAATGTGGGTTGCAAATCTCCGAGCTAAAACACCCGTCTGATTTTTTGGTCAGCTTTTATTATCTACTGACTCATCCAGAAGACTCATCTTCTCTGCTTCACAGGGGCTCCCAGGTTCACCCCTTGCTCTCAACTGTCAAGTGGCGCTTCTGTTTTTGGCTTGAGTTAAATGCCACAACGTGTCGTCTGTAGAACCTCAAACCCCCAATCCTTTAACCTCAAACTATCCCCTATTGACCTCACCCCATTCCTAAGAGGTCTGCAAGGGGCGTGCCTAAGCGCACCATCGTGCCTACCGTCCCTGTCCTATTGTCCCCATTGATTCGTACCTATTCCCTGTATTCTTACTCATGTTTATACTTATACCTGTTATCTTGTAAGGGATTGACAAATAAAATAAAACAAACTTCCAACAGGTCAGCCCTTCTTCACTCTCCTACCATCGGGTAGGAGATGGAGAAGCAGAGCCAGCCGCACCAACAGGTTGAAGAACAGGGTCTACCTGTGGGCTGTCAGACTGCTGAATGGAACACAACTTAATGTCAACATCATATGATGGACTGGCGTGTTGCGCCACAAGGTCACCTAGGAGTGTAATAAGATTGGGGCTGGGTGAGGGACTTCTGTCCTCGCTGTGAGTTGTGTTTGCGGGGAGATGCACGAAGGGAGGCTCAGCCGATCTCATTGCACACATATTGTACTCTGACCATAAAGGTAATAATAATAAGGCCACCGTGACTTAAGTAAGCTCCGTGGTTGCCTCTTTCTGGTTTTCATGGAGCTGGAAGATGGTCAACACCTGAGGACCGTTCTTGGCTCGTCCCCATTTCCCCCCCCAGGCTCCTCTGCTTCCACACCAGAAACGATGCTTCCTCTGACAGTAGAACCAGAGTGGGTTCCCCATGGCACGGCTCCAGTTTTCCCACTCAGGAGAACCAGTGTCCAATGGTTTCTCCCAGACATTTCAAAGTACGGCACCGTAATCCAGCAGCAAAAAGGAAGAATCAAGGATCCATTCCCTCCATGGTGGACATCTTTGCACCCCAGTGCACAGCTCACCGTTTCCCACTCAGCGTCTCTCTCCTCCCCCACTCCACCCCGTCCACGTGCTTTGTGCTCCTGCCACATCGAAGCTAATTCTAGATGGGTTTATGCCAAGCCAGGAAATAGATGTGCCAATTCATCACTGCCCATGCATAATTTAGGCCTCATTTGCATAAAGTAAACAGGCCATCATTCCCATGAAATGTCAGGCAGGTGGAGTCGCTAATGAGAGAGAGGAAGAGGCAGGGATGGAGGTACATCTCAAGCGCTTTGTTGTTCTTGAATTAAGCAGGAAGTGCCATGTGGGGGGAGGGCAATCTCTGGCCCCCTTGAAACGACAGCCCAAAGAGCAACACCTCCTGGAAATTAGTGGGGCCACTCCACAAGAGGAAGTCAACTTTGGCACTGATGGTCTTGTTGGTCAGGAACAGGTGTGGGATTCAAATTTTTTAACAACCGGTTCTGTGGGCGTGGCTTAGTTGGTGGCCACGGCTTGGTAGTCATGTGACTGGGTGGACGTGGCTTGGTGGTCATGTTATTGGCTGGGCGTGGCCAACTCAACATCCCTCACATTGAGGCACGCATCTCCTCGCCTGGCCTCTCCTGACTCTGGGGATGCTGCAACAGTCGTAAGTGTGAAAAGTGGTCATAAGTAACTTTTTTCAGTGCTGCTGTAACTTTGAATGGTCACTCCACACAAGCAAAGTACCAGCAAAGGAGGGGATAAAAACTCCAGTGACGTTCCTGAGACAGGAAGTCTTGTCCTGCCAAGAACGTAATAAGGGTTAACGGAGAGGCAGTTTCTGTAAGCAACCCCAGAATGTTTCCTTCCTGCCTTCCTTACAGGATTAGGCCAGTAATTTCTTCTAACAACCGGTTCTCCCAACTGCTTAGAATGTTGACAACCGGTTCTAGAGAATAGGTGCGAACTGGTAGAATCCGACCCCTGGTCAGGAACATCCTGGGATGGTGAGGCCACTGATGGTCCTATCCATCTTAGGATGACAGAACCACTGGCAGTTGGTCAAGTTCAACTTGGGATGGTGGGACTCTAGATGGCCCCCTTGGACAATCAGGTTACAGAGAAGCGGAACTCACATGCATGTCCCAGAGCAGGGGTCTCCAACCTTGGCCACTTTAAGACTTGTGGACTTCAACTCCCAGCATTCCTCAGCCAGCTTTGCTTGTTGAAGTCCACAAGTCTTAAAGTGGCCAAGGTTGGAGACCCCTGCACTAGAGGAAACTGTACTCCTCTCACAACACATTAAGGGCTTCTCAAGTTCATTCCTACATGATCAGAAGGGTGATGGCCTAACCCTCAAGAAAGTATCCTTTGATCCAAGCTGTCAGAGGCCCTGTCAAGTTTAAAGGCCAGTCAGAGATTCCGTGCCTTATCTCCAAACCACAGTCCACCTTGCAGGAAGCTTCACGCCCCAAAGTGTTCTTACACTGCACAGTTATGTAACAGAGTTTGTCACCAGCTTGCTGTCTGCAAGGCCACCAGCCTCTCTCAAGCTCTGAGTAACTCCCGCCGTCTTCACATGACTGCTACCTTGAAAAAGTCAGTGCTCCGAGCTGCCTTCCAAAGGTCATCCCTGCGTAGACTAAAGGGTGACAAAGACATCATGAAATGCAGGTTGAATTTTATTCCATCCTGCTGATATAGGCCTCTTATCGCATGATTTATGCCAGTGCCGAAGTAAATGTCAGATCTTGCTAGCTCAAGCAAGGAGAGGAAAATTGGAATGGAAATCAGGACGCCTTAAATATCAGGCAGCTGGACCAGACGATAACACAGGCGAAAGGAGACAGGAAACCCCTTTCCTGTCCTCTCCGCAGCCCTCAAAACACACAGCTGACATTTACATAAAGACGTGTCCTGACCCCGTCCCTTTAACATGGAGCGTCCGTCAGACCATACTCCCCTTTTGGCCAAACGGGGAGAGCACCACGTAGAAGGCAGGGTGCGGCAAGGGGCAGAGGTGGGATTCAGGCAGTTCTGACTGGTTCTAGAGAACTGGTTGCGGAAATTTTGAGTGGTTCAGAGAACCGGCCAATCCCACCTCTGATTGGTCCCGCCAACCCCATCTTCTCTGCCTCCCATCGAGTCCCAGCTGATCGGCTGGGTCTCCTTTGGTTGCCCTGCACAGGAGAACAGAGCTGGAAAGCAGGTCAGTGGGGGGGGGAGGGAAGGGGGATTTTGCAGGATCCTTCCCTTGCCACGCCCAGCAAGCCACGCCCACAGAACCCGGAGTAAAGAAAATTTGAATCCCACCACTGGTAAGGAGACATTTGTGTCCTTCAGGGAGGGTGCACATGCTTCCCAAGGCCGGGCTAGTCCCCACACACCACAGAGGCGCCTGCCTGGTTAGCAAACCATCTGCCGAGCCCTCCTTCCTCTCCCAGAGATGCCGGCGTAACACGGGAGGCTCAATGTCGCCATCGCATGAGGTCTACGTCAAGAGTGCACGGAGGGCGTGCATGTGAGGGAGGGAGCAAGCACAGTTTCCAGCAGTTAATTGGCACACACAAGGAACAATGGTGGTGTTTGCTTTTCGTGCCACAATATTTTGATGCAATGGGCAGCAGCGGGGCACTTTGAAGGAGACGAGGCGGCCTCTGGTTCCAGGATTCTGGTTCAATCCTTCTTTTATTGATTGATTGATTGATTGATTTATTCATTCATTCATTCATTTGATTCATTCATTCATTCATTTATTGATTCATTCATTTATTTTGTCAAGCAATTATAAGGTAACAGGTATAAGTATAAACATAGTTATGAAATGGATACGTATAAGGAAAATAAAAGAAATAAAAAGAAAAAGAAACAATAGGACAGGGATGGTAGGCACGTTGGTGCACTTATGCACGCCCCTTACAGACCTCTTAGGAAAGGGGTGAGGTCAACAGTAGACAGTCTAAGGTTAAAGTTTTGGGGGGTTGGGGAAGAAACCCCAGAGTCAGGTAGAGGATTCCAGACACTGACTGCTCTGTGGCTGAAGTCGTATTTCCTGCAATCAAGTTTGGTGTGGTGCATTGTGTGCTCTTGTGTTGTTCTGGTTGAAGCTGAAGTATTCATTGAGGCTCTTGAGCCCAGAGCGAGAACACGCAGGAGGCGACAATGCCCCCTTGGCTCCCAAGGGGGGGGGGGGCTTCTCCTGGTTCCAGCCCCATTGCTGCCATCCGTCTGAGGCGCCCCCCCCTCCCCCTCTCCCCCTGCCAACAAAGCCCTGGGTGTCTTTTCACCCATGATGCAAACCCACGTCAGCAAAGGCCAGCCGAGCCATTCAGGGAAAGGTCGCCCCCTTTCCTGCCCCCCACTTGCCGGAGTTCCCCCACCCCCCACAAACTCCTCTTCCTTTTCTCCTTCCTCTCTTTTTGGCCTCCGCTGACAAGCAGCCCCCCCCCATCCCTCCCCACCTCACCCATAAAAGCTGACATTTGAAACTGGAAGTCAGCCACTTTTATTGTGGCCTGACGGGAGAATGACGTCAGGATTGGGCGGGAATCCTATAAGCCATGACCCAGAGGGGTTGCTTGGCCGGAAAGAGGACGCTGGCCCTTGCTCTCCCCCCCCACAAATCTCAGAGCATTGTGGGGGGGGAGGGAGGGATGGAGCAGCGCCAAGCTGAGCTCGGCTGTACTAGGGACAAACATCTTCTATTTCATTGTGGTGGGGGACTTGCAGGCTCTGGATTGTGGATTCAGACTCCAGGACTTAGTGTTGCCAACAAGGCTCCTGCCTTCTTCCAGCAGGGACTCCTGCCTTCTCCTAAAGTCCTGGGATTTCCTAGTGGTGTCCCTTCCACTCGTTAAGCAGATCTGGCACTGCTTAGTTCGGGTATCAGCCAAGCTAAATGCTGCCACCTGCTACAGCAGAGAGCATAAGACGAGCTGGTGAGGCCCCTCCCCACCTCTGCCTACAATCCAGGGAGGAGAGTTACAAAAATAAAGAGGACATCACCTCCGGGGGCCCTTTCAGAGGCAGCCCCCCCCCCCCCCCGCCCCCTCTATCCCAAAATATATGTACAAGCTGCAAGTGACGGGATTTGGTACCATGTGTGACCCAGGACAAAGGACAATGCCCAGATTCCACCACTCCTTTATTGCCATCCGCCTGTTTAGCTTACCGTTTTTATTTATCCCACGGAATAGAAACGGGAAGAAAACGGGAGTTGCAACCGCTGCTCTTGCCAGCAGCGGAAGCCCAAATGCGCCACGCCTTTCCACGCTCGCCCCCTTTACAGGGGCTCATCCACACCCAGGTTAGCTTCGCCCAACTTGCTCCAGATATCCCACAGGAATTCAATCTCCAAAGTCTTTTGCGGGTGGGGCTCTTCTAAGTAACCCTCCCCCAAATCTCGTTTTAGTTAGCATTTTCCCTGTGGCAACGAGGCTCCATTAAGTGGGTTACATCATCCCGGCATCAGGGCCAAGTCTTCCATCTTGAGCCTTTTCATAATAAACGGGCAGGAAGAACTGTGCAGATACCTGCAGCGCTCGGAGCTGGCGTGGTTTGGAATCCATTTTAACGGAGTGGGGTCACTTTTGAGACCTCGGGGGTATAAATAGAGGCTACAGGCAACAAAGATGATAAATCGAATGGCTGGTTTTCCCTCGGAAGCCCAAGCTCAGACATTGGCGTTAGCTCCCAGCAGGAAGAACCAGCGAGGAACAAAAAGCTTGTTCAGGAATCAGACACACGGATCAGTCCTGGCTCCCAACAGCCTTTCCGGACAGCCGAGTTAGCCACTCAACAGCCGAAGAAAATTGGGCCCCGGATCATCTAATCCAGGGGTCTCCAACCGTGGCAAGTTTAAGACTTGTGGCTGGCTGAGGAATTCTGGGAGTTGAAATCCACAAGTCTTAAAGTTGCCAAGGTTGGAGACCCCCGATCTAATCCAACCGTTGGTCTCCCGGTGTCCACCAACTGCAGAAGGAAGCTCACCAGTCTTCCAACAGGTGGTCCCGTGAGGCTGCTCCACTGCTTCAAAGAATCCTAGACCTTGGTCCTCAAGAAAGGGTCTTCTGGAACACAACGATCGACGTAAGTTGGAACATCACCAATCATCCAGACCTTCCAGGAATCCAACTGATCCTAGACCTTGGATCCCAGTTCCTGGAAATGCAGATGTTCCTGCAAAGGATGTATTTCTTCTTCAAATGCACGGCCTTCTCGGATGCCTTGGGGCTGGGTCAGAGAAAGGTGGGTAAGTGAGGAGAAGGACCAGAACCCTAGGGAAGGGATGAGAGAGAAATATCTAACGAAGGTTGGAAAGATCAAGGCAAAACTCATCACAAGGGGGTTCGGTGCTGGAAAAAGGCAGAACACCCTTCCGAGGCCCGTGACCTGGAATGAAGCTTGGCATCGTCTGTTCAGGATGAAAAATTGTCTCGTACAAAAATGGTGCCTCTCTTGGCAGCTGGAGGAGAACCAGGGTTGGATGAGAACATCAGCTGGCCACTTCCACAACTCCTTACACAGCTTATTCGGATTCAGCAAAGCCTCGGCTGGAGATACGTGAGCTGGACTCGCCCCAGTTCCTGGTGGGTCCCGCATGGATTGATCCTTCCGCTCTGCCCCATTCTCCGTCCCTCTTTGGAAAGGGGACTTTGCAGAAGAAGCCTTCCTACGTTACAGAAGGCCGCTTCCCCTCATGAATCTAGGTTTATCTAACTCCTGAGCTGGGTGGCTGTTAACCTGCCAGGTCTTCTTGCTCTTTCTGGAACCCCCGCCTTGCCGAGCGGGGAATCGGTTTCCCCCCGTTGGCTGCATGTACTCTTTGGAAGGACCCCACCCTCCCTTGCGGCTGCCAACGTCCAGTGATGCCCTCTGCGCTGGTGCTCGGCGGCCTTGTCTGCCCAGCAAAGCTCAACAACCGTCCAAACTATGGGGAGAGGGATGGACACCCCCTCCCCCAAAACCATTTGCTGCTTTTCCTGAGGGCAGAGATGGTGGTTGGCCGAAGGCAGCCGTTCTTTTCATGAGCCGACTCTCCTTGCTCCCACAAAGCAGAAAATTCGACTGACATTTAAAAGAAACTAGGGCTTGTTCCCAGATCCCCTCCCCTCTCCCACCAGCATTGTTGCCCTCCCCCTCCACACACACACACACACGTTTAAATTAGACCCCAACTCTCTCTGTCTGGATGACTTGGGGCAACATTTCTGGCTCCCGTCCCAGAGGGAATGCAGAATCCCCTCCTGGCATCCGGCTGTTTTTGGCTCCTTGGCTGACAAGACCGAGAGACTTGGAGAAGGGGCTGGCAGGATGCTGGACCCCGCAGTTACCGCCAGGTTGGGAAACCAAGTTGCTCAAAGCTCAGCCGCGTTCAGGGGGGATTTTTCAGAACAAAACCCTGGATAACAGTGGCCCCTGAAGGCTGTCACTCCAGCGGAAAGGAGCTAGAACAGCAAGATTAGTCAAGGGCTTCTCCTTGGTGCCTTTGGATTTGTCGACTAACCCCCAGGCCTCCTGGGAAGGGGCTTCTCGGGAGCTCAATCCACCAAGAACATCCAACCCCGCCCCCCCCACCCAGGAACGCTCGGATGTACCGAACCAGACCAAGCGCAAGGGAGGCTCCCAAATGCTCCCTGCCAGACCTCCGAGAGATCGGGTGTCGACCGCTGGGCCAGAAGCCTCCTGCAGCTGCGTTCAGCCCCGTTCCCCCCCCCCAGGGAAACAGCTGCCACTGGAAGGGCTTAAATAGACAAGGAGTGCAGAAGCCCCTTCCTCAACCCAGGACCCTCCCGGAGCAGCTGAGTATGCCAGGAATGAGCGGAGGAGAAAGGGAAGGCAGAGCCCCTTTGAAAGAGAGAGGAAGGGGGCTCCAAGCAGGCCATGGGACTAAGCCAGGGGTGCCCAAAACCATGGCAACTTGTGGACCAACTCCCATAACTCAGGTCTTAAAACTTGCCAAGTTTGGACACTCCTGGCTTGAACATCTGCAAAAAAAGAAAAAGGCCGAGCCTCCCAACTCCATAAAGGGGGACTGGAGGCTGAGAGTGGCCCCACCTATCCTGGCCTTGAAGGCGACAGCAGAAACGGCTGCCATTCATTCCACAGGTGAGAAACGGTTCCTCCTCCTGGTGTGGACAAGCTACAACCCTCGGCCTCCTTCCCGAGCGGCCCGGTTGTCTTCCCCGTCTGGAGGACCAGCCTTCTCCTGGCTTTGGCCACCTGCCTGGCCCAGCTGCACCCGCCGGGCTCTGCTTTTCAACTAGACGGCCAAGCTCACCGCCGTTGCCACCAGCCAAGAGCTGACGCACAGCCAGACCCCTCTGGACCGTAAGCTCAGCTGACCCGGGTTCTGCATTGCAGGCAACAAAACCCAAAGCTTCCACGTTTAGAGAAGGGAGGAAGGAGGGCTCTGAGAGGAACTAGCAAGGGTGGGACGGTGTCATGTTTACCTCTGCATTTTATTAGATCAGTTTGACACCCCTCACACTGCGAGGCCCGAGTAGAGCCTGTGGCCTTGAGTAGCACCCCTGACGGGGTGTTCTGGGTGAGCCTGGGCCCCCCAAAGAGCCCCCCTCGCTTTCCCCACCCAGCCCTGCAATACCAGCCAACCGCAGACCCCAGGCCTCTTCCCCTCAGCCTGGCCAACCCCCCTCGTAGGTGGCGACTTCTCCCTTGCACCGGCTGGGTTTGGGCATCCCGGGGGCATTGGGGCCAAATTAGGCCGAGCCTCCCCCTGTGGAAGCTCCTGCAGAACCGGGAGCCCAGCCGGCGGCGCTTCCCACACACCACGCAACCTACACACCAAGTGTTACCTGGCAACGGGAGTGCGGGGAGGCCAGCCAGGAGCCCTTCCTTTCAAGAACAAACTCCCAACTGAGTGCAGGTGAAGATTTTATTGAACAAAAGGAAACAGGGCAGAGTCTGAGCTCTCCAACCTCTGTTTGTGCTGAATAACCGTCGTCTGGACTGAGATCGTGCATGGAGGGGTCGGAGGAGCCCAGGTGGGGGCGGACACACAGGTGGGCTTTTGGCCGGAGGGGAGGGCCTGGTCGGAGGCCGAGAGGCTTGGCCAGAGAGAGAGAGAGAGAGAGTCCTAGCCCTTGTCTCTTGCGGAGCCCAGTGCAGAGATTCTCACTGGGCAGCCAAGCCGCCCAGAGGCCCCGTATCACCCAGCGAGGGGGGGAGCGAGGAGAGAAGGCAAAGAGAAAAAGAACAGAAACCCTCAGTTAATGCTTTGCTTTTTTAATGGGGGGGGTGGCAAGGGGAGTGGAAGCCCCCCCCCCATGTACAGATCCAAGGTCACCTCAAGTGCCTCTACCTCCTTCGCTGCTTCCAAACTCCTGCAGGGCCTTTTCATGCTGAGTCGCGGACATGAAGTCTAAAACGCTCCATTCATTCAAGGGGGGGGGGGGGGGGGCAGCCGGGGCCAAGGGGGGGGTCCCCCTCCCCAGCCATGAGGAAGCCCCCCTCCAGGCTTAGCAAGGGGGCTCTGCACCTGCCATTCAGCCCACCTTCTTCCTTCCCTCTCCTGCAAGTTAAAAACCAAAGGGAGGCCCTGCCGCCGCCGCCTCCTCCTCCTCCGCGGAGCCTTTGGAGTGCAGCGTTTTCCAGGACTCCCGCGAGAAACTCCCCAGACCAAACTCTCCGTGGACCCACCACATCTTTCCTCGGAGCCTCCCCCGACTCCCCCCCACCCGTTATTTGCCAACAGCTTCAGGGCGAGCCCCATAAAAAACCGCTGAGAAGAGCCACGGTGGGGCGCAGCTGGAGAGCCAGGGTCCCCCCCGGGACCGCTCTCAAGGCGCCGAAAGAGGCGACTCCCGCGAAGGCGAAGCTAGATTGTCCTCGGGGGGGAAGACCGTCAGGGTGCAGGCCCGGATGCCCCCCAGAGACTCCGGCAGGTCGAAGACCTTGTGCCACTCGTCCTTCTCCGGGTCGTACTTCTGAACGATCTCCACCATGCAGCGGTTGTTCCAGGAGTAGCCCCCCACCACGTAGATCTTATTCTCAAAGACAGCCACCCCAACGTCACTCTGGCCGCGCAGCATGGCCGCAATGGGAGTCCACTGGTCCAGCGTGGGGGAGTAGTATTCGCAGCTGAGCACGTCGTCGTAGTCGCTGGTGCCCCGGAAATGGTTGCCCCCAATGACGTAGAGCTTGTCGCCCACCGTGCACATGCAGTGGAGGCCCCTCACCGTGGTCATGGGGGCCTTCTGCGTCCATTTGTCCATGTCGGGGTCGAAGCACATCAGCTCCTTCTGGAAAGTGTCATGGGTGATGCCACCTGGGGGGGGGGAGGGGAAAGCCAGACACTCCATCAATGGCCGGTGGGGAGCCCTAGGGTCAACCAAAGCCTTTGAGAGTACCCTAGCTTCTCTCTCGATCCAAGCCCACAGGTAGTCCCCGACTTACGACCGCAATCGAGCCCGACATTGCTGTGGCTAAGCGAGACACCTGTCAAGTGACTTTGCCCCATTTTGCGACCTTCCTTGGCACTGTTGTTAAGTGAGTCCCTGCAGCTGATAAGTTAGACACCCGGCTGTTCAGTGAACCCGACTTCCCCGTGGATTTGCTCGTCGGGAGGTCGCAGAAGGGGGGAATCACCTGACCTTGGGACGCAGCAATGGTCGTAAGTGTGAACCGGTTGCCAAGCGCCTGAATTTGGATCACATGATTGTGGGGATGCGGCCAAGGCCGTAACTGTGAAAACTGGTCCTAGGTCACTTTTTGGAATGCTGCTGTTGTAAGTTTGAGCAGTCACTAAATGAAGTGTTGTAAGTCGAGAACTACCTGTGTGTGCCACCCATCTCACCGTCCGGCCTTCCCCACTCAGATGGCCGTATCGTTCACAGCTCAGCGGGCAAAGGGGGGGCCAGGGCAGCAGGCAAGGGCCTCACCCCCCCACCGCTAAATGGATGAAGCCCCCTGAATGCCGATCTCAGCCAAGCCTCCAGACCTGAGTCAGAGGAAGGGCTGAAAGGCGGGGGGGGGGGAGGCCACCTGCTACGTAGGTATCCTCCCCCCACCCCACCTGCCCACCCAAGGCAACTTCTTTCGGGACGGGGGGGGGGGACAGGCATCTTGTTGGCGCAGATGTTCCCAGGTTTTCAAGCAGGGCAGGTGGGTGTGAATCAGACAAAGAGAATCAACCGATTACGTAGCGTGTTCTCTCTGTCCTCCTCCTCCTCCTCCTCGCTGGAAAACACGGCTGGTTTGTCTGCTTCCAAGATTCCTAGCACCTCAAGGTCATGGGGGGGGGGGGGGGGGGTGGAAAGGGGGGGGGGGAGTCTGGCAACCTCTGTGGCTAAGAAGGCAGGACCAGCACCTGGCTCCTAATCCAGCACCTTCCTCGCTGCCCTATGGGCTCTGGGGCTGCTTTGGGGGCCGGGGCAGCCCCAAGCGGCTTCTCTGGCTCCTCATCCCCCCCCTTCCCCACACTCCCCCTCGAGGTTCATGGGATTGGGCTCCAAAGACCCCTAGCTCAACGCCTGGGGTTCAAATCTTTCGCCCAGGGCTTTCACCCACTGGCGGGACTGGCTGGGCCCATACAGAGGAACCTCCCATCCCACTGAAAAGGAGCCATTTCTCCCAGTAGGGGACATTTAGCAGATCGGCCGCCCAGCTAGATGACCTACAGGGTCCCTTTCCAACTCTGTGATTCTAAGTCCGATCAGGAATGTGCATCCTAAACAATCAGCTGGATTTCCCTCTCTAAAGGTGGGGCTATCACGGCCGGCTGAAATAGCTGCATGTCCAAGAGGAAAGTCCGGGATTTAACAGCGTACCTCGTCTGAACCGTCTGGGGGACAAACTCAAGAGGCGGGAAAGAGAAGTCGGGTCTCTCTGAGAGTGAGTGCCACGCCCCGGGTGGGGACTGACTCCGAGGGAGAGAGGAGGAACAGCCGACAGGGAGTGGACGTGTGGCTCCAGAGGTTGTGGAGGAGGACGGGGAAGGGCAGAGGCCGGCTGGGCAGTCAGAGGAGGACCCAGGCCCATCCCGTCTCCATCCTAGGGCACGCAGGGAAGAGAGGATAAGGGAGAGACGTGGTCTCCTCGGGAGGAGAGGGCCTTGATCCTCTCCATGGACTGCAGCTGTGACAACTGGACAAGAGGACGGACATGCGTATGGGCCAGTGCTGGAAACAAAGCGTGGCAATATTTCTAGTTTACGGTTCCTCTCTGAGTTTGGCATCCTTCCCAGTGTGTGTTCTGATCTTTGTGGATATCTTCCAGCCCTTATCTTGCCTGGTCTGTGTTGCTTTTTACTCTTTATAATTTAAAGGACATTTCCTCCTCCTTGTAACTGCTTGTGTGGGAGTTTTTTTTGTCTCCAGTCAAAGACATTCGGAGCTTGGAAGCAAAGTGAAGGAATAAAAGGGGCTTCACCTGTTGTCTGTGACTGTGTTTGTTTTGTATCCTACCCTGGGTCATCAGGGAAAGAGACACCTGGCACTGGAGGTCGGCAGGTGTGGTTTGGGTGGGGAAAGGGTTGATGGGCGGGCTGGCTCACCTGAGATGTACATCAGGCCCCCATAGACAGTCCCCGCATGGCCATAGTGGGGCTCGTTCATCTTCGCCACGTAGCTCCACTCGTTCATTCTGGGATTGTAACACTCCACCGTGGCTATTGGAAAAAACAATAAAAAAAAGAGGATCACAATTCAGAGGCTTGGCAACTGACTCATACTTACGACGGTTGTAGTGCCCCAGGGAGTCACCTGATTTCCCCCTTTTCCGATCTTCTGACAAGCCAAGTCCGAGGGGAAGCCAGATTCACTTAAGAACCGTGTTCCTAACTTACAAACTGCAGCGATTCTCTTAACAACAGTGGGAAGAAAGGCTGTAAAATGGGGCAAAGCTCACTCAAGAAACATCTCGCTTAACGACAGACATTTGTGGGCTCAATTGGGGCAATAAGCCGAGGACTCCCTGGATTTGGGTCCATGCCTGCAATCGCTGAATGATACCCATGGCCCCCAACGCTCAGCCCTGGGGAAGGAAGGCCGTTCTGTTGCCAGGAAGGACGAAGGCGACCCCCGAAAGCTGCCCTCTCTGGCTCTGGTGGTCTGGTGGTCCAGAAGGGGCGGCTTCTGCTGTGGGGCAGCCTCTCTTCTGGGGACGGCTGTCTGGGGCAAAGGAGGCTCCCTTGCCAGCCATCTCTTTCGGAAAGGGCGCTGAACAGAATCCTCTGCCCTCGTGGATCTATTTCCCACATGAGCCTCATGACCAAAACTGTTTCACAGATGATTTGGCCATCAGTGTCGGAGACAGACTCTCTCTCTCTCTCTCTTTCTCTCTCTCTCTGCCGGTCTCGTGTTTCTGACGGGGTTCTGCCCGTTCTATTTTCAGTCCACTGAGGTGAAAATGGACACGGAGCAAAGTTTCTCTTGCCTCCTTTTGAAGGAAGCACAGGCATGCGGAGGGAGCAGCCATAGGATCAGGGCAGCTCCTGCGGGGCGGCTGTATCGGTCGAAAAACTCAACAAAGCTCCACCCCTTTTTAAACCTAAGTTGCTTTTTTACACACACACACGCACACAAACACGTGCGTCTGGGAATGATCTTCCTTGCTTTATTCCTCCGTAACACCGATTTGGCAGCCAGCAAGAATTAAACCTTTCCAAGAAGCAGGCTTTAACCGTGTCAGTAACCTCTGCGCACACCGCAGGCGAAGAAGCCGGGACCTTCAGGGGCAGAGCAGAAAAACTCCAAGCCTCCACTGTGCTAAACATTAACCGGCGTTAAAATAAATCCCAGGTGTTTGTTTGTTTGTTTCTTAAAAAGGTCTTTGGGAAATTGCCAAGGGAGCCCATGGCCTGCAGCTCTTTCAACGCAGAGGAGCCGCCAGGAAGGGAAGGATTCCTTCCCCACCGCCTCCCCCTTGGCTGTTCCACGAGACCTGGCCACGGGTGTGGGAGCAGGTCATGAGTGAATGTACAAGCCGGGTTTCTACACTTAGAAGCCGCTTCCACGTCCCCCCGGAGGTATTCTTCTGGCTGCTTCCCCAGACTACTCAGGGCAGCCATGATGGCTGGAAACCCTCCTCTGCCCCCCTCCCACTTTCGATCCACTCCCTCCCCAGGGCAGCATCCCGCTAGCACCTGATCCGGCCCGGGGCCTCTGCTGCAGTCAGAGGCAGTGACATCTTCACACCCTCCGAGCTTCTAAAAATATGAGCCTATCCACACCACAACGCCAAGCTTACGGCCCAGGGAAAGAGGGGACTGAAAGATCTGCACTGCGCTTGGGCGTCTGGGAATAGCACGGAACCTCCACCGCAAATGTTCCGGGTGGGACTGCGGAGGCAAAGGAAGGCCTCGGTTTCCCCAGCCGGGCTCCGATTCAGGCCACGCTCCAAGGCCACCCAAAGCCGTCTCCGTATGACATCCTACTCAAAAGTCGAATTGAGAGAGGTCCACATAATCAGGGATATCAAACTGGGTCTGGAGATGTAAGGCCCTCCATTTCGGGTCACCATTCCCAGCCGAGTTGCAAATGGCTGGATTTCTCAAGGGCCGAGAACAAAAAGTCCTTTTCACTGCTCCAGGTGAGACTTGTGGGAGCCCATCAAGCGCTGAACCCCAGCCGGAGCATCGAGACCCGACCACAGAAAAGCTCAAAGGAGGAGCGAAAGACTGGAAGACGTGGAGAGGCCGGTCCATAGAATCACTGAGAGCCGACCGGATGGACAACATCCTCCTCCAGACCTCTGACCCGTCCTGAACCCTCTCCATTTGCCCCTTAGTTGACCACTCGCTCACTCAGCTATCAGCTCCCTAGCAAGCCAGGAGTTCGCTATCCCAAAGGTGTTTTTTTCTCTTTTTCAGGAGGCAACCGGATTTCCTTCTTTTCCTTTTGAAGACATTTCGCTTCTCACCCAAGAAGCTTCTTCGGTTCTGAAAGGATGGTGGGGAATGGAAAGATTTATATTCCTTGCAGAGAGCTGGTTCGCTCTACAGAGTTTTAGCTATACAATTTGGGATGGACACCTTTGGAATGGTATGGGAGGAGGAATGGATTTCCAGAGGAAAAAATTGTGGACTGTAGGAACCATTTGCACCACTCAGGTGACCCTGAGGACACAGACAAACTTCCAAGTGGCCTCAAGGACCCTCCGGAAGGATGCAAATGACCAGCTTTGTGCGCAAGGAATAGAAGTCCTTCCATTCCCCACCATCCTGTCAGAGCTGAAGAAGCTTCTTGGATGAGAAATGCCTTCAAAAGAAACAAAACAAGGAAGTCCAATTGCCTCCTGAAAAAGGATCTTTGGGGCAACCGTGACCTGAAGGACCCCACAGACTCCAAGAGTTCACAACGTCATTTAGGAACGATCTTGCTAATTAGAGGATACGTGTTAGACAAGATCTTGGCCACCCTCAAGGTCAATCCTTAGCACCACAAACCACAGAAAGAACACCTCCATATTCCATAAGTCAGGCAGATTTCTACGGTTATTGTTGTTATAATGCTTTTTATACCATTTTTATGGTGCTGTGATTTTTTCCATGTTAAAACAAGATCTACTGGGCAACAGGAGCCAATTTGTTCAAATTTTGGGGACACCAGCAAACCTCAGCATTTCATTTCTGCTTCATCTAGACGGCGTTTTTTAAGAAGCCTTAATCATTCCTGCCTTTGGGGATTATTTCCAAGCGTCAACTTTCATAGAATCGCCTGTTGGATTTTGAGCTGCCGCGTCCGTGTTTCTTATCGTTTCAATCTTAAGCAAATAATATTCGCATGTCAGCGGTGATGTCGATTGCGCTTACCCTCAACCACAGGTGGCCATCAAAAATGCTTCTTGCCAAATTCTCAAGCGTGGCAGTCGGGTAAGGCCAGAGAGCCACGTGACCATGCGTTGGATGTGTTTTTGCACCAAGAATGCTACATCCGATTCCCTGCCATCTAAACATTATCAATAATGAATAAACATTATTCGTCTTTCTTCCTTTCTAGACTTTCAAAGAGGGAAAAATTAGAAGGCCTTTGAAATCTGTAGCGAAAGTGAAAAAAAAATAGAAGTCTTAGAACTCCACGAAAAAGGAAGGGACGATTTCAATCCAAGGATGGACAGGGCTGCCAAGCCAGAGACTGACTTCCCTACCAAGAGATCCAGCTCATTATGGAAATCAATGCAAACTATTTAACAGCCCACAGACTGTTCAAGGTAACCCTGAAGACAAGTACTGAAAAGTGACAGATCGTATCAAGAGGGAAGAAATTAGAGGAGGATTGTCAGGCTGCCACGGGGGAGCTGCTCGCCTAGAGAGCTTCGATGGAGACACACGGCTGCCGACATCCAGGATTTATAAAAGGTGCTAAATTATCAGGAGGAGGGCCCTTCAAAGCCACCCTGAAGAGGGTCCTCTCCCTCCACGAGTGGAGTTGAAAACAGCTCCCGGGGATGTTTTTCACACTTGCTCTGCTCACAAGGGCAGGAGGTGAGCCTGCATGCTCAGGCCGGACGAAGAGAGGCGGCCACCAGCACTTAATTCTTCACACGCCAGACAAAAAAAGCTTAAAATAAATTCAGATCAGCACTACCTGCATAAAATCAATACACAATTCCTTTGTTCGGAAGCAAACAGGCCCATTCATTATTCCCCTTGGCATGTGGGAAGGTAGACAATTAAACTCTGCATTACCATAATAATATAGAGCAGCCCCATTGCTATTATTTCCAAAGACTCCCCTTTAAAAATACGACACAGGTTAGTATATATACCATGCCGCGGTTACTAAATCCCCACAGAGCCAGGGATGGTCTGACTAAAGCGCCGCTCCTTTCTCCCAACGGGTCGAGCCGCCTCCGTAGACGGTGGGAACGTTCTGGCCTAATAGATCTTGATGCCAGAGAACCGCCTGACAATGGACCGCGAGGCCCTGATTAGCTTCTCTGCCTGAGAGGGAGCTTACCTAATTCTCCGGCTGCGTTCCGACCACCCACGGCATACAGGTGTCCTTTGAGAGCACTTAGGTGGAAGAAGGTCCGCTTTTCATTCAAGGAAGCCACTTGCATCCACTTATTGTAGCGAGGGTCAAACCTGAAAACCGTGTCCACCGCCGTCTTCCCTTTCGTATCATAATTGCTCTGCCCACCAACCACGTAGAGGAAGTTCCCGATCACCGCGATGCCGTGCTGGTATCGGGGTGCGTCCATGGGGGCCAGGGACCTCCACTCGTGCGCTTTCTCGTCGTACATCCGCAGTTCCTTGCTCACCACCAGCTGCTGCCGGAGGACCCCTCCCAAGGTCACCAGGTGGGTGCTGTCCGAACGGATGGCCGTCCTCTCCGACTGCATCACCGGCTGCATGTAGGGCATCATTTGATAGTTACTGGCCTCCAAGAGCAAATTGACGCAGGTGTTATCGGTCCTCATGAAATCCACGGTCTGGACGTAGTTGATGAGATCCTGGGGCGTCATCAGAGGGAAACGGATGTTCTTCATCAGCTTCGCGGCGCATTCCATGCGCGGCTCCTCGGAGCGCAGCCACCGGCAGGCGGCCTTGAAGAGTTCCAGCTCGGTGCAGTGCTTAAGGCTATTACTGGAGAGGACGAAGGCAAGGCGCTCGAAGGGGAGCTTCACAAACTCCCCTGTACTTAGCAGGGCTGGGAAGTTCTTGAGGATGAAATTGTTCACGTATTTATCCACTTCGGTGAGGTTGTACGTGTTGGCAATCCGCCCCACCTCAACACAGTTCTCCAAGGACACCTAGGAAGAGACCACCTATTAGCACAGAAGGGCTTACCTGCACGGTGATTTAATACTACCTGTACCTACAGTATTCCCCATCTCCACGGGCTTTATAGCCACTCCCCAGCGTGTCAAAACAGACAAAATGTGTCCCAATTTTAGAAGCATTAGAAGCACGGCACAAGGCTTTCATTCCCTCCGCAACTCTCTGCGCACGGAACATCAAGTGCTGGAGCTACCACAGACTGGAAATACTGGCCCGAAGTTTTGCTGGTGCCCTTCTCCAGCTTCCAGCCTGTTGTTATCAAGTAAGACTGCATCTGTTTCCATAAGGGGATGCTACCTTGAAGAACCCCCCCCCCATTTGGGCTGGGCTGGATCAAGAGAGCAGACTCTTTTCGGACTTTCCCTCTTAATACTGAACTTGCAGGAGGGAAATAAAAGATTAGAAAAACCTAAATCAGGTTTCCCTGAAAGGTGCTTGGAAATTCTCAGCTGCAAAATGTAGACAAGCGTTGGAGGGGCGGCAGGAAGGGTCGGAGGCAGCTAAAATGGAAGAGCAAGAGGTGGGAGCAACTGAAGGTGACATCAGCTGCAAGCAGCCCAGTTGAAGACTGGAAACTGAAACAGCAGCAGCAGCAGAAACGAGACAGGAGATGATTTGCAAAGACGTCGGAAGTTAGTAGGTTTTCCCGGAGGACCAAGAGACTGCAGATCTTGCAGCCCTGTTGCTAAATCCAGGGATAAAAGACACGGACCTTCCTCTGTTTGGGTCTCCCCTGGAGGCTCACATTCAGATAGGCCCATAATTTAGACATCCTGAATTTTCTTACTCCATATCAGTTTTTTCTCAACCTCGACAGGTTTAAGATGTGTGAACTTCAACTCCCAGAATCCTCCAGTCTGCATGCTCAACATCTTAAAGCTGATGAGGCTGAGAAAGTCACCACGCTGTGTAGTCTCAACTCGTATTTCACCAGGACTTAACGGATTCTAGGGTCGCATACCTGAGAAAGAAAAAGGGCACGTTTTCCTCTCCGAGTTAATGGCTCGGTTCCTTCTTCTTCAGCTCTCGGCCACAGTCACTAAAACTGATGGATCTTGAAAACCCAACATTGAGAAAATCCCCTTTTCCCCTCCTTGGTTGGTATAAATGGTTGGTATTTTCATTATTTGTGACTTGGATGGTACCATCTTTTAAAAACCCACTGGTTTCCAAAAAGGTGCACATTAGATATCCTATTATTATTATTATTATTTTAAATCTGTTTAAAATCTATGCAAGTTGCAGAATACCTCGGCCGCCTCTGCCTCTCCAAACCGCACTCTAATCCTTGAGCATCCGTCAAAATACATACCCCTATTTCCACCTTAAGGAGTCACCCAAACCAGGCTGCGGGTGAGGCCTGCGTGGCACCTTCTCCGGAGGAACTCAGCTGTTATAGACACCGAAACTGAAAATAGCGCTCCTCTGCAGTCAAAAGCAATTTGCAATGTGCAGCTTCTGATCTCTCCCAGCTGAGAACCTCCCGCTTGGCAGAGCAGATGTATTTATTTCGATAAATGGTTCTGCTTCCAGGAGTCCCATTTGCAGAACTATTCCGAAACAGTTTACAGACGGCACTCGCCATTCCTCCTACGAAGCACACCGACCTAAAGGTGAATTTAATGGTGGGATACGGCAGGCACCCAGGACGAGGACTAATGGTGCTTAGTGCGCGCGAGAGAGCTTTGTGCTTTGTGGGGAGCTGCCCCGCACAAGAGCTGCTCCTGGTCTAATTCGAGCGACGTGGACCGGCTCTTTTGGGGAAAACCCTTGGCCAGATCAGGACCTACGTTTCTCTTACCCCGGATATAAGAAACACTTTGCAAAAGTCCAGCACGGGCAAGATCTGCAAAAAACTGGCCGCTTCGAGAGTGTCCTGCAGGTTGTCCATGTTGAGGGAAAGTTTCGCCGTATAAATAAAATCAATGATCTTTTTTAAACCTGTTTTGTTCACGCCGTGAAGCTTGATGCACATCAAGTCTTGCTCTTTCATCCCACCTGGGAACAAAAGTTAGACACAATTTAGGTTTACAGCCAGTCCGAGCCTCCTTGCAGAGTTTCTTCCAAACCAGAGAGAATGGCATTTCTCCCCTGAGGTTAACTGAACAACCCCCCCCCCCTTAAAGGAAAAGGCAGAGAGAGGGTGTCCGCGTGGCCTCTGTGGTTCCTGCGTGGCACCTGACCCACCCGCAGGGAGCCCTACCTGTGAACATGGCCTTGAAGTAATCACTAGCGGATGCCATCATAGCCCTGTGCACAGGGAACACTTCGTCTCCATCGCCTGGCACTAGCGTCACATCACAAAGCAACCCTTCTAGGCGCAGCTGGTCAAAACCCTGCAAGACAGAACCGCTGGCGTCAGCTCCGCTCTCCCTCCCCACTGAACGAGGAGCTGGCCCACGGGGAGCCCCACGCAACTGGAGCAGTCCAGGCTCAGCCTCCCTGGGGAACCCAGGGGGTGTGGAGGCTGGCCTGCTCCTGCCAGCCAGAGGGGGATTACTGGGCTCCTCCACTGAACAAAAGGCTCCTCCTGATGTTCCCAGAATACAGGCAGGGTCCTGGGGCATCAGCTCCGCCCGGCCATCCGCTTCAGAAAGCTTTTGTGCCCGTTCTCACACCAGCTGCAGCTCTTCCCCAGGCCTGCCTGCCCACCCAGCAATTTCCCACTCCTTCAAACGCTCCCAGGGAGAGAGCCGTGTTTAGCCTACTTTGCCACCTAGTTGGTGGCAGAGCACAATGCCAGGCACGGGGTTTGGCCTCATTTCGTGTCCACTGCAAACGCAAAGCATCAGCCAGAGGGGCAGTAGAGCGGCTATCTAGAGCCGAAGTCAGAGGATGGGCCTGGACTTCTGCACAGCAGGCCGCTAGATAATGAAGCTGCCTTTTTCACACTCCAGGCCAGTGGAAGCAGAAAGGATAGGAAGAGCAATCACGCTGGTACTGACAGGCAGTTTCCCCAGAAGGCGTTGGGACATAATTCACAGGCCAAAGGCCTCCCTCCTCCCTCCTCTTGCTTGGGCCAGGTCAACCTCGGGCCTCCTTCAATCACAGGGGGAAGCAGCCACGCCCCCATCCGACCGCCATGTTTAATTAGCAAGGGAGAGGAAGTCCTCCGGGACCAAGGAGGGGGGCCCATCCTGTGCTTCCTTTCCACTGCTGACCTGGGCTGCAGTGACACCGCCAAACAAACCAGTCCTTGGAGGAAACTCTCCCCCACGGAACGGAAGGAAGACGTTCACCTGGCGGGCGTGCACTCACCTGGAGGACCACGGAGCTGTGAGTGTTGCTGGTGAAGAATCGGGTGGTTCCTGCCTTTGACGCCTGCAGGTGAGCAGACAAGCCCATATCGCTGCTCCCCAGAGTCACTTTCATGTGAGGCTCTTCCTCTTCAACCAAAGATCTAGGAGGAAGGAAGGAAGGAAGGAAGGAAGGAAGGAAGGAAGGAAGGAAGGAAGGGAAGAAGGCAAAGGGCCTCCGGTCAGAGCTTGCTTGTTCCTCCTGCTACCACCATCACCACCAACGCAGGACCATGCAGGGATCTGCAAGCCAATCTCAAAGGGAACCTAACCCAATGTGTACAGCTACAGCAAATGTTGTCATTAAATGTTTAAAACGGGCAGTTTCTCCTTCTGAATTCAGCCTTCGTTGCAAGCAGCCAACAACTTTCTTCCATTTTTCCTGTTAATTAAGATGGTTGGCAATTTTTGATCCCGTTTTCAAGATTTGGGGTTTAAAAGCCTTCCCCCTTTTAGGCACCCCAAAAAGGTTCATTGCAGCTGAATAGGAAACCGAGGGGTGGAAGTGGGGGGGGGGGATTTACAAGCAAATGTTCTGTCTGTCCAGATCTTAAGTGCTCTGTGTATGACGTGCTGATGCCTTTACGGCACCTGTCTCCGTAAAAAGCTCGGGGCTATTGCATTACATTCAGTAATTTGTGCGCCTTCTGTGCACGTGCTGACATGAAAGTGTCCACTCCATTTCATAATGTTTAAATATAACTTGCAGCCTCTTTCAGAAAACATCTTATCTCTCAACATGCAGGGAAAACATCGGCCTCAAAAGTTGTTTCAGAAATTACTTCAGCAGGATAACTGCTCCCCCAAATATGAGCAAACCAATTGTCTCCTGCCTACATTAAAAAAAATCCTAATTAAACACAGAGTTGGTTTAAAATAATTCTGACAGGTTATGTTTGCAGCTGCTGTTTATTTGCAATGAGTAAGAACATGGGGGCTATTTAAAGGAATTTCTGAAACTTGAACATTTGGGGGTGAAAACACAAATTGTTTGGAGATCAGTCATTAAAAAAACACCTCTAAACAAGCACTGTGGACTACAGAGAAATGGCAGTTTGATATATGGGTGTGAAATACATGGAACACACAGGATGGAAATGCAGAACACATTTAGCAAGTTTCTATTTCAGATGTGACCAGGTGGTTCCTCACCACAAGGATTTGTGAAGATTAAAGCTTCTTTCTGAATATGCTGCTGTGCACTACAATTAGCAACCCATAAATACCCTGAAATGTCTCATGTCACATCCTGATTAATTGCACAAATCTTTACACAGCCCCAAATCCCAAATCTGTTTCTTTTAGTGTATTCAGACCACTAGAGGTAGGGAAAAAATTTAAACAAATTACAGATGGCAGTTATTGGTGGAATAATTAAAGGTGAAGGTCTTCCAAATAGGATGGATGCCTGTTATTTTATTTTATGTTATTTTATTATTTTATTGTTTTATGACAGTGCCCAGACTTGCCTTTGACACCAGCAGCAACAAGAAAGAATTTCTGATGGTTAGAAATTATGCCAATATATTGAGTCAAATCGGATTGGGTTCCTGTGACCCGAGCTGGACAGAAATCATCCACGTTCTCATCTACAGGTTGAACCTTAGCTTTCCCGAAGGTTCAAGCCCGCCTCCGTTACACAATTGCAGCTAAAGATAAAATATGGACCAAAGCATCTCTCTGGGTGCACTGCAAGAAAACGAACTCAACACGAAGTGAGCATTTCCTCCAGAATCACTGCAAGATGTTACTGAAGTCCACAAAGGTCATTAGGTCATAAAGATATATATTAATAGAATATTGGACTAGATCAGATCTGATAAACCAGGGATGTCCAATCTTGGCAACTTTAGGACTTGTGGGAGTTGAAGTCCCACGAGTTGCCAAGGTTGGACATACCTGCAATCAACAGTAATTTTCCCGACCACAAGTAGGGTTTGGAAATTTGGAGGCTTCTTTATCCAGTACACAAAAATCTTGCATTTCTGGGGGCGAGGGGAATATCTACCCTACTTATCTAACCTTCTTCTGTGTTGCTTCCCAACACCAGCAACCCCCTCCCCCTTGGAGAGCTGTGGAACCCAAAGACCCAAACTCCACCATAGGCCATCTCCTCAAGTACCTGAGCCATTTCATTACGCTAACTATGCCTCCAAAAAAAACCCTAAAGTTTTAATGAAGAGATATTCAGCTTAGATATATTTACCAAGGGTGTTTTATAGGCACTCATGAAAGCTAACACGCCAACCCTTATAAATAATGAGTTAATAAGGAGAGTAAATATCTTGATTAGGTTTTTCTGGGGATAATGCTGAACCACTATTGCTTCCAAGAATTCCTCATAAAGTTAATTAACCTTCTAATTATTCCCATAGCTATGACCAATAGATGGCATTATATTAAAAAAGAGAATTGTTGGACGTTTAATCCGCATTAAATTCTGTGAGAATCGGGACTACCCTTTACAGAGAAAAAGAATCCGAGGCTTGGGGGGCCGGGGGAGAAAGGAGGATCCAAATACCTACTTGGGCAGGGAGAGGACGGAGAATCCGTCTGCAGGAATTTTCCGTCCCTTTTAAAAACAAATCCGTTTCTAGCTCGCAAATATTTTGGGAACTCTCAAAAAGCAATTCATCACAAGGATTCAACTCCAAAGCTGCACAACCGCTTGGGCACACATTTCCAGCTCCTTGAAACTTTTTTTTAGCAAGTGCACGTCTCTCTATCTTGCTGATCCAATTTTTTTACACACACACACACAGACACACACACATATATATATAGAAATAAAACCAGTGTTCAGTTTAGTGATCCTATATTTCACTGCCCTCCCATGCCCCGTTTCCCTTCCCCCCCCCTTTGCTTGAACCGTGAAACGCTTTGGTTACTTTTGTACATCCCAGTTTCAGGTGGACAGTAAAAGGTACCGGAGTCCTTTTTAGAAGCACTCCATCTCAGCTCAAGCCACACGCTTAAACCCAAAGCCTGCTTTTCGCTCTGAGTGCAGTTTAAGAAGGTGGCTTCCTTTGTTCCAACTGCAAAACCCCAGAGAGGTATTTTAGTCTTGTTTTTCTGTTGTTTTGCCTGGCGGAAAAAAGGTTAAAATGCCACCTTGTAGCCTCACCAGGTCATCCAAATCCCACACTAGATCCTCCCGCCTCCCCCCAAGAACTGATAAAGCCACCGAGCTCCAGTGAAAGATGCCTTCGGGGGGGGGGGCCACCCCATCCAGTCCCCCCTCCTAAGCTCCTCCTCCGGTCCGAGCCTGCTGGAGGGGCCGGCTGGCGGCATCTTCGTCCACCCGCTTCACTTTCAAAGGGCCCGAAGCCTCCGTGGGCTCTGACTTCCAAAGCTGCACAGCAGATGCTTCAATAAGGGCGAAACCATCTTCTCCTGAGGCGTCAAGCGCCATCCATGCTTTGCAGAAGGACGAGGCGGGTAAGGAGGCCCCTGGCACTAACGCGGAAGGAGGTCCAAGCTGCCCTTTGGCATCTCCTGCGAAGGAAGGCGGAGGAACAGATCCTGGGATTTCTCAGTGCTTAGGAGCCCATCAGAGGCGCTCAGGGCTATCGGGGAGCAATCCAAAACAGTGGCCTGCTGCATTTTCAATTTCATTAATATTCAGAGCAGCTTAGATGATCTTCTCTTTCCAGACATCCAGAGCAGGCTCCAAATCTAGCAGCGATCTCCAAAAACCGAGAGGCTGATGGAAAAGTAGGAAGAATTAGAATCCGGGGATTAACTCAGGAGGCCAAAAGATGGCTGAAGAAGGGCTACCTCGCCCGACGGGGGGAAAAGCCGTCCAGGGTGGCACAAGGGATCGCTTCCCCTGTGCTCCCACCAACTGCGCCAGAAAGGGGCTAAGAGCAACCTTCTTCCATGACATGTTTTGCTAGCCTATGTTTCCACCTGTGGACACAACAAGCCACTTACAAATGAAAACATTATCCTTTCAAACAAACAGCGAACAAAAAATAAACCCATAAAACCCTTTTAAGGTAACAGATAAAAAAAGCAACCTCTACTTAACCTCTTTGGCACAGCTAATGCAAGAGGAGGTTTTCAGATAACCTCACACCCTGGAAAGAACCAAAGCTTCCTCTGATAGCCCCAAAACTTTGCTGCTGCTCCTGAAAGACTGAATTTCGGTCTTAGGGCAGAATCTACTTCATTTTTCATCCACCAAAACGAACAAAAGGGACTGTGCAACTACACCCAACCAACTGCAGGGTGAGGATACAACGCAGTGTGTCCCCACGGACGAGCTCTTTGGAACCCTACTCCGAAGGTTTGCAAACTCCAAGAGGTTCAGCTGGCATTTCGTGCCCAAGGGCAAACTAATTGTGAAGGGGGAAAAAGAAAGCTTTATCAAGAACAAAATGTATCTGCTAAACTGGAGTGAGAAAGGGAGCCGCATCTTTTTAGGTGAGGTTCTGCTCTGGTCCTAAGTATGCTGACAAGCAGCCTTACTCTTTGGGGACTCTGCTGAGCAATAAAATTCTAACAACAACAACAAAATATGCAAGACTCAGTTCCAAGATTTATATTGACCAATTTTTTTTTTGCCTACCTTAGCTTGAAGGGATGATTACTTTGAGAAGGTGATTGGAACTATCTTTGACACGCTGCAATAACACTGCACCTGGAGGAGGACAGGCAATGTTGACACCCCCCCACCACAAGAAACAGGCCAGGCTGTGGAAACGATGCCTCTTCCTTGGTGGGACCCCAAAAGAGCAGCGCTGAGCCTGCTGCCTTACACACCCGATCGGGTCCTTGGCTTGGTGCAAGACAAGAGAATCGACGCTGGATTCGTGTAATGGGGATAGCAAGGCTTTGGCCCAAATGGGAGTTATCTAAAAAAAATAAAAATAAACTCTGCAGCAGATGTCCACAATGGGAACAATCATCTCTGCAGATAGAGAGGAGTAGATGGGCAGGAGTCGATCCCCGTGAGAAGAGGGAAGAGCTGGCCTTCCATGCGCATTTCACCGCTCCAGAATAAAATCTGAGAAGCAAATCACCCACCTCCGGCTCAAACTGCCCTTGACTGCAATGCTCCTCGGGGCCAAAATTAGAAGTGAATTGGACCAGGGGACACCTGGGTGGCATCTTGGTTCTCCAGGGCCACTAACTCATCCCTCATCTGGGCGCACACCAGAGGCTTGAATGCAGAGTCTTGGATTTCACAATCGAAACCATGAGAGACACACACAGAGAGAGAGAGACGCACGGCTGGTTTCACAGGTGAGAATTTCGGAGCCACTTGCCCTGGTTAAGTGACATTAGGGACATCCACTCAGCTGCAGGTTAGTCCTCGACTTCCAACAGTTCGCTTGGTGACCGTTCAGTGTTACAGCGGCACTGAAAAGTGTGACTTGTGAGCCTTTCTCCCAGATACGCCCTTTGCAGCATCCCCGGGATCAAAATTCAGACGCTTGACAACTGACTCGTATGTATGACGGTCGAGGTACCCCAGGGTCACGGGATTCCCTTTTGCGACCTTCTGACAAGCCGAGCCCATGGGGGAAGCCAGATTCACTTAACAGCCAGGTTACTAATTTAACAACTGCAGTGATTCATTTAACGACTGGGGCACGAAGTCGTAAAATGGGGGCAAAACTCACTTCACAAAGGTCTCACCTGGCAACAGCAACGTTGGGCTCGGTTTTGGTCGTAAGTCAAGGAGGACCACCTGTACCGACCGAGCCCCATCACCAGGATGCTAAGGGCCAAGGAGAAGAAGACCTGAACTGTTTAGCCCTTCCCCGCCCCAACCCCCAATCAATGAAGTTTTCACATAGGAAGCAACCCCTGGCCTACATCTAATCCCCACATCACACAACCATGGCAGCTCTCTTGAAGGAAAGCTGGATCCTGCCTCTTTTCCATACGACACTCTTAACTCAGGGGGATCTCAAGCCCCTTCCCCAATTTCCTACAAAATTCATACTTGGCTGTGTGCAGAACAGGAATTTTATCCTGGACACTAGTGAAATATGGGGCTCATTAAATCCAATTCCCAATACTTGATCTTTTGATCTCAGCATGGACCCTGATGCCCACAGATCAATCATCAACTGCAGGTCTTCTGCCTTTAGGTGGGCACCACACAACGGATCCCTCAAAGCATATGTGGGAAACTTTTTGTTCTCAAAAAAAATAATAATAATTACACAAAACGTACAATGCAAAAACAAGACTTCAGGTGGCTTGTTTCTTGACTTCTAGATTTAAAGGCTCACAGAAGCATGCACACACACACACATGGAATTCCCCTGCTTGAGGGAAACTGGGCGAAATGGGGGGTGGGTAGAGAAGAAGCAATAGAAAACTGGACCTATAGTGCTTGGGACAATGGATCCTAAAGCACTTCATATTCATAAAGACTAAAAATATTTCTGAGTCTTCTTAAGGATAAACTGTGCCGAACCTATAATTACCAATATAGCCTCTTCCTTAAGATTTTAAAACCTTTTTGGTCTGTACATCAAGTGCAGCATATATTTTGCTAAAGAAAACAAATGAACTTGATGAGTATGTTTGAGCTCTGCAATTACATAAATCATTATGGAATATACACCCTGAACTCCACATGAAAGGGCTTTTTTTTTAAAAAAAGATTTACTTATTTAACAAATATATTTTAAGACACATATTTCTATACTACCTTGTTTCCGAGACTCCTTCTAGTTCCTGGTCTGACATATATTGAATTAACAGAAATGTTCCATTCCTAACTCAGATGGACTGGACAAATGCCTGTCTTTCGTCTTTCAACACTAGTGTAAAATTTCCTTTCATGTTTCAGATCTAGGAAAAATGCTCTTTATTAAATGCTGAAAGTTTGTGAGATGCTTTAAAAAAAATAAAGAAGCAATTCGCAGCAAAAAGATCTGCATGCCTCACAATATAAAATGTGAAATAAAAACAAAGAGACAGGTGGAAATCTCTACCAAAATCTTAGATGAGGGGATGACTTGTCTATGAACAGGCTAATATAAAATCCAAACGTTTGAAATACCCCATTTCATTCACACAAGACCTAAGAATACCAAATTCAAGGCTGTGGAGATTTATTTCATGTTTTTCAGACATAAAAGCTATAAAAGGCATTTGGATCGCAGTATTCGTGGAAATAATGAGCAAAATCACCCAAGTCAAGTTTACTTTCTTTCTTGGTTTTCCTTTTACCACATACCAGGTGGTTTTGCTCAGCCCCAGCCAGAAATACATCCCTCCTCCAAGAAAAGCGTGAGCCCGTCCTTCCCAAGTCTAAAATCTTGAGCTGCAGCTCTTTTGCAAAGCCAGTGTTTGAATTTTGACTCTGAGAGATGAAAGGGAATCTCACCAGAGGAACAATTACTTGGATTAAAAAAAACTGGATGTTTGACAGCCGGTATTTTACCACGGAAAACCCACCCATCACATCCAGTCCCGAAAAAGACAGCACTTCGGTGGTGGGCGTTTTTAGCACTGGATCTCATGATGAAAAGCAACTGGGAAAAGGAAGAGCTTTGGAGTTTAGCCGTCTCAGATCTGCCCTGTAGACCAGCAGCCCCACTTCGAAACTTCAAAAAGGGGCTACCGAAAGGGAAGGCTGGGAATCGGCTCCGTTCTGCCCGCTTTACCCAACAAAGGAACGCCAGGCAGCACAACACCTGTCACCGGAATGGTGGCGGTGGAGGAGAAGAAACGGAACGGACAAAGAGGAGGAGAAGCCGAGGCGTTCCGGGATAGGAGAGAGGATGGGATGGGAATAATGGAAATTCTGAGATCAATGTCACAACCGGAGAACACAGCACCACAAACAAAGGAAAGGGGAGGGGGGAAAGGGGAGGGAAAGAGGGGTGTTAAAACTGCACAGAGCCAAACCCTGCCGGATGGGTGGTGGTGGTGGTGGATGTAATCTTGCAAAGGCATGCCCACCTCAAGATGCCCCCTACCCGCCTTCTCACTTACATGTACGCTGGAGAAAGTGGCGATGACCGGGAGGTTTTAAGCACAGGCACTGGGAACTTCCAGCTAGCAGGCGAGCTCGTTTTCCATTTCAATGGCATGTTGGTCACCGCGATACTACAATAACAGCAAACAGCGTTTCCATAACAGACGGCCGGCTCGGGCTTCCATTCCAGACGCACCACGCACTCTCCTGGGCAGGATGGTGGTGGTGGCGGCGGCGGAGGCTGCTCTGGCTGGGAACCAGCCAAGCCAGCTTGCCAAGGATGTGAGAACGGCGTTTCCAAGCTGCCAAGGGGGCTCCTTCTGACCCCCCGCCGTCCCCTAAAGCGGGCAGGCGGGCGATGTGAGGGCTCGGGCTGGCCGATGGTGCCACCACCTCGTTAGAGAAGGGCTGACTGCAGTGTGCATTAAAGAAACAAGCGCGAGAGGGCGAGGGAGGAAGGGGGAGAGGCTACACACCACCAGGCTCCACAATGCAGCTTTGGTCTATAAAAAGACCGCCTCGGTCTTCCCCACCCCAAGACCGAGCTGGCACTACTAGGGTTCCACCTTCCCAGTCACACTGCAGCACCCGGCTACATTTAATACCGCTTAACCTGGTTTCTGGCCAATAGTAGCAGGAAAAAACAACCACCCCAAAAACGACAGAGGAAAGGGGTGTGTGGAGGGCTGGGGGGGGGAGGGGGGAGGAGGTGACGAGATGGATGCCAGGAAGGAAAGAAAAGAGAACGTACCGACTCAGAATACATTTGTCATCCTCGGAATATTCTTCGCCGGAGCTGCAACAGTACAAGTGGGCAAGGAACCTCAGCATAGCCTTAGGCCAGGCGGGGAAGGAGGGCGAGATCAGTGGCCGAACGCAGCAGCCGCCGCCTCTTTTCCTTCCGTGCAAATCAAACAAGGCAAGAAGGCCATTATGGGAGGAAGGAGAAGGAGAAGAAGGAGAAGGAAGGGCTACTTGCAAGCGACAATGACAAGATTTTGGAAAGAAGCGAGGGGGAGAGACGGGGCCAGTCTTTGCTAATCCATAGTCAGAGCGACCCAAGGAAGACGGGAGGGCAGATTCTGCCTGCTTTTCCAGGCTGCTTTGGGATTCGAGGCGCTCTCGGTTTTCCCTACCCTCGGCTTCCGAGACGCGGCGAGGAAAAAAGCCGTATGCATTTTACAAGACCTTCTACGAACACGAATGCCGTCCTTCGCCTTCGGTCTGCAGCTGGGAATTGGAGAGCAACGTGCCGCTAATATCTGTCCTTGCACAGGGATGCAATCAACGCTCAGGCAGAGCAGAATCCCACCCCCCCGCCCCCCAGTTCAGGAACTGCCTGAAATCTTGACCGAGCAGCTGGTTTGCGGGTGACACCCAATTCTCGGGCCTCTCTGGGGGTGTCCCGAGGGGCAGGCAGGGGCGCCCCCAAAGCAGCTGACGACGGGCCAACTTAGGGAAGGCAACACTCTGTGGAAATGTTATTCCAGCCGTTTAATCCGGCACTTCGATCAGTGCGAAGGAGGAGCACCAGGCGCGGCTACCATGTGGCAGAACAAAGCTTCTCCTGCTGGAAAGAGAGGGAGTGTGTGTGTGTGGGGGGGGGTTGGATCCTCAAGAGGGTTCCCAGGGACTTGAAAACACCCCCTCCCCCTTTCCCTGTGGCTCTGGGTCCCCAGAATGACCCTCCCTTTCAAGGCAAAACAAGCGCCTCTCACTGGATTTTTACAGTTCCTTCTTCGTTTGTAATCCAGGCAAGGAGGAGCACCAGGAGAAGGAGCACCAGCAGCAGCTTCAAAATGCTCCACTTCCCAGCTGTCCTGTAAGCTCCACCGTCGCAGAATAGGGACACCGTCAGCCCCGAACCCCCTCCAACGGCCGATTCATTTACCTCATCATTGCCCCAAGCCTCCCCAGGCTGAGGAGGGTGGCGGGGGGGGATAAACCACTCAAATAAAACCCTCCTAACTCGGGGAACCCAGAGGGCCGATCTGCCTGGCCTGCAAGAAGCTCTCTCTGGCCACTGAGGGAGGGCAGACAAGGGCTTGAGGCTGCAGGCAAGTTGACTCAGTCCTAGCCGTACTCCAGAGCCAATGGCTTGGGAGGGGGAGCAGGTAGGAAAACGAGAGCAGATGCACCTGATATGGGCGGCCCCAAACTCACTTGTTGCAGGCCTTTAAGCATGGAGGAGAAGAAGGAGGAGGAGAAGAAACAAGACAGATCTGGGAGAGGACCATGAGCCCAGCGCAGTTCTGCCTGAGAGCCCGGGGCAAAGAGCCTTTGCAGGGACCGGGATTTCTCCCATGGCACCAGGCCGACTTGGACAGAGCCGGGCTGCTGACAAAGGAGAGACAAAGGACAGAGGCTGCCGCCTTCCAGGAGCCCCATCAGGCCCTGGGGAAAACGTGGGCTCAGCACCCTAGCCCTGTCGCCTGCTTTAGCCCCAGAACAATCAAAGCAAAGGGGCATCATTAACAGTCAGTGGGTGCCTCTGCTCCCGTGGCACGCACACACACACACACACACGCACCAGAGAGGCTGAAGGACAATGGGGGTCGCCCGGTGTTCAAGCTGAATGCACCGCCTGCCACTCACCGCAGACCTTGGACTGCCTGCCTGTCTGCTTAGGGGGAAAGAAAACAAGCTAGTTCCACCCAGGATCAGCGGGCAGGGAGGAGGGGGGGGGGAACAGCACTCAAGCCTCCATCAAGGTTGGAGCCCACTTAGGCCAGTTCAGGCTCCCAGCCGACCCCTGGCCACCAGAAAAGGCGAGGGAAACCCAGATAATATAGCAATAGCCCTCAGACTTAGGTACCACTTGACAGCTCTCTCCTAAGTGCTTTACAGAGCCAGCACCTGCCCCCAACGATCTGGGCCCTCGATGGGAGAGCACGGCCGAGCCAAGCAGGGGGAGGCTCTCCTTCACCGGCTCCGAATCCTTGAAAGCGTGGCTGAGTGCAGAGCTCTCCAAGTTGACGTTTCTCCTGGTCTCAGAAGCTCCTTAAGCGGAAGAAGTCAACGTCCAATGGGCTTGGAGGTGTCCACGTAGCCCACCGAGAACCAAGCTTGATTTCAACAAGTATCTCTTCTTTTCATGAGTCTCAACTGCTGTAGGCTTAAAACAGCTGCGAAATCCTTCACCCACAAGAGCATTACGGATCTTACCGCTCTAAATGAACATTAACTTTCTAAAACTACCACTGAGTAAATCCCTGAAGCAAAATGGTTTGGAGAGAGGTTTGGAAGAAAGCGATTTCAGAAGCGAAGATTAAAAAAAAAAAAAACCCTTGTTGAAAATCACTGAGGGTAGACGAGGACCAGTCATCTATTTTGCTGTCCTAGAAGTAATCAAGGAAACACATTGAGCTGGCATTTCTGGAACAGCGGTTTCTCCACTGTATTTTTCAGGAAGAAAGCAGAGCACAATATTGAGCATTCAGATGGGGAGGATCGAGATCTTAGCCATCAGGAGGCTGAAGACAATTTCTTGCGCTTGGACTATCATAGATAATTTGGTAGGGCATCTGGCTAAGTCCTCTGAGCCATTCGAATTATTTTGCACCTGACAATTAGCCAAATGTGGTAACCGAAGAAACGTTGAAGATGTTTTGTCCCAGGTATCTAAAATGATTTATCAAAGTATTTTGGGCCTTTTGGTTCTGAGGGTGAGATCACTGGAAGTCCTTAGAAAGAAGACAAAACCCAGTGCAAGCACATTACAGTTCAGGGGGGGTCTGTTCTACCCCAGAAAAACAGCCGCCCACAGAGTCCGGGTGAAGAAAACACCGCTGGACCCCGTCTTCTAGAGGAGGACAGCCTGGACCAGGGGTCTCCAACCATGGCAACTTTAAGACTTGTGGACTTCAACTCACAGAATTCCTCAGCCGGCTCTGCCTCTCCATTCTCAAACTCTAAACAGAAAGGAGAACACAGCCTGCCTCAATTCAGACAGCTGCTGGCTCATCTTCCTTTGGGACGCGATTGGAACAGACGGTGAGCTGTGTTTCCTACATGGCACCGCATCCTCTTCTGCCACACACACACACACACACACACAGAGGACTGCGGGTCAGGAGCGAAAGGAAAGAGCAAGGGGGAAGGACTCGGGCGAGGGGGTGAGGGGTGCACCCTTGGGGGACCGGAAGGACCAGGTCAGGGGCAGGTCATCCCAGGGGGAATCTCTCTAGGGGGCTGCTAAGAGTTGACAGCAATCGGATGGTCCGTTACCAATCAACACCTTAGTAACGTCTCCATTTGCCGTTAGGAACCCCAAAACTCCAAAAGGAAGGGTGCTTTTCATTTCAAATAAATGGTTGCCCCGTCTCTTTTTGAAAACCTCCAGAGATGGAGCACCCACTTCTGGAGGCAAACTCTTCCACTGGAAGATTGCTCCCACCCTTAGGGAATTTCTCCACGGTTGCTTCTCTCCTCGATTAGTTTCCATCCATTATTTCTCACCTGGCCTTTGGGAGCTCAGGAAAATCGTCTTTGCAGGAGCCCCTCAAATATTGGAAAGCTGCGATCTTAAATCTCCTCTAGTCCCTTCTTTTCGTTAGATTAGACAAACCCAATCCCTGGAAACGTTCTTCATCCGTTTCAGCCTCTTGCTAAGGCTTAATCAAGTGGTATGAGAACTTCACGTGACCTTGATTCTATCCCTCTATGAATGCAGCCTAGGATTGCATTGGCTTTTGGGGCTGCTAGCATTCCCAAGACCTGTCACAGTTACTGGCATTAAGCCAGGTTTCACCTAGCCTGGACCTATACAGTTGGTTTTTCTTGCCCATGTGTAAAACGTTACTTTTCTCTACACTGAATTTCATTTTGTTAGATCGGACCCAGTGTTCAAGTCTGTCTAGATCCCTCTACATCTTAACCCCATCCTTTTATGGGGGCGGGGGGGGCGCTATTCCTGTGGGCTTAGTGTCGTCTGCAAATCTGATGGGTCCCCCTTCTATTCCCTTGTCTAGATTATTTATGAAGATACTGAAGAGTCCTAGGCCCAACGCAGAACCGTGGGGTATCCCATGGCTCGCTTTCCCCCTCCCTGTGGCTGTAGTTCCATTGAGGACGATACGCTGAGCACTAATTAAGAACACGGCAACTTGAATTAAACCTCATCAATCTGGCTGCTCTCTGCATGTCAGCCAGGAGCCCTGTAACACCCACGGGGGCAACGTTTATTACACAATGAAGTTTTTGAAAGACTTAAAAGTGAGGTAATGCTTGTTCAGAATCAGTCATGCCACCTTCTGGCGATGATGTGAAGACGATGTGAAGAGATTAACGAGAGGAACTTAAAACGGAAGTTTCGGGTTCCCTTTTCACAGGCAGGCTGCAAGAGGCAGGGGAGAAAAGCCAGGTTAAGCCCCGTCACCAGGAACGCCCTTCCCTCCTCCTCCTCTTCCCAATTATTGGGGGGAAGCGGTCAGAACCTCTTTTCCCGGGGGCCCCATGGAAGAGGACAGCAGGTACTTTCAGTGTTTTGCTCCGTTTCAGAGAACCTTCAAAACTGCTAACCATAAACTTTATTTCGGCAGACGGGTGTTTCCATATACAGTATTATACGCTAATGAAGTAATCAAATGAGCCAGAAGTAAATTATCCCAACGGAAAATGCAAAGCAGTAAAAAACCGAGAAGGGGCGAGTCAAAAATAAAAATTTTTTATCTGTGCTGTTTACAGGGAAGGATTTTTTAAAAATGTTTATAAACAATCGAATAGTGATTGTTTATAAACAGACACAGAAGAACTAACTTTGTAACTAAGCTTAAAGTATCCTTTTTATTGTTATGAAAACCACTCAAGTACTTCGTTTGGCATCTTTGATCAATGTATCACCGAGTATCAATTGTACAACACTACTAAACTTAGGTCGGGAGTGTCCTAAAAGGGTTCACACCTTGCCTTTAGAGTCTTTACGCTAAAACCCACCAACCACCAATGAGCTTAAATCCCTCAGATCGACGAAGCTTTTGTGCTCGCAGGGAGCCTCCTTCCAAGAGAGAACAGCAATTCCTCTCAAAGTAGTTTAATACCGCTTCTTAAAGTGTGGTAAATAAAAATGTCAACAACTTAAAAATAACCCAACCGCAGGGCAGATGGCAGCAACAGCCAAGAAGCAGTGTCTCTCTCAGAGCGAGATGGGTGGTACCCAAACTTGATAAATAAATATGAAAGAGGGGAAAAATGACATCTGGAAGCCTCCAGGGCAGCTACATTTATATGCACCCGCCTTTCAGAGCCGGGGGGGGGGGGCGCGGGGGGGAAACACATATTGTGAACTAGTTGTGGCTGGTTCAACAAACCAGGGCAATGCAAAATTTCACGACATTTAGCAAAAATATCAACCCAGTCAAAGACCTTTCAACTAAAAATCTAGACAAGATGGTCCAATCTTCTCCCCAATGAGCCTGGGTGGTTGAGTGTGTGTGTGTGTGTGTGTTACCTTGTGGTTCAGCCTGCAGCAAACTGGCTCCGATTCAATCTGTTCACTGCACCTCAGATTTAATTCTGGCTGTTTAAACATTTGTTGCTCAAACCTTTCTAAGAAGTCCGCCTGGACCGCCCGCAGTGAAGTAACGGGATATAAATACTTTCTGAAATCAACAGGGAACAAGGCCCTCGCCGCAGCACAGGCTCCCGGAAGAGGGCCTTCCAAATCTTCACTGGAGCAATGGAAAAGGCCAGAGGCTGCCAAGGCAGGAAGCTCCCCTGGGCGCTGCTGGGTCAGGGCAAATAGCGGGCAGATTTCAGCCTGGCGGAGAAAACAGCATTCAAACAGTATGCAACTGGACCGGCTTTGGCTTCATTACGCGACTCCGGTTCTGACTTCATGCTCCTTCGTTAGAAGAGCCTCTTTCAAGATCCTTGCATTTTACACGGGAGCAACTTTATGGCCCCTTGACTGGAGGCTCCGATGTTTGAGGCAGGGGCCAAAGAACAGAGCAGGGAGTTATGCCGCGTGGTGGGCCTCGGCAGGCTAGGATTAGAACAAATGAGGCCATTTAGAGGACTTTAACCGTTTTATAATCGGGAGGCAGCTGCATTTCCAGTGACATTCTACGTTGAAATAATTGGCAAATAAGAGCTGTATTTTCAACAAAGACAATCAAAATGCAATCAAGGGAGAGAGAGAGAGAGAGAGAGAGTGGAACCTTTCCCAACAAGGCTGCCAAAATTGCTGATATTAAGTACTATGGCAACACAGGCGAAAAAGGCCAAAAGGGATGGGAAGGCAGCCTCCGGCCTCCGCTGACCTATATAAATCACAAGCATGTGCCTTGGTTCTCACACTCATCCTCGGCTCACCGCATTTCACCTCCCCTTTCCAGACCAGGCTTTCACAAACATCACACCAACTCTAATGGATTTGGCAAGAAAACCGCAGAAGATTAGGGATCAAACATGCCAGTGACTGACTCGGCGCTGGTTGGCATATAAAATGCCACCCTATATTTCCGCTGAAAAGTGTCTTTGGGGCCTCTCCCTCTGCTAGAGGGTGGCAGACGAATGCCAGCCTTTCTGGAATATCAGAAGGCCTTTAAGACCAACCAAACCCACGGACTGATTTCTATTTAGTCCAGTTGCATTAAGGTCACGTCAGACCTCAACCTCTAGATTTCAGGTATAGAGTCCAACAGCCTGGTCAGCTAGGGGTCAAATTCTTCTGCCGCATTTACTCTCTAGCTGAAGGGGGAAATGATTTGTTCTGGAAGGAAGGTCAACTGGCCCCGCAACAAGGGCAGGAAAGCTTGGAAAGGGGGGCAAACACATACCTGTCATGAAGCACTGGGGGTCTCTCCCTTCTGAGGACAGAACGATCCATGCTGGGAAGGTTGCAACTCCCCTCTTAATCAAAGGAAGACTTTAAAGCTTGCCCCTTTTTTAAAAAAACAAAACAAAAAGGAAAGAAGGAAGGAAAGAAGGAAGGAAGGAAGGCTGGTACCCCAAAGCACCAGTGTATTTTAACCGATCCCATGAGCCAGCGGAGCCGATTGGAAGAGGATAACAATTCACCAGCGGAGCCAGGCGCCTCCTCTCCTCTGTGAGGGGAAAATGAGGCCTTTGTTCCTGGACAAGGCGGCGCAGGGCAGAAGAAGATGCTCTATTCACTGGGATGCTGGGAAGCCATGGTTGTCTCTCCTTCTCCCCCTCCTCCTGACAGGCTCGCACGGGCTCCAGCCCCTGAAAGGGCAAAGGGTTCCCTCTGCGTTATGGGAGCCCAGCACACGGAACGGGTTTCCAAGAACGGAGATCCCCTGGGAGAGGAGCCGCTTAGCAGGAAAACTGTCATCCCCGAGGAGAGTTTTCTGGGCAGCACCGAACAGCCACGTGACGAAGCAGCTTAAGAAGCTCTGCTCAGGCTCCCTTTCTCCTGCGGTGACCCCTGGGGTGGTGGCCGGCTTTGCTTTCGGACAAGCCTTGCGGACAGAGATCCTCCAGCACCGTATTTTATTCTTTAGGATGGCTTCTATCCTGCTGGGGTGCATCCCTTCGGCTCTGCATTCGGCACCAAACCCAAGACCCCCACTTTCACCCACCGGCAGTCTGGAGTCAGTCCATGCAGAACCGAGGCTGCTTTTCATAGCCGGCTGCTAATCTGATTAGCGAGTGGATCTGAATTGCAAAGAGGAGGGACGGAGAGGGTGTCACTGACTCTCCATCTTCCCCTTCTCCTTCCAAAAGGTGACACGGCTGCAGGAAAGGCCTCTGCTGGCCAGCGCAAACTCCAGGAGAAGCACCAGAAACGGGGGCCTCTTCTCGGTCCCCCCCCCCCAGGCAGAGAGCAGAAAATGTAGCTCTAAACAAGTGCAAAACATTCTCTCTCGGCCCTTGGCCTGCTCTTTTTTATATATAAAACATGCTTCATTTGCGGGGGAGAACCCTCAATTCCCTGTTGTGGGACGATCTACGCTGCCCAGAAAGCTTCAGGAGGCAGCAGGTTCACCCTAGAAGGATCACGTGATGTGACCAATGACTCCTCCACACAAGACTGACCTCCAGGCAGGGAAGAAACCGACGAGCAAGCAAATGGATGCACAGGACCATGGGTGCAGGTTGCGCCGGCATCTGAACCAGTCAGCTAAAGAGGGGACAGGCAAATTTGGGGCAGGCACCCCCCTGCCCCATCATAAAACCGCACGCAGCCCTTCTGACCGTAAGAAGCACCCAGGATAAATATAGGCCACCTCATTTTGCAAAGCGCTCCTACCTGGCAAGGGCAAAACAATCCATTTCGGCATCTGAAGCCTCATGCAAAATGGCACCCGGGTACGGCCGTTGCTTTGCAAACTGTCCTGTTTTTTATTTGTTTTTGTTTTTAAACAAACCCTTCCAATACACACAGCAGAGGGGGGAAAAGAGATCTGTAATAACCCAGCCCTGCCCTTCACGGGTAGGATCAAAAATTTAACGAGTTCAGCGGAGGTAACACTGGAGGAAGCACACAGTCAATTGTTAGAAGACGGTATAAAGGCAGAAAGCAGAAATAGGACCGAAGGATCCTGCAGTGCCTTTGCTTTTTGTGCCGCTGCTTATTTACAAAACAATGCCCTGCAAGGTCTGCCAGGAATGCCCTTCCAGGGCAACTCCATCCTCTGTGTGTGTGTGTGTAAAATAAGGGAACGCTTCCGGCAAGAGCGAATATTCAGAAGCTTTTGAGGAGAACAAAGAAAGGAGAACAAGGCTGCCCTCGCCTCCTCCCTTCTCTCCTCCCCCTGGAACTTCTAATCTCCAAATTGCTCTTCACAAACCCAGCTGCTGCAGAGCAATTTGCATTTAGTCTGCCACACATTTCCAGGGCTGATCTAAAATAGGGCTATTTCATTGCCCAGGCACCAGAGAGACCTGCCCACCACGTGTCTCAGCCACAGGGCTTACCAGGGCGAGTTCACTGGCCAAAAACTTCACTCGTTTCATGGCTGAAACTTAGGAATGACATAATCCCTCTGATGTGAAGGAAAAGCAATTCGACGAGGAGGAACGCGCATAAAAGGAGGAGACCGTGTTGCAGAGAGACGTTTATTTACTGAACAAACTGAGGCACGTCTCTTCCGAGGGAGTCCCACTGAGTTCAATGGGATTTGCCTCCGGGCTGGCTGTGGTTATATTTTGTGAAGTGCAAGATGTACCGGGATGATAAAACTTCGACGTTCTAAGTGCAGCCATTCTCAAATTCCTTTGTCTGGCTGCTGCTTTTCTTTCATCTTCAGAGCTACCGTTGGCTTCGCTCAAGAGCCTAAAGAAAAGGGACTCTCTGGAACTCTGTGGAGTTGAACCGTGAAGTCCTCGCTGCTGCCGTGTGAGCTCAGTTGTTTGCTTGCGGATGGTTTTATAACATAAGCTAGGGAAATCAGGAGTGCCAGTGAACGTCGGGCTTGCTTCCCTGTTTAAGACCAGAAGACGTCCCCTCCAGCAGCCAACACCCAGGTAAGCAGGGATCCACACCAGACAATCAATCAAAAAGGAAACAATATCCTAATCAAGAAACCACCAAGGAGAAACATATACTGGCGGGGCAAGTGACTGTATATAAACAGGGAGCAAACCCCACACTCCCTCTCACTGATGATGTTCCTTAGTTGGGTAATAAAATGTCTGTGAGCAAACAACCAAGCTCAGAGAGCACTGAGGAGATTTCTTTTTTTACAGTTATCAATGCCTGTTACTAAATTCCAAAGGTTGCTTTGTTACTGAAAGTCACCCTGAACAGCTGTTACTGAGGGAGGACATTGTGGATGGTAAAAATAGGCAATAAAAGTACAAAACCGTATTATGTGTCATTAAAAGCAGCAAAGATTACTCAAGACAAGCCATGGAGTCACTACTGCTGTGCTGAGCATGAGTTTGTGCTGGGAAAATTACCCTAGAGGAATACTTAATTGAATACCTTCAATGCTAAACTTTAAAATCTTCTGATGACCTTCTGCTTGAGTTCACCCAAAACTCTGCTGAAATGTTTTGTAACCGAAAATATCTTACTAATGTGCTGATATGGAATGAAATGCATTGTTATTGTTCTGGGCATTTGCAACTGGGTTGAGCAGTTTGTGGCATAGCATTATATATGAAATTAATCTAATGTCAAAAAGGTCCTATCGTCACCTTAAAATGAGTTGCTTTGGAATGAGAGGCAGAACGAAAGCCTACCACCGTTTTATATAACCAAATCTGGGCTGGCTCTGCCATTTGCTTAAAGCTGTTGAAAGCAGGCAGCCCATAAATTTTGTAAACAAATAAAATCCATGCGTGCAATTTCTTAGCAGAAGTAATAAGGACAAAGCCAAGCACTTCAGTTTCACACAGACCCCGTTTTATGTAATACTCAAATGGTTACTCACAGACTGTCTCTCCACATCATCTTTGACACAATACAATGCCTTCCCAGCTCTCTGCACACCTGCAAGTTGAAGAGAGAGAAAAACAACAAATAGAAACTCTCATTAATGGCTTTCTTTGGGAAACCGCCTTGAGGCCTCTCTTGGCTTTTCTGTTGATCTGCCATCAACACCTAGGTGTCTTCAGCAGCACAGGAACGTTTAATACATTGGGGAGGCATCTCTAGGGGGAGGCTGGAGTATTACAGGAGACTGGGGCCAGCAGGGATGCAATGGCCATCAACCAACCCAACTGGGAAGCTGTAGGCCGTTCAAGCTCTCCGGAATCAGGCTGCTCTGCCCAAGGACTGGGGCCAAGAAGTCCTTCCCCTCCCAATCCCCTTCTGTCACATGGAGCTTTTCCCCCTTGAGCAAAGACTGGTAAGTGTGGAATCCCCCTCCACATTTTCACCCAAGTCCAAGTAAATCTGTAGCCAGAAGGGCCTATGCAAGCGTCACTGGAGTCTGAACTAAAAGAGCTTCTTTTTCACCGCCATCTTTTCAAAGCTACTTCTGCTACACCGTCAATTAAGAGAGGAGATAAAAGATAGCCGGTCTAGCACTAGACTGGTAGAAGGCAGCTGACTAGAAGTCGGGAGAGCGTGAGTCCTAGTTCTGCCTTTAGTATGGAAGGGTGACTCTGGGCCGGTCACGTCCTCTTAAGTCCTAGAAGATTGAAAGGGCAAGCCATTTCCCCAAAAGTTGCCAACAAATCTCCGTGGATTTGCCAGTGTAGTTGTCAGGAATCCAGACTGACTAAAAAGCACCCAAAACCCAGGGGAGAAGGGCAAGAGATAGTATCTCCATTGGAAATCTAGTAAACTCGCAAGATTTGTTTCTCTCGCCATGTACATGTATACATCCGAATTAGACTGTGTTGTTTCTCCCTGTCATATATGAGGGTATATGCATAAATTTGTAGTTATTCATTTATTTTGTCATGTTTACATAGTGTGTATTAGAGGCGGAGACCCTTTGAGAGCTGTATGCAATGAAATTTCATTTTAAGGTGACAAAGGGATTCTAAATTATTCTTCTAAACAGAAAGAGTTCAAAATCAGGTTTTCCCATCAAAAACCTCTTGGTTGTCTCAGACCACTAACCAGCACAGAGACTGAGTAGGGTAGCTAAGCTGCAGGCTTCCTCTAAGCCAATCCTTCAAGGTAATTTAAAGGTTTCTTGCAAGTATTCCTTGGATATTTTCCAGCCAAATGAGCTGACAGAGAATGAATCTGGTTCTCTCTTTTAAGAGATCAGCTGAGCCTTTAACTATGGGAATGAATGGCACGTTTCACACATGTGCCACCAATTTCGGATGCACAGAGAGCCATTCTAGCCAGCCTGGTGGGTTTCTCTGCGTGAAGAAGGGCCTTGGTAAAACTCCCCAAACAGCCCACGTGTCAGGACACCAATGGCGTCATCTTAAAGCTGAACAAACTCTTCCGTGCGCAGCAAGTTGTTACAGTCAAGTGTGAAGGCAAAAGAAAACAGGTCTGGACAGTTTTAGCTCGATAACTTAATCCCTAGCCAGCCATTTAGATTTTTTCACAAGCACTTGTTCCCGAAAGAAGTTAGCTGCAGGCACCCTGAAGAACAGCGTGTCACCCTCAATCCCATTGGGTCTGCCAAAATACCCCCCGTTTACCTAAGTGACTGCGTGCCTTTTAATACAGTTAATTTTTACATAATGGGATACTCGAAACAAATCATAGGCGGAAAAAAGGACTCTAGTGCAGCCTCGGATGATCCAGTTTTGTGAAAGTTGGCTGCCCTTGTTTGCCAAGAGTGGACCTAGCTCTGGGCTTCCGTCACTCCCAAAAAAGTAAAGGGGTAGTTTGCTGGTGACAGAGACCTCTCCCTGAGGGTTTTCTTGACAACGGAGCAGGTGTTTCTCCCCAGGACAGCCCTTTCATTCAAGAGATCTTCTCTAGCCCCCAGTCCAACCTGCAGCCTTGGGCTTTTCTGCTGATCACCTGCTGAAAGTATTCACCACCTCACCCTTCTAAGCTGTTCAACTTCAGTCAAACCCCAAACCCTGATAACTTTACTATCTTTCTGGAAAACTGGATCTAGTCAATACGTCAAACCAGACGATTTACGTGTCTTTCTTAGTAGGAACCCATGATGGAGAATCATTCAGAGATGGTCCTTACATATTAGCCAAGGAGGCCCCGAAAACCACACGGAGAAGCACTTTTCAAATACCGCGGTTCTACCCACTGTCCCACTGAACGCAGGGCTTCCCTCTCACTCTACCCTCCACATACGGGTTGAAAAAACTGAAGAGAAGGGATGCATATTTACTGATCATTAAAGAACTCAACGGCCTTTCTAAAGAATCAATAGGCTACCAGATCATGTCATAAAGACACCCTTCCCAGCAGCATTTTTAAAATGCAAACATGAGGCTGGTTTATTAATTTCTCACAACAAAGGCATTTTGGCAGCTCTTCTGGCAATCAGGGCGGGAATGGGTCCTTTATAGGTTTGCTGTAATTGTTCCTCCTAATCGGAACAGGCTGGTGCAATTTAGATTTTTGAGCTATGAACTTCCAAGCATCTTATTAAGGCGCCCAAGAACACCATCTGCAAAATCAGGTATTAGACTCTGAGTCCAGGCACAAACCATCATAATTTCTACTAGGAAAAGATCCGCAGGGGAAGAGAGAAAAATGAGCACAACGTGTGTAAAGAATCAAGGATTTTACCCAAGTCTAGTTAGCTTCAGGCCAAGACAGAAGATTATTATTACAGGCTTTGGAGTAACAATGGTGTACCTTTGCCAGATGCACAGCTTAATGCCAACCAACAGCCAGCCTTTCTTTGCTCAGGTACAACATTAATACCCCCCTCCGATACTGACTGTTATTTGGCTAGAGAGGAGATCCTCCCCTTGGCCCCAAACAAACATTTCCTCCCACAAACATTATTGTACCTTTTCCCTAACTGTTTATGAGCTGTGTTACAGACCCAGCTCCCAAGCTGCCTCTCACAGCAACAGAAGCCAGCCTGTGTGCCAATTAAAGACACCCCTTTAGTGCTGGAAGTGCTGCAAACAGGGGTGGAAAATATCCAGAGAAATCTCTTGCAGCTCAAAACTTAGCCGTCTTGCAAAAGGTAACAAATTTTGCAGGAAAGAGCCCTGAGGAATAGATTCTACCATAAAGGTTAACTAAACAATACTGCCACATGCTTCCAAAATAAGAACTGAACTAGCCGGCTAGACATCCAGACATGCAACCCTAAAATACCGCACAGCAATATGCATTATGTATATAGGCTGGCTATGTTTTCCCAGTCAAGCCGCTTTTGTGAGAGAAACGACTTGACCTTGCAGGGGTTCAGGAAGAAAAGAGAGGCAGAACTCACAGAATCACAAATGAGACTTAAGCCCAATATTTCATCGTTTGGGCTCCTCGCCTTCTCATTCCCAATCCTGCCTCTTCCCCACACAGGACGGCAATAAACACACCAAAAACAATGGCCACCTGCCATATCAGTGCAAGAGATGTGAGTCTCCACTGAAACCCACTGGAAACTGCCAGCCTCTTATTTCAGGCGGTAACTCATTCCCTCCAAGCGGGCTTAGCGCTTCTAAGGGGACGCCGCCAATTGATTTACTATCCCTCATTTTAAAAGGAACAATATAGACGGCCCCCTGCACCTCCAAGGAGCCGCATGTAGCAAGCAGTGAAGGTGCCAGCAAGAGAGGATGAAACCTGGCAAGAAATTCTCGGCCACCCCCTTCAGAGTCTCTGAATGCCAGACACGCTGCTGGCCATCGCTCCCAGGGTGGTAGCCCCGAAACACCAGGATACAAGACCTGGCTGCACAATGTGCAGGATCTCTCCCTGCTCATACAAGGCACAATTATCCGTGCGAGGACCTTACAGCTGGATGCCCAAGAGGGCACTGTGCTGGCCCAGCACAGACCAGCACTGACCACCCAGACCAGACCAGAAAACTCATCCGGATTCTGTCACGTTATCAGCTGCATTGGGAAGAGGTTGGAGTAGCTGTTCCCTTCCAACTATTACATTCTAGGATCACTTCATACTAGCACTTTAGATCGCATTTCCTCCAATTCCCTTCAAGTGATATTAGATCTTTGTACCCAGAACTTGCTGTGCCAAAAAAATAATCACCTTTATAGCTCATCAAATTGCTCCTTGTGTCTTCAAAGCAAATATCTGTATAGATCTCTGCAGGGAAAAATGGGGGTTTGGGGGGGGGCTGGAATCTCCACTAATAAATGAAAGAAGGGAAGTGTGAGAGAAATTAGTGAGGATTTAGGAAGAGAAAATCTAGCAGTCCAGCCAGAACATTTAAGCTCTGATTTTCAGCAGTGGAAGATCAGCTCTAGCAGAACTGCTCTGTGCTGTTGTGAGGCCAAAATTAAGACCTGCATTCGAATCTTCCTCCTGGGCCCCACACACCTGATCCCACTCAGAAACCGGCAGTGCAAGAAAAAGCCAATTTACCTCTTACAAAAGAGACTCTTTTAATTGCATAGCTCTTCTGCTTTACAAGGGGGAGGAGGAACAGGAACGGGTGATTCTAAGAAATTACTGCATTATGGAATCTACCAAATATACTGAGCAATCATAAGACAATATAGTCATCGTCTGTAATTAACCACAAGCAAACTCTTTTCTCTTAAATGTTCAAAGCCCACTTGCAGTGCTGGTGTCCACCACCACTAAGGTGGCCGTTGAGAAGTTCCCTTTACACAATTCCTGTGCTTTGGTGGTGTTTGCTAGGACCTTACATAACCGGTTTATGTGGGTCATGGAAAAGCTTTTACTCTGACAAGGTTGGGGCCCTTCCGTTAGGTGGCGCTAGGAGGGAGATACTAAATCCCCGTCTCCATTCAGAGCCATTGTGCCCTCCTGGAGATGGGGTACTTCCTTCTTCTGATTCACCAATATTACAGCCATGCGCACAGCATTTATATTGCACCCTTGCTAGATTTTCCAGGTCAACCCGTGCGTTTCTACGGCCTGGCAAGATTCCTACATAACAGATCCTGTAGCAACCTTCTGCAGCATGTAACCAGGAAGATGCTGGTGCTCATAATGAGTTAGCAAAACAGCATTCCTCCCCCCCCCCCCTTTCCGTACAGTGTATGTTTGTTCAATTCATTATCTGCCTTTGGCAACTGCTTTTATACTTACTTATCCCATGTATTTATTTACTTGCCTTATTTACTACTTCATTTGTTTGCAACTGCATGTGGCACCCATCTTTGATAAGGTGTATGTGTGTGTGTGTAAAACTCTAAGGAAGTAGATCCTGGCTAGCACAGCAGTCTTCCAGGAAAGAAGCACCAGAGCCTACGTTGCAAGACTCCAGATTTTCTCTCCTGAAAGGAAGTTTGAAAACGCAGCTCTCTCTCCCCCTCCCATAGGTAACCCGACTAGCAATGAATGCCAGGAAGGAATTACATTTCCAGTACAGGCTGAATGGGAAAGTTCTATCTCCACCCTTGAAGCGGGGAGGGAGAGGGGCAGAGAGAAAGTGATGTTGCTGAGCAACTTTTCAGAACTTGGCAAAAGGGCCACAAGCTCCATTTAATGCTTTTCCAACTGCTTAATTACTATGCACAATGCTGGTTTTGCTCTGCTTCTTAGTGGATTAAATGCATATGCTTGTATGTATGTGTATATATACATGTGTGCATGTGTGTTTGTATGTGTGTATACACACATTAAAGGAAGAAAACTTCCTCCGCAAAGAGCAGTGGCCAGCTCAGTTTAATAGAATAAGCTATTTTCCATTAACCCATTAGCTAAATTTAGTTTGTTCTCACCTTAATTTACTGAAGGAGCCAGAATGGCCTGCCTGATACAGTTAAGCCAACCAAGGTTTACAAACAAAACAGACCTTTGGATAACCCAAGAAATCTCTTTATCAAATATGCGATTCAGCCACAGGCTGGCTTTTTCAAAACCATTCTCTTGGCCATAATCCCCTCAAACCAAATCCGGCATGTGGAGCACGGATTTATAAAGTAAGACAATTAATTACGGCAAACATTTGTTAATAATAGTAAAGCCCTTTTTGCCTTTCTCCAAAGGATCAAATAAACTAAACAAACTTTGCAACTGGCTTCAGTCATGCGGAACAGGTCAGAGGTTTGCTTACAATCACCCTCCGTTCATTTGCATTCACTGTCTTTGGCTTTTTAAATGTGGATAAAGAGAATAACCACCTTTCCCACTGGATTTTTCAATGGCATTTTAACTTTATTTGGGGGTCAGCTGGAAGGGGAAAGGAGGGACAGGCTTTGACCCCATAATACAGGTGGTCCTCGACATACAAGTTCATTTAGTGATCATTCAAAGTTAGGATGGCATTAAAAAAAGTGACAGGACCATTTTTCATGCTTACGACTGTCGCAGCACTCCCATAGCCGTGTGATTTACATCTGGATGCTTAACTGACTCACATTTACGATGCTCAGAGTGTCCCAGGGTTTACGCAATCCCCTTTTGTGACCTCCTGACAAGCCAAGTCCATGGGGGGAAGCCAGATTCACTTAACAACCGTGTGACTTGTTGAAGAACCGCTGCTATTCGCTTAACAGGGCAAGAGAAGTCATAAAACGGGGCAAAATATCTCCCTTCGCAACGTGAATTTTGGGCTTCATTGTGGTTGTAAGTTGAGGACTCCCCGCATTCAGCTCTTCCTCCTCTTCCTCCTCCTCCTCCTAGTTGAGAAGCCCCCATTTCAAACTGCAGCCTATTTTGGGGAGGGGGCGAGGGGGAGCGCAAACTTTCTGTTCCTGCCTCTCAGCCACTCTCAGACCCCGGGCCCAGCAGCATGGTCCATGGAATCCCTTGGAACCAGAGCCCCTCCTCCCCCTGGCAGTGCCCCTCGCCCGCCCCCAGGCGACCCCCCCCCCGTAAGGTATCAGTTATAACGGTCCCAAGCCGGGCAGCCCCCCGTACAACACCCCCCCGCCCAAGGAAGCCCACAGTCCCTGGGGAATCCCTACCTGGGCCCTTAAGCCAGTTGGGACCATCCCATGTCCTAAACTGCCAAGCCCGCCTTGGTAGGCTGCGAGTGCTGAGCTTTGTAGTCCCGGCGCCGTAGCGGAGGCGCACGAGCACCCTGGCTCCACATCACCCTCTGACCACGCCCGATCCCGCGCGCCAGCCAATGGCGTCGCGGCAGCGTTTCCCGGTAGCCAATCGGCGAGGCGCGCGCGTGCGCTCCTCCCTCCGCGCCAGCGGTCCCGCCCCCAGGCAGTCGCTGAGGGAGCACAAAGCCGCCGCCCCCCCACCCCCCACCTTTTCCCTCAGGACGGGCGACCCGCTCTGCCCGCCCGGTGTTCCTCCTTCGGCCGTCCCTCACCTGCGGCCGCCGCGTCGGCGAGTGTGTGTCCGAGGCCTCCCCACCTCCGGGAGTCGGGCGACCCGAAGGCAGAGGACGCCCGCCAGCCGCTCCTCTGCTCGGCGGCGGCTGCGGGAGCTTTTCAAAAGTCCTCCCGAAGGCCGGAATCAGGACCCCCACCCCCTCCTCCAGGGGCCCGCCCCATTGCGTCACCAAGATGGCGAGCTCGGGTGCAGCGCCGCGCCTGCGCAGTCCGGGAAATGAATGGCGGGAGGGAGGGAAGACGGGAATATCAGTGAGGGGTCCCGGGTTCGAATTCCGACATTGCCCTCGAAGGAAATTGCAGAATCTGAATGAGATGCCACCAGAGGAGAATTCACGGGAAAATCAGATGAAATGTAATCAGGGGAGAATTCAAATGCAAGTCAAATCTCGGGATTCAGAATTTAAGTTAAAGGTAAAAGGAAAAGGCGTCCCTGCAGATTTCACTCAGCTGCTCGTCTCCCTTTCAAGGCCATTCGGCCAGCGCTGTCCGAAGACACTTCTGCGGTCAGGTGGACGTCACGGAACTTTGCAACAAGAGGTGGACAATCACTCCATCGCAGTAGAGTTGGAAGGGACCTTGGAGGTCTTCTAGTCCAACCCTCTTGCTCAAGCAGAAGACACCCCCCCCCCGACTATTTCATGACATGAAATCACGGGAGAACTCGAGGAAGTCAGGAGAACGGGAAATAAAGGCAGAGAAATTCAAGAGAGATGCGAGTGCAACTCCCTTGCTGGCGCTCAGCCCTTAGGGTAGAGGCCCCGCGTGCCAAGAACAGCCTCTTGGCTACCGAGACTTGATCTCGAATTCTTTAATTCGCTTTTTATTTCCCTTGAGGGGTGTATGAGAGTCTGCTTCGCTTCACGTCGGGCCGCCAATTCCCAGCCCTGCCTGACTGCCACCGAGTTCCCGCCTGGCCGAGAGCGGCACCTGCTGCTTTTCCGGACTCTCACTGC